>VZSC01007054.1:288071-308682 GCA_013398225.1 Steatornis caripensis | reverse complement strand
CCTGTGCACCCTGCTCTGGGGGCATCTGCTTTAGCAAGGGGGTTGGACTGGGGGATCTCCAGACATCCCTTCCAACCCCCACCATTCTGTGATAACTAGTCTTTATCTTCACCTCACACAGTCCTTCACCTCTAATACTCCATTATCCCACCTAGGCTCTCACTATTCTATTATTTTTAATTTTTTAATTATATACATCACTCCCTTATTTATGGATTTCTTGTTATAAAAATTGTTTTTATTTGTGCTTTGCTATAACAATTAAAACCCAATACTGTATACTAAATTCTTTCTAGTATTACATCTGCTGGTATATCCCTATCCTGTCTTCAGCTATATCATCATGAATATTTCTCTCAGACAATCATTTTATTCCTGTTCAAGCCAAGACCACCACAATAGTATATCATCATTTTTATGTTAAATATATTTATTTCAAACTTAACTATGTTTGTAGAATGCTAGCTACAAACTTGCTTTCAGCTGGCAGAGTAAAGCCCCCACCCAATATGCAACTATAATTGAATAATTAAACAGTTTGGTAGTATAATTAGTGCAAATACATGTAACTTGCTAAGTAAGAAATAAAATAATGAAGACGCGCAATTAAAAAATTATCATGTGTAATTACATAGGCTCTCTAAAAACTTTGCTTCACATGATGAAAGACCATTTTAAGATATTCCAGAGTCTTTCACAATTTATCTTGTGGATTCCATTCAAACAACCAGTTCATACCACAGATTTAAATGATGGATGTTTTTCCTCTGGAATAAACTGTCTGTAAACACAAACAGTAGAAATGACAGAGCAGCGACAGAATTAAAATCAGTAATGACACCTGACTTAAGAGTCTGAGCTTTGTAACTAACAAAGCTAGTCCAGAATTTCAAGACAGTTGAGATGTAGAGATGGTGTAGAGATGCTCAGGTTATAAAAGGTGCTTTTGCTCTACCATATTAAAGAAACACCTAAATTGACCCGCAATTTATCTGTACAAAAGCAGCCAAACAAGGTACTATATAACTGTTTCCATCTATCCTTTGGTTAGAATTACTTGCTTTTTAAACATAAGCACTACTGGAACAAACCAAACGAACAAAGCAGGAGTACATCTGTTTGAAGATTCCAGGATTGGCAGGATGGAAACTCAACCAGAGAATAATTAAAAAAAAGGAAACAATTGTTGCAAGCAAAAGTTCAAGAGTGTTTAAGGTACTGAATTAAAATGTATCTTGTACTGCTGAGAACAGACTAAAAAGACGCCCGCCAGAAACCGCTTCCGTCGTACTTTTTGTTGAACAACTGGTTTCTACACACAAAACTGTGAATTCATGTGGTTTTCTTGTACTAATTCTTTACATACTAAAAGATCTGCTGTGTAAAAAAATCTGGGAACTGTAGCCGCAGAAGAGAGAAAAACATCATTACAGTACACCGGGTCATGAACACCTTAGTGTAATAACCAGTATTGGGCTGGTTGTGAGAATACTGACACCTCACACACAGGTTGTCAGAATCCATCACTGCAGTACCTGGATTCCACCACATTAACAAGAAAACTTTATCAGAAACTAAGTGCATTCACACATTCAATTAATAAACAGTACTATAGTTCAAAATCCTGCTGCCAAATTAATTAATACAATATTACTGAAGCTTTTTCTGTTTGTGGGTGTGTGGGGTTTGTTGGTTGTTTTTTTAAGAGAGAAAACCTAGCCAGATAACCAAAGTGAAGAAGGTGCAGGGTTATCAGAGCACTAGCTATAGGAAAGCTTGAAACTCCTTTAAAGGTATAAATCCAGATTACTTTTCTTTGTCAAATTAGATACGAAGTGTGCTCAAAGTTTAGTTGGAAAAGAACTTGGGCGTTTCTCACTGTCGTGAAGTGTCACACCTCCATGACCCTAAGGCAGCTCTTTTGCAGCTACACAGTCATTTTCTAACTCTTGAGTTACTGTGCAAAACTGCAGTATTTGTGATTTTTTTCTTTACTGAAGGATGAATGAAAGCATATATAAATGGTCATACGTGTAAGTTTACACATTATAACAGACAGTCATTGGAGAAACCCCAGAAGTAATTCCAGGAGAAGTGAAATCTAGGAGTTTAACCAACAGCCTACATTCTTGCTTGCTTTGCTTCTTGCCCCCAAGTATTACTTTGCATTCTGCTCACTGATACAACCATCAAGAGCAAGAGAGAACGGTGTCCACACACAGCACTATAAGCTGGTCGTTAGAGACTGTTGGGAGAGATGTAACATGTGGGTTACAGAGCTTTGCTAGCAAAGACGAGCAATGAACATAGAACTTGCACTCACCCTGTTCAGTACTACAAATGGTAAGGAGCTATGCAAAGATCAGACAACGCTTCTGTCACCACCACCACCGTCATTGTTTCCCAGGACGTCTATGCAGCTTTATGTCCTCATCTCAGGAGAAGGCTCTGAAATCTAAATTTTGGGTCAGGAAAGGAACTTGTCTACAATGCTGCCTTAAATGCCTAAGCTCTGCAAGGAAAAACAGGTTTCAGTCATATCTCTACATTTGCTAATTCTGTACATTTCTGTGTGTGACTCTCTTGGTTTCACACTGAAATGCCCAATGACCTACACATGCACTGAATATAACACTAGAAAATGGAATGAATTATTTAAAAAAAATTATTTCTATTTTTCTCTAGCAATCAACAACCAACAAAATATTTATTTAAGTGTAGTTTGTAGGTGTTTACACCTTTTGAGTTTTGCTATCCTTTTAGTAGCAAACGAGTCAGTTAAAGGAAAAATAAAGCCACCTTTTAGACACATACTGCTGATACAAAACCCCATACTTCATCTTCTAAATTGTGCAATTAAGATTTAGTACATACAGAAGACAATGACGCTAAGAAGAAAAAAATCAGGGAATGAAGAGAACTATACTCCTTCAAATGTAGCTTATTATCTTTCAGTGCTTCCATTCGGTCAGACATAGACTTTAATCAGCACAGATATATGGAGAGAAGTTTTTAGAACTTTTTTTTTTTTTAAGGTGAATACTACACAGCATTAACAAATATTATTTAACTCTTAGTATTTATAACTCTACACAGTTCCCAGTTACTGTCACAAAATTCTTAATATCACCTGCATACCATTTGCTACATCAGTTCTTACAGGGAAGAACAAGAAAAGCACTTAAAAATTTCTCTTATTTGTTTCAATTTAGTTATATGCAGTGACTTGTCTCCAAATTCTTCCCATTCTATTTTACTATCCTTTATTTTCCCCACACTAGTCCATTGCTGTCTTCCCTCCACCTTCAATTCATGATCTCACATCCAAAAAACAACTCAATCCTACCAAAAAGCAATAGAAATAAAATATATCCATTACAAACACAGTATTGTTTCAGTCACAAGGTATCACTACTTGCGAGATAAACTTTTTGCTTCCTGCTTCTACTGTTCTACACATTTAAAACTGTAAAGCTCCCTGCATCTAGGATTACTTTTTACTTTCTATTTCTATATTGCCCAGCCCAATGAGAATCTGAAGCCCTGGGGTCTCAGGATGCTCATGCTCATCAGTAATTAGTTTATTTGCTAAAAAAATTCCAAAATTAATTGATGAATTGCAGATAGAATACACACAAAAAATATCTTTCTACTGATAAAAAGAAAAAGCACAGAACAACCCTGACACCATGCTAGACACCCTGATGAATTCAGCTTACACAAAACTAAATAGTACTCAAAAAAATCTGCCTTGGGAGCTTGTGTATGAGGGTAGCATCCATGTCCAACAGAGGATTTCAGCTGGACAATGATGAAAAGTCCATATGTTACAGTGCCACCATAAATTATGTTAGAACGTATGGTCAGGCCACAGAGGAGCTCCAAAAATAGGTTAGAAACAGCTCTCTGACTGAAAACAAATTGCCTAAATTCCAATATGAGAAAACAGTGTTCTTGACATATATTTTCATGTGGCTACCGCTGTTTCGAGCTAAGTCTATAGAGATGGAATACAATATGCTGCTACTTTGAATTTCAAAGTTGTTATTCTATCAAGACACTAAAATGCACAGAAATCTGCATGGGTCTGATGCCTCCAGGCTTCAAGATTTATTATGAAGTAAAGTAAAAAATGAATTATGGTATGTCAGTTGGCCTGGACATCAGCTACTGAACCTGCATTATGGCAGGAAGGAAATCTCAAAAGACTTCTAATCATACCAGACATTAAAATGTTTGTAAAGTAACTATTATCATACAGCTGAGGTACGTATAAAACGTAACACTTTCAAAATAGAAGCAAAAGAACATAAGAGTTAGAGTAACACTCTCCCATTGCACTTAATATTCTTAAAATTAAAAGAACATCTGACTCTACATATCTATAATGCATCACTTCACAACTTGGAATCTTTTAAAGCCAGGATTAAGCTTTGTAAGAACCTACCCTGAATACAAAATGAGACAGCTTTACAGAAAAAAACTGCTGTTAAGCAGCTTGCAATCCAGATACTATAAAATTCTAACCTCTAATAAAATCACCTTCATTTTGAAATGATGACATTTGATGGATTTTTTCTTGCAACTAAGTATCTTAAAACACAAGTACAAAACAAATTTACAAAGTGCAATTATATTGACTTCATAAATTAATATTCAATAAACTCAATTGTCTTCTGTTGAAGAAGTACTACACCTCTAAAGGGGGGAATCAATCTGGGATTCACTGATTAACATGTTATGTTGATTAATCCTATGATCTCATTGAGAAGTCTAAAGATGAAACGAGTATTATATAAGCTGCCACATTAAACTAAGCAGTATTCAGTTTTCTCATTTTATTTCTGGTGTACAACATTTTTTTGAATAATCCTTCATGCTTGTCTGATACACACATTTGAAAGGTACACATGATGTAAACCCAGCAGAGTTGTACTTAGAGAAAAGTATCAAGTTAAGGATGCATTAAGACAATTAGGATTTATAGCAATTACAAGAAACTTGCCAGGCGCTAAGCAACCCTGCTACTTCTGTAGTAGCATTATAATGTTTTTACATTTTCACCAATTTCTTTGTTCTATTTTGATATTTTCAGGTAGTCTAAAGCATGCTACCAGGAAAACAGACAAAATACTCCACTGTGCATGTGTTTCTAAATCTTTTTGCATTATTGCCTTAAAGTTTTACAGTAACTTGGCACTGACTTGTCTAACTTGACTTCCTGACTCAAAGAAATAAAAAGCTCTGTTAATGTAAAGACCACTTAGGATCACCTTTGGCTAAGGTAAAACAGAAGGTTGAAATAAATGAAAAATTTAGTTATTTTAATTGCCATTGCTGTACCAAACAGCACAAAGCCATATTGTCCCACAGCATGAAGTGATCAGATATCTGCCCAAAATGATGGACAGCTCTGGCCCAGTGAACAGGCAAAAAAAATCCCATTTACTTTCTGCCAGATGGGACCTACTGGACGCTTCAGCGCAAACAACTCATCCTTCTTCAGACCTTCTTGTCCGACTCTTGAGCTAGCTCCAGCTGATAATGATGGATATCAAGGCTACAGTAAAGTGGGTGACAACAGCAGCCTTGTTATAACTGCCAGTCTTTCAGTCTTGTCATTATTACACATTGAAGATTTATTTGAGTTTATTGTTGTGCACCGGGTCTAGCCATTTACAATTCATCATCTACTACAGAAGGTTCAAGATAGTGGCCATAGCTATAATTGCCACCTCCACCTGCTTCTGGAAATTATGAGGTCGCCAGCTAGGGCAGCTCAACATCCGCAGAGCTCCTCAAGTCCCCACAAGCGCCCACAGGAAACACCACCAATGGTAGTCCTGGTATGTTTGGAACCATTATCTTGGACATTTTGGAATGTCAGATTTTCTTTGTAGTTACAGTACACACATGCTTCAGAGTGTCCCTGAAGCTCTAATTCTTTAATAACGTAATAAAACTTTACACGTGCTTCAGAATCCAGTGAGTCAGTGTCATAACTTCTCCCGTTGCTAACTAATATTTATTTTATGTACCTATAAAGAATTAACATTATCTTAAGTACAATGGGAGTCTGCTTTTCAGATAGGCTTTCTTAAGACTGCAAAACATGATGTGGAATACACTGATGTTAAACAAGTCAAAAAAAGTAGCTTAAGAAAATAATTCCAAGAAAAGACTCATGTACTTTTACCATGGCTTTCTTACTGCATATATATTTTAAAAGTGAAAACTGATTACTCACTGCTGAAGTTTTCCTCAGTATTGGTAAATATTCAAGTAGATAAATACTGTCTTGAGAGAACAACACTGGTTCTTACCAGTTCCTCCATTCCCACTACTTACTGAAATATTTTCTGCTTTCATTATAATACTCTCAATACTCTCTTGTTTTTTTCATTATTAGAAGAATTACTGTTATCTAAAGTGAAAGTCTTGTGAAGCATGGATTTATCTTCTATTAGTAATCATGGATATACTATTCAGAAAACCTGCTAATTTCTTCAATGTCCACAATATTCTAAACCCTCTAAAACTCAACATATGGAAACCAAGAGTAATGCTTTTGTTGTCCATTACAGGCAGTCATCTGAGGCATGAGGGAACAAGTCAAGGTTTGAGTCGAGTGGCTTGATGAAGGGAAAAAAAATTAAAATTCTGTTTAGGCTTAAGCTGGGCTGAAGGTCATCAGTAAAGAGGGTTAACTAGGACCTCAGAGTAAGTAGTAAGTAAACACAGCAGAAATGCTTCTACCTAGGAGTCATTCAAAAGGTGCAGCTTTTGAAAAATAGAAATAAAACATAAGTCTGATCAGATTAATGATTACATATGTTGCTTAAACCCGGTATTGTTAGATAGCAGTATCCTTTCAGTTCCTATGTTAGCTATATTGCATGAGAGAGAACTGTGTTATATTCATGAAGAATTTAATAAGTATAAACTTACTATACACTCTCAGATTTAAAGAACTATCACATGAACATCGAGGTTATTAAAAAAACAGTTCAGGATTCAAGTCAGTCATTAAAAAGGTATTTTCTAACAAAGTCTCATACAGAAGTGCAAACATACACCAAATGACTAAATTATTCAGAACTCAACATGACCCAGCATTATTAAAATATCACTGATGGATTTGCACATTTCACTTTCAAGTAACTCCTTTCATCCAGGAGAAGCTCTCTTCCTGATGTCAGACAAGCAAGAGACAGAGAATTGCCTTGGAGTAATTTCTTTTTTTACGTGGCATCATTTAATTTCCAAATGCAGAACTATCTAATAAAGTAAAATGATTGGTCTTGGTCATGGGGTTTCCAATAAAGAGGAGCATCTTTCCTACACTACAAGATACAAATAATCTGGAAAACTGTGTCAGTATAAGAAAATACTGAAGCACCTTTCAGGATTTTCATCTCAAATCAAAGCTTTATTCTGTTATTGCCTAGTGGAAAGAAAAATAGGAAACTGTTTATTTAGACAGTCGTGCATCATTATTTCACTTGCTTAAAAACCAAGTCAGGGCTGAACTTCGTGTTCAAGTAAGAAGCAAACCTACTTAAAAATACAAAAATATTTCAGTTTAATAAAAGATTTGCGAGTGAAAGTGTATATTTGCTTTGAATCCTGAATAAGTATAGAAGTTTAGCAAACAAGACTCATGTTACTAAACTTCAGTCAGTTATAAGTTATGATGTTTTGAAATGTATTTAATGCAACACAACTGTCCAAGTCTATTTTTGTATTTTAGAATTTAAAATTTTTTCCTATTTTAAATTTGTTATAAAATAGCCTTTAGACTACGATCAACCCCCTGGTAAGAGTCTGAGTACTCTGAAACACAAGACAGTCATTATAAGGATATCAAACTTTTCAGGTTCCACGTAAGTGCAAGTTCTATCTGCAGGACTAAGTGTAATCAACATACCAAGATGATTTCAGACTAGACTCTTTGTCACATATTGTGTATACTTAGCAACAGTATTTCCAAATAATGTAAGAAATTTATGAAGAGTTGTGAAAATTGGCTTTTTTTCAAGATTAGTGCCATATTTTGAAAGTTCTCTTTATCTCTCAAGCATGTTCTTAAGGTTCATCTCATGTTGCTTCTGTAGCTCAGCACTTTTGGGCAGAAACATGGAAGCCCAGGTTGCTCCTTTACATTAGTGGGATGCAAAATGAACTGTTTATATTTTATTTTTGTGAATGTAGACAGAGTAAATAAACCTTACACGTCTTGGGAAGAAACTGCACTGCATCTGCGAGTAATGCAGAGACTGAGCAGACCAAAAAAACCTGTCAGGCCAAATGGCATTAGTCATTAGTCCTACATTAACAGAGTGAAGTGGCCCCTTGGTATTCATGAAGTCAACAGGTAAAGAGAGGTAAGGGTGCTTTTATGTGACATGGCATCCTTGGGCTTCTTTGGGAAAAACATAAGGAAAAGCATAATCTAGGTATTTGTTAAATTGGATATTTATTAACAAACTATTCAGCAGCATTCCCAGTAAACAAGAAACCCAACAGGAAAGTTAAAGAAAATTTAATGTATTTGGGATTATAAAGTGCCCTTTCACTCATAATGATCAAAAGGCATGAAAAACTGACTAGTACACGTGTCTGCTTTAAATAAAGGGATGGCAAGTAAATGGATGTCAAGAATCTCAGAGGAAGAATTAATTGATGCTGAAAAATATAAATAAAATGGTGACAGAAATGCAATGCTACAAATTACTAAAATAGCTTTAAAAAGTTTTTTAATGCCTTAATTTGACATGTGATAAAAATCATCACTTAAAAAAGATAACATTATTTGCAAATTGAGCAAGAGGACCTGATGATAGCCATATATAATCAGTTGTCACCTTGCAGCTCAATTAGCCCTCATGTAAAAATGAGGCATGTAAGGAGAAATGAGGTTTTGACATTATCTCTGCCAGCAAGATAATTACACAGCCTTCATTTAACAGTAGGGCAACACTACTGTAGCAACAAATTAACTCAGCTCCATTTGCAATTCATGGTGTGTTTTCTCATTTAATACCATTTGTCTTACCCCAAGTGAATGTTTCCATTAGTTTTCTCCAGCACAGCAAAATACTCTTTGACTTCATACATTACATCACCAACTATTTTAGTTCCAGTAACTTTCAGACAGCTGTATAAATTTGATTAAATGATTCCCCTCCTCCCCCCAGTTTTAACTAAACCATTCTTTTTTGGTTTGCAGCCAAACAGTAATACAGCAGGTGCTTTTGGATTTAATGAGAAAGGAACTGATTCCATTCCACATTAATTTCAGTCCTGTAGTTGACACCAGAAGCCTCAATTTCCTTCGTCTTGTGAAAAATATATGAATACACATGTATCTGCCGTAAGTCCAAATGAAACTTCCCCAGTATCGGCAACTAAAATAATACACGCTGCTTAATGGAAGCATTACTAAAGAGAACAAGTCTGTGCATAAAATTGTGACCTAAAGACTTAAACCCAGATTATCACCTCTGTTAATGTTCAAAAAACATGCACAGATGTGATTTTTTTTTTTTTAATGCATGCAACTTCTTAAACAATACTAAGCAAGGGACTGTGGCCCAGAACTAACTTCTACAGACTTGGAAGTATGCTAACTTAAAACTTCAAGTCCTACTTTAATGCTTGCCAGCTCACTGGGATAATGTTTGAATAGAGCTCTGAAGAGCTCCTTAAGTTCACTGACTAAACATTTATGTACAAAACCTAAGAATACCCTTCCTGGCAGTAATCAACTAGCTCTACATGTAGTTTTTCTAAGTCTGAAGAATAATCAACAGTCACATGCTGGTGGCTTCACTGCCAACTAAGCAGAAGGTAGCATAAATGTCTGAAAGTTACCACACTTCGTGGCCTAGGAAAGGGTTTACATACATTGTTTTGTAAATATTTTAGTACCTAGTCATTTTTATAATGTACACAATTGCTAAACCCTTTTCTGAAAGCAACATCAATAGTTTAAAGTCTGTTCTAAATCTTTAAAAATCCCCATCTTTTAAAGCAAGGTCCAATCTGCATTGGAATTTCAATTACACTGGAACTAGAAAATGCATGAGGACTGTCTGTCCTATGTTATTAATCAAGAAATGAAGAAATTACTGATTTCCAAAGCTGATTTCTCAGCATCTTCATTTTCTTCCTCATAATCATTCCTTCATTGTAATAAAAGAAGTTTTTTCATTAGTTATGCAAAACTCCAAGATGATTTATAACTTTCTGATCTTCCCAAGAATTCTTACTACGAAACCCTAAAAACTACCACAACTACCGTTATACTGACAAGTACACAGAAGAGATAGTAGGGGATCATCCATAAAAGTGACAATCCATCACAAAAATAACCCATCGCGAACATATAGGCCTAAAAGCTTAAAATGGTCACTGCAGCTAGTACAAATTGCGGCAGCTTAGAACAGCCAGGTTTCTCAAAAGTCCCCTCTTTGTCTACACAGGAAATATAGGGCTATTCCCCTCTGTATCAATAAACAAATTTTGAAAAGACGATATGCGTTGGTTTTAATCACGTACTGTAAAAGATTAGCTGGTTTTTGCACAAGTCGTAGGTCTGTTATCATTCCCATCACATTGAAAGCTTATCCAACAGATGCCCTCCTCTCACCCTCCAGTGGTTCTTTGTGCGCTCAAGATTAACACACTAACACAACGCTTTTCTGTATTAACCAGCACAAGATATTTGGAGGAGTCTTTGTTGCCATAAAATAAGGAAAGTTGCATTAAAGGCATTCAAATTGTGTTTACTTGCAAGGAACGAGAGCAAAATACGATGTCAGCGCTTTGTGTAAGGTACTCCATGCAAAAACTAATTAAAGAGTTTGAAAAACAGTATTATAGACACTCTTTTGAAACTTTAACTTCATTTAAAATTGGCTACCAATGATGTGCTGAATGTCACCTTTTTCCAGTAAGAATGAACAACCTCTCTGATAATAATCTAAACTACTTCAAAAAGCATAACCATTTTTTAAGTATTTAACAAACATGAACTCCGTGTTTGTCAAAGGAAAGCAACAACTGTTTTCCAAATTAATTAGAATAACAGACAGAACTGATGCAAAGATGATTTATCTAACTAAAGTTCACAAGATATATTTAGCCTATAGTAAAAGAAAGGGTGTCACTTTTTGTTACATGATTCCAAGGTGACTGCTTGTATTTTGAACTGCTAGCTAATTCTAGCCCGAGCACAAATCTGTCTTTTATTTCATAATTAATTCTCAGTGTCAAAACCAGTAGATGTCTTTTTTTATATCAACATACTCTGTCTGTTAATTAAACCACCATAAAAATCAGGCTTGAAAACAGAATAATGTTGTGACAGTACAAAAGCACAGAAAGAAATTTCTGAAGGAAATACAGAACTCAGGCTCAAGCAACCAAATGAATAGAGCTCCTAAACTCACTTGATATAAGACTCAACTTCATGAAAAATTTTAATACAATAACTTAAAAAACTACATTTAAAATGAAAATGGTTTAGGCATGCCGGTATCTTAATATGTAAAACAAATGGTATTGTTTTACGTATGCAAGGGTTGTATTTTATATCATTCCTCAAAATACTTGCATACAGAATGTGGAACCTCTACGAACAGAGCTAAGTGTGTTAGGTGTAGAACTGTGACAGGAGAAGGGAAAGGAAATTGCTGAAACATACAGATTAACATTAGTGCTCTGGATCACTCTTTAAAAGTCCCATTGTCTACACAAGTGCTTAAGAGTTGAGGCTCCAAAATTAAATTCTTAAGAGTTAGACCCTATGAAACAACTTCCCCAGAATCAGCTACTTCACTGCTGTTAGTCACCATCTCCACTGCAATTAATAAAGCATGGCTGTTGTCACGGTTTAAAGCTGGGCTGGCTATTAAATGAATGACAGATGCTCTTCACTAACCTCCTCTCTTCTCAAAAGCCGGGGAAAGAGAAAAGGGAAAGAGACTTATGGGTTGGAAAAGCTAAAACAGCTTTAATCTAACTACAATAATAATAAAGTATTATAATAATAATAACAAATAATAAGAAAATATATATACACACAAATATATCCAAAACCAGTATCGAGCTCCACCCCCACCGACAACGAATACGTCACTCGGAGGCTGCGGGGCATGCCCCAAGAAAGTCCCGGACTGTACTCAGCAGCAGGCAGGAGATGGATTCAGGAATACACGGATTGGGATCGAAGGCAGAAGAATTGGACAGAGTCCTCCTCGGACATCAGCCACAGAAGAAGAGAGAGTGACCCTCGTGATCCCTCAGCTTTATACCGAGTATGATGCGTATGGGGGATGGAATACTCCCTTTGGTCAGGCTTGGCTCACCTGTCCGACCCTCTCCTCCCCACCGCAGGGTCACAGGTGTGACCCCTTCTCTGCTCTTTCAGTTCTGGTGCATAAGAAAGTCAGCAGAAGCAAGCATCGACCTTGGTCTCCACACGGGTAAGTATAAGCAAGAGCCTCTCTGCATACCAGATGTTCCAGCACTAACTATAAACACCGAGCCTTATCACTGCTAGACGCAGCTACTGTCTGGAAAAACATGCAGTGAATTTCAGAGAGTGCAGCTTCTCAGAAGAGACTTAACTAAAAAGCAAAGTTACTAAAAGAAAATCGGTTCTGTTCTGGCCCAAACCAGGACACTGTACACCTCATACAATAATCTGGACTTTGCTAGGACAGAGAGGTCTAAACACCCATTCATCTTGAAGTTTATCCTACATAGAAATCCTTGGAGAAACTGTTTTCCTGTGTGTGTTCAGCAGACTGGTCCTGGGCTCTGCTTGACTGAAATGGCAAGTAATTTCAATGACACACTCAGAATTCTCTCTAAACACTGTTTTAGCTAATTTCTGTTGCAGTAGAATCAAATGGAGGGGGTCCTCCTTCAGCAATTACTCACTTTAAAGTATCTGCTAGATTTACACCAAGTTAGGTCCGCATTCTAGATAATGTTTAGCTCTGCCACCTGAAAGACAGCCGAGGTTCTGCAGCACAGAACACCACGTTGACGGTTCTCAAATGTGCTCGTCTTCCATTTGTCAGCTTTCATCTAATCCATATCCCAACTCATTTCCTGAAACCTCACCCAGAGATCTCAGGGACAGTTTAATACTAATATAGTTCCAAAAGAACAAAACAAAACCCAAACCACCTGTTCCTTGTTCCTACTTCCAAACCCTTTTAATAACCCTACCAAACCGTGACCAGNCTAATCCATATCCCAACTCATTTCCTGAAACCTCACCCAGAGATCTCAGGGACAGTTTAATACTAATATAGTTCCAAAAGAACAAAACAAAACCCAAACCACCTGTTCCTTGTTCCTACTTCCAAACCCTTTTAATAACCCTACGAAACCGTGACCAGCAGTGATACTCATGTCCTAGTCTTCCTCTTTGTCCGCTATTCTCATCTTATGCAAAAGTTCAGGTTTTAGACTCAAAGATTACAGGATTCCACCATCAATATCACAAAATCTAATTTGAGTCCTCCATTATTTTCCATGCCCCACACACATTTTTCCCTGTTTTCTTTCATGCCACCTCCTTCTCCCTTGTTGCAAAGACCAGATTCTGCAATGTTTTCTTAATTTTTCTTTTGTTAATGCTCCCAGCGTTAGCAATTCTTTGACTTCTTCCCGTCTCCTGTGCACAGGACATTTTTCATTAACTCATCTGTACAGCTTTCACCCTTCCTCCAGTTAATACCCTTTGGAAGACCCTCATCTGCCATGCTGCCCGTGGGAAATCCAGCTGATTTATACTGACAAGTTAATTAAAAAAAATCAGCTTATTCTTATTTACCAGCCAACAGTCAAATACTCTGCTATACCATTTCTCTCAATCTCCCTTGCATGTATATTTTTATCTCCTTGTGGCAGGGACAGTGGTTTTTACATTTGCAAAGTACCTACTGCTTTGTGAGAGCAACAAAAAACCAAGTATAAGTATGTGACATTCAAGTGCACAAGAAACAAAAATCTCAAATTGTAACATGTTAGAAGTAACTGATGAACTCCTCCAATTAAAATAGTAAAAGTTAAATCTGCCAATGTTTTTTCTTTCCTTCAACAGTTATCTTTTCTAGACTAGGCTAGGTCTGCCCTTGCTCTGGAATTTTTAATTTCTTAATTTTCTTAGCACAATTGCTTAAGTTAACTTAATATTATACTGCACCTGAAGAGGGGAAACAGTGTTATTAATCCACCTTCTCCTACATTCCTCTTATATCGCTTGGCACCTTCCACCAGCTATGACATCCAGTGAACTGATTCAACGCACTGAAATGCTGAGGGGTGGGAGGGTGCAAGCAAGTGGACAAATTCAAGGTAAGCAATTTCAGTGAAATACTGAACTATTCCAGTAGGTGTAAGGGAGCAGGATCAACTGAGAATGTGCATCCTCTCACCCTTTCCTCCTTTAGGGACTGCAAGCTGTTAAGCCAGTTCAGCAGCTCCATTTAACTTCTCCTTAAGATACTGAATAAATTGTTAACTTCGCAGGTGCTGGTAGGGGAAGATTACAACAGAATATTGTTTCAAGTTCTTTACTGAAACAAAGGCCGTAACCTTAACTTGAACAAGACAGATGGAAATAGAATCCAAGAGCTACCAAGCCCAATCACAAGCAAATATGTTAAAAAACCCAAGAAAACGTTTCCCTAAAGAATGACATTAGTAAGTTAGTTCAGGTGAATCATCACAGTGAAAGTTTTCAATTCTTTTTACACTATTGACATCATTAAGCCAAAAAGTCTTTTAACTAATTTTATAATTTGAAACAATATTTCATAGTAACTTTTTAAAGGACTTCACATCTATTAAAAATATTTCATATAATTTACTGACAAAGATGTTAATTTTATAATAAAACAAAGGCTAACCTCTAAAAATATTTATTCTTTTCTTGACTTGCTTGTAATGAGGAAATACACACACACACACATAAAAATTTTTTTTGGTTACTTTCTTGGACTCCGTCACCGGGAAATACTCCCAGTTACATTGCCTTTTCCATCTGACAACTGGCTGGATAAAATTAATTTAACAATGGAGTTGAATGTATAATAAAAAGAAAACATTTTTAGAGAGCTATGATGTGGTACTTCCCAATATGACAGAATCATAGGATGGGATCACTGGCTGGAATCACTTAGTAATTCAAGTGGGAAGAGATATCAGGAGGTCTCCAGTCCAATGTCCTGCTCCTTAGATCTGAGGTTAAACCAGGGTACTCAAGGCTTTATTCAGCTGGGTCTTGAAAACTGCATACCCTTCTAGGCAACCTCTGTCATTGCTCAGCTGCCCTCATGATGAAGCAAAATAAGATGTTACCTCAAATCTGAATTCTCAGCTAATTAGATAATCACAGTCTTCAAGACAAAATGACTTATGAGAGGAGAAATATGAGACTGAAATGAGACTGATATGCTGATGGTAAAAGAAGCCAGTAAAACAATTCTTAATTAAAACTGCACCACAGTCATATCCAGAGTTTTGTTCTTTGGAAAGGATTGTTTTGAATTTCAGATTAATAACAAAAGTAATTCAAAGGTACTTTTGTTTATCAGTAGTTGCCATATTCATATCCCAGTCTGATTAATAGTCAGACTGTCATGTATTATTTATGCAGAAAACAGTAGCATTGAAGGATACATGCAAGTTGAAGAAAAATGAAATACTTGAACTAAATTATTTCAGATTCTGCCTTAAACAGGGGAACTCAGTTCAGCTACTCCCTCCAAACCAGTAGATCATATACTCACTACACACATAAAATGATGTATACAATAATGCTCTATTATTATATAGTGTTTGTGCACGTCTACACTAGAAAGGCAGCATGTTTCCTTGAGGCAGCAATGGTCTATTAAAGCCAAACTTACACTAATTACAAGAATTACCTTCCTGGGCCAGTGAATATGATTATATCTTTTATTGTGTAGACAAAAAATTTTCAAGTTCCACTTGTTTATACATTAAGTATTAAATTATATTACACATACCACATTATCAAATGAAAATATTTCAATATAGGAATTTAGCATAACACAATATTACCATTCTCGCGAGTTTAGCTATTTAGGCAGTCCATGTTTCTAAAACTACAGCTTAACATCCTAAATTACTGTTTCTTGCTTCAGTTACAGAACAGGGGAAAATCTAAAACATGTGTAGGTACATGTAGCTTACTACTTTCATGCAATCAAGATTTCAATAAACAGTATGCATTTTTACTTACAGCAAAGAAGTTTCTCTTGTTTTGTTAGACTAAAAGAATGTTTCCGACATTCCGAAATTTTCAGACATCGGGCCAGATTCTCAGAAAGCATAATATTTTGGGACCTACCTGTACTTTAAAGAACTTACAGACCTGCATGGCTTGGTACCAAGAAACCCAATATTGAAGATAATTTCACTGCTAAACAGCAAATGCTCTGTTTTGAGGGTTTTTTCTCTTCTCATCCGTGCCCCTTTCTGCTTTCTACCTATCACTCATGCAGAAACATTAAGAGGACAACCTAATATATTCGACAGAGAAGTGTTAATCACTGACTTTACTATAATTGGTCAACAACTTCACGAATTGAAGGTTTTGGACAGAGGATAAAAAGAGGTAGCTTTGATAAGGCAGTCAGCCCGGTTGTAGACTCTGGATGGTTAACATTCCTTGATGATTTAACAGTAGTAATTCCCAAGATAAGCATTGCTTCTGATGTAGGGCTACCAAAGCACTTGAATTTAAATGTTTCCCTGTAAAATTTAAGCACTTGGTCAAGTGCATAAATCTCTATCAAGAGACTGCATGCACCCTTTCAATATCAAGTACTATTCAGTTAGCCAAAAGACTAAGTGAGATTAAGTCTCTGCCAAAACTGGTTCTTAACCACTCAATTAAATGTGACATGTTTTAAGAGTCAAAAGGTGTTTAATCGGTTCTTACGGGTTTTTCTGACAGCTTGAGTACATGCAGTCTACTCTGCTCTTACTTAAGTCAATACCAAAAAAATTTTGCAATGCTGCTTCAAGTCCATGAAAGGCAACAAGGTGTATTTCCCATTTCCTGTCTGGATACACACTAGTGCCAAAAATAACTACAAAGTTTCAGGTAATAAAAATGACAAAGTAAGTTGTATGGGAATGAGAAAGACTATCATTAGCCCATCAAACGTAGACAGGTTTCCAAACAACTTCATAGACCCTTATTTCTCAATTTTAACTTATATAATGTAAAACTAAAGGTAAAATCCCACCAGGAAAGTGTCTGTCCTAAATGACTCACTACTACTAAAAGGGGCTGCCCCACATGCCACTTTCTGTCCTGCTACCAGCTTTGCTTTCCTGTCAGAGTTGATGTTTCTGACCTTCTCCAGATCACTTCCAGTTCACTAAAAGATCAGAAAGCTAATCTCGAAAGAAAAGTCTGGGGTTTTTTTTTTTCTCCTGTTTCGGTGAATTGAGACAGCTCAGAAATGGATCTTGTAATTCAGAGCTGCAGCAAGATGTAGGGAAGTAACTACATGGCCCAGAGCAGGTGGGAAATGGGGCTAAGAACCAGGATAGAGTTAAAGAAAGCAAGAAACAAGGAGGCAAGCTTTTTCCTTCCAGTGGAAGGAAACCACTGGATCAACTCAGCCACTCCAGAAACCTTGTATTTCAAATTTTCAGGCATGTTTTCCTTAAATATTAGAAACTCGAAATATCCATTTCAATTCTCATTAACTGAAAGACTGAAATAACTTTGAAAATCTCATCAAACAAGCAATATCTTGTTTCCTTCAAGCTCCTGACATAATTCAGATAATGCATCACACCTGGAAAGAGGCTTACTGAATTTGTGTGTGACCAACTACAATTCAGTAAACAATTCACATGCAGACCTGCCTCCCTTTGCATCAAATGAATTGCGTTATAATGGAATGAGTGTGATACTTGAAAGAATTACTTACAATTGCACATATAAGAGAAAAAGATAGCTAAGTCTAAATTAAGATGTTGGCTATGAAGTTTCCAATAGGACCTTGACATGACTGTTGACCTACTCATGACATGATCACACCAGTAAGGATTTGGAATTCTATTAGTATTACCAGAGGAAAAAAGTCAAGGAGTCATCAGGAAAACAAATCTATATCTGCTGCTCCATCAGCCAATTACTGTTGTTAAAGTGGAATTAGATGAGTATTGACAATGCGAAGGGGAAAAGGATTAAGCAGATGACAGAGTATACAGCTAGCATTGCTGTTCTTTTTTTTTTCCCTACAGAAAGCCTGGAAAAACCTCAGATGGGAAAAGAATATAATATACAGAACACAGAATTATAATTCTGATCGTGTCCTGAAGTAGCAGTTATATACACTGGCATTCCAGCCAATCACAAAACCAGGCCAAAACCTAAATACAGTATTGAAGTGGAGTCTACTAAGGCAAAAATATGATGTGACATTAACTTGACAACTCACTTCAACCTCAATTATCTGAATGCCATGAAGTAATGCAATTAAATTGTTAGAGGTATTTTTCTTAGTTCTTGAGAACTATTTTAATGTAATAAATGAAACCGTAAAAATTCCTCAGTTAAGTGTAGCAGCCTTCGTTAAGTCAGTGGACTTCTGACATTTAAGAAGTTAACGTCGTAGCCTATTTGTTAATCTTTTTAAATACTCCAAGTAATGTGAAAAAGGGCAGATCTGGAATTTTTACAGATTATTTATTTTGACTGATATAGCTATCAGGCTGCAACCTGGCTTTACCATCGCTACAATCATCATTAATTAACAGACTTCACATGTAAAGAGTGTATTTCCACATGGAACAACAATATAAAAAACCTAATAAACAATTTCCTCCTATGGCGTAGATTCATAGGCATACAACTTCCTTAGTGTAAGATAAGGAACATATGTCAATCTGGGTAAATGAAGCTAGTAATGAATATGTGATGAAGTAACACAAGTTTTAATTGTTTGTATTTCTTACACAGGATGCTAATACTACTGACAACTATGGCAAATCCCCTGGACAGATCTAGTCAAATTCTCTTCTGAATCAAGTATTTATTACCCCCTGAATGCTCTTATTTTTAAATAATGAAAAACATTTGTTTCCAGCAGAAGTATTAAATACCTGCAGAATTATGCAGCTATAACACGGGGTTTTCCTCCAAGCTCAGCAGTACTGAACCATGAACTCTGTCTCTATGCAAATCAAAGGAAGAAACTTATCATATTCAAGCAACTTAGTAGCATTGTATTATTCAGTTTGCTTATTTGATCCAAATAAACATCAAGGATGGCAGGTGACAATACAATGTAAAAGGAAATTAGAAGGAATGAAATTGCTGAATTTCTAGAAGTTAAAATTCCAAGTGAGGGATAAAAGAAGATAGTATAAAGATTCACGTACAATTACTCCTTCATTTTATTTAATATTTATTAGTGCTGATAGAAGTCAATGTGCTTCATATACAATCCAAATTCAAAGAATTTGTATACTATCTTTTCTGTTCTGTGCTTCACTTGACTAAACCTAGCAGAGATTCAATTCTTATTCTGGGCTACCATAAAGTACATGTCTGCTTCCTCCTTGACCCATCACTCTTGGAACTTGAGGACCTGCCCTTCTTGAAAATTTGCCAAGAATTTTCTTGGCATTATCTTTTATCAGCACCTTAGGGAAATTTAACCTTAGACACTATTTAAACAGGGGAAAACAACATTTCTAGAATATTCAGACAGAAGTTAAAGTAAGACTTAGAGCTCACTACAGCCATAGATCTAGTCACGTAAAAAAAATTTTAAAAACAATCAGTATGGCTTCCATTGGCAAAAAAAGCTTCAAGTATAATGAACTGAAATATAAATAACATTGTCTCAAATAATTAAGAATAATAGAGGATACTAATTACTAAACATAACTGAACAGGCCAGCAAATCAATAAAATCAGTGCTTCTGAAGTTCCTAATCTATCTCTACTTGTTCATCATGCATTCTAGGTAAAGGAAACTGGAAACAAAACAAGCAACTCCACCTGGCTTCTTATGGCTTTACACCTGACATTTAACTGACTTTGAAGTCTAGCAAAGGTACAAACACTGATCAAATGTTGAGGCATTTATAAGGTTACTCCCACATGGTTTTCTCTCATGCTAATACCTGAGTTTATGCCGGAAGCCTTTACTCAAGGGAGTTAATAAATTTAGGTTTGTCACCTCAGCCCGGCTACTTCTTTTCAAGAAACTTAAGGTATTTAATGATCATTTACATCTGAATGACTATCAAATTTAAGTGGATTGTCAAATTAACTAGGAATTTCTGACGATATTAGAATGAGGCAGGAAGGAAGAACAAGAACTGATAATAGCTCACCTCAGTTCCACAGAAAACCCAGTTAAAGGCAAGAAAAAAAATGGCTTTCCACTAGAGAATGACAATGGATAATACATCCCTCTCCCCAATAAAACATAGCTATTATACTGGGGAAAAAAGAAAGAGGTACCAACACTATAGAATACACCTTCATAAAAGAGGTTATACAATTCTGGATATGCATTTCAATTCATTA
>VZSC01007054.1:267336-287904 GCA_013398225.1 Steatornis caripensis | reverse complement strand
AACCCCCCCCCCCCCCCAAGATAAGTTACCTAGAAGTTCAAACTAATGTGATTTGAAGAGACAAAGAAAGCTGTTGAATTTTTTTTTCTAAGTTATATTGTCTCTACAGATATGAAGCAGTGCTGGTATAAATAATTTTTCTTGCCTGTGTACACAGCAAATACCATAGACCTCACAGCACGATTAGATTTTCCACTGATAGGAAACTCTGGCAATCACTATCAACTTATCCCTTAATACAGAAACTACATACCCAATCTCCAGAAGTTTATCTACAACTTTGCTGACAAACATCACTCAAATGAAGACTTTCAACAGCCCATGAAAGTGGTTCTACGATTCTGCTTTTCTTTCTTCTTTAATATACTGTTTCCACTACAACGAAGTAGCTGCTAGCATAATATGTTCTTTCAACTTGCTGCAAGTATTCAGATTAAAAATTTGTACAGTATTGAAATCGATATTTCCTTTTAAAACTAAAGTAGCATGCATGTTTAATACCAATAGATACACACTAGCCAGACCACATTAAGAGAGAATTTTGACCTTTTAAAAAGCGAAAAGAAGATGACTGCCAGTTTCTTTTTCGGCAGTAAAAAACCCAAACTCCTATCTGTATCCATCACTACCAAAGATAATTACTTCATGACTTTCTAGAGTTCAAACAACTGGAATGACAGTATTTAAAAAACAAAAAATACCACCACGGTTTTTAGGGATCTGGTCAGTTCCCAGGCGGATACACCTGGCATTTGGAAAGATTTATATGAACTTACTAAGCATGATCTAAGTCTACAATTAAAGACAAAAAAAGGCTCAAATCCACAATATTTTCTTGATCTGCACCAGATGATGTTCCACTAGCAAACATAATGCCCAGCTTTACATCTCAGCTGCTCTTCAATTCAGTAATTGGCAGAATAGGCTGAGCAGATATAAATAGACACATGGACAAAGACATTTTAACAGAGTAAGTTAGAGGATGCTCTTGTAGTCCACCAACTACTGCACACTTGCTCATTTGCTTACTTAGGACAAATTCAGTAGTTTAACATTCAGGTGCAAAAGAAGAGAAAAGAGAGCAGCAGTAAGATTATTTGCATTGGTAACACTTACAAACATGTTCTAAAAACAAATGAGTATTGCACAAGCAGCTGGTTGATGACAAGAAGTGGACAAAAAAGATACTTATATTGCTATCTCAGAAAAAAAGGGGGACAGAACTGTAGCATTGTACTCAAGAGCACTTACAGTAAAAGTAGTCACTTTCAGAATTCATTACTATTACACTGCCATTAAGTCCAAGAGCTCCGAAGCCCATGTTAAGATTTTTTAGGTATTAAAAAACCCCTAACCTTAGACAGAATTTTTGTATTTAAGCACTTGTTAGAAGTTGAAAACTCAGAAAACTTAAGAAGGGTCACATCTGAACGACTGCAACTTTGTACGAATTCACAGTGCAACCAGCTGCATCTTTTCTCGGTCAGGGGACATTACAAATACCTGTAACAGTGACTGAGAATAAAGGGCAAAAGAGCAAGAACACACAAACAAGTAACATGCAGAAATATAAACTTAAGCAATCCAGTAAATGTAACCTGCCCTGCTAGATCTTTTTTAAATTATTGGAAAAGTTGCTCTACTTAATATTGACAAAGAGATGTGTAAATCAATACATTTGGAACAAGCGATATATTTTAATTTAAAAATGCTCAAACTGCAGCAGTAAATCTATGCACTTAGCACATACAAATCGTCAGAGGGGTTTGCTTGTTAGGTACTTTTGACAAGATAAGACAAGATGCTATGCAAACCTCAGATGCAAGTAACATAGCAAAAACCAAACTTCTTGAAAGATATACTAGCTAAAAACAGAAACATGTTGAAATAAACTTTATCAACATTGGCTTGAATTTACCTAATGAAGTCAAGAAAAGGACAGCATGGAAAAAATATCAAAACTCTCAGTTGGCCTGTTTTGCAATCTGCTCCACCTACTTGCTACTGTCATAAAGTTCAGACTCAGGCTGTTTTCAGTGAAATGAACGTCAGAAGGAGAAAAGAAAAAGAGGAAAAAAGCAGTTCTACAAGTCTCAAGTGTAAGTAAAGATTCCTTACTTCTGTCTTATGGTATAAGACTGCCCCCACACATTCTCCCCATCCTACTTCAAAACTACCTTCCTACTTCTCCTAATTTCATAGTCTCTTAAATGTACTAAAGTTTAGTAATCTTTCAACAGAAACATACAAATCAAAAAATCCATTACCTCAATTTCACATTTTAACATGGACTAAAGTACACCACACAGAAAAAACCCAGCTTTTTTAAAATTAAAAAACATACCATGGTAAAATTAGAGTCTCTTTTTAAGTCCGCAAAATACACTCTTCATAAATTCAAAAGTAAAAGGTTGGTAGGAAATAAAAAAAAATGAGCATGATGAAGGAATCTATTAACTATGTATCAAAAGAATAATTATTTGAGGAGAAGAAGCAGGCAAGCCGGGACAGTCTTAAAAGGATCTCAAGTTAAAGAAGTGTTAATTAATGTATTCCATAATAGTTATTTGTGATTCTAATTTTGTGTTCTTTATCACTGAAGAGTAATTGTGATAAAGGAGATAAATAATTTTTAAAAAAGAAAAAATCTGTAGAGATTATTTCAACAACAAAATCATTAGTCTTAAATTTATAAAGTTATAATTGCTTACTTTAGAAACAGTGATGTCACCTTCATTACATACCACTTGTATAGACTAAAATTTTTCTTGGCAGCACTTACTGCTCTTCTTTGTGTTTGCCTTATTTGCTATAGCCTAGCATATAATCAAAGTTTCTGCTGTTTCTGCAAATGAATTCATCCAGTTCGTAGTAATTTGAAATTGGACTACAACTTTGATCATAACAAATTAGTGCTAATAAGGCCAACTGTTCATTCACCATGACGCAGTACTAAATTTCTGATAAATGGTAAAAGACTGATTATTACTTCACTTGTAAGCACAGTAAGAGAACATTAGAACAAGAGCCAGTACCAAACCATTCAAACTGGATTCCAGCAACTGGGATCTTAAAAAGAGTGGAAAGCGTTCCTCTTTTTCTCTTCCTCTCCATTTCCTGTAAACACCAACCAGTAATGTGTTTATTTTTAATAGCAATAATTTTTAATCCTTATCTGAAGCTAAAGTCTAAACACATAAACAGCTCCTGGGAAATGGCCGTGGATAATAAAATAAAAGGGTGTGTTAAGAATTGCCTCTAAACTCCACTAGAAGGTGTAAACCCCAAAATATACTATTGTAGTTATCAAGTCACAGTATTTCATATTACTGTAACTACCCAGCAAGCTGACCTGGTATCCTTTAAGAAGACAGTGAGAAGTGTATTTAATATATCACGATTGCTCTTTAAAAAGGTTTATCATGTAACATTTTAGGTTGAGTAGGGGATTAAATAATTAAGAAAGAACATTTATCATATTCTTGCCACTAGAAGTGAAAAACACAAAATATCAAAAGAATGTTGAAAGCAACTGCACGGTCTTCCCAATTATTTGGGTTCTACCATCACAACCAGCTTTCTCTCTCAGCCTACAGAACCATCCCATAACAAAGTTTTGCTGTACTTTGACCTTTCCTGCTAAGCTGCCAAGGATTTTTATCAAAGACTTAAGAATTTTCCACTATGAATGGAAGACGGCTGCTGGTTACAATACCCCATCTCTAAAATCCGTGTGAGCTCCTTCTGCTGGGATGACTGTCTTGAACTGGTCCCTGGAAGCCCAGAGCTCATAAAGCTTCTAAGCGGCGTTCAGCATTGATGCACTGCCAAGCAAGGTCTGTTGTTGCTTTTCAGTCTCTGCTGTTACTACTTTTTAATGGCAACGTGTAAGTAAGCATTAGGCTTACTGTGATAAATAGATTTATTGAAATTACTACCAAAATCAGTACAAACAATGCTGGGAAGGAAGGAAATGATGACTGTAAAGAATACTGACAAAAAGAATCAAAGAGAAGATGCCGTGAAAATGCCGAAGAAAAAACGTGAAGAAAAAAGGCCATGAAATGTTTGTGGGAAATGAGTCCAGAAAACAATATATATAACAATACAGCAGGTGTCCTTCCCTGTCTCCTGTTCCAGACCTGCCTTTGCAGTGATACTAAACGGCAGTCCCATGCAGGACTGATGCAAGAAAGAAGGAGGGTTCTGGTGTAATTTCTACCTTAAATAAGACACGTAAGCAAGACATTTTTAGCTCACATTTGGACAACACAGAACTCTTACCAAATAGATGCAGCTTAATGATCTGAGGTCACGTAATGTGAGCCTCCATGCAATGGGCTATGTGACAGGAAACAGCACGATGGAGGCTGCTGCCGGCAAGCTGGTATTTTATGGAGTGCCTCTCCAAACACTCGCCTCCACTAACATGCATATGTCCACTGAGTCCTAAGGAACACTACACAGATTTTCTGTGGTTTCTGGAATTCATACATCTAAACCAGGTAGACAGAGACCTAGAGTGGCCAAGTCTGACAATTCAGACAGAATGCCAGAGATGGGAAGAAAGCACAGCACCTCACTAGAAACACAGGACATACTGACACACAAAGAATCAGACTCCTAGAAATGAAGGCCTCAAGCACTAAGATTTAACAATGATGTTCATTGTTTTACCAGATAAATATTTCATTATTTTAATTGCTTTTAGTAAATCTAAGTAATACTTACTTAATAAAATACTTAAGCACAAAGAAACACAATCATTTGAATAACACACCAGCAAGAACAACCTTTTCTTCTACCATAGTCCTATTTTAAAATTCCTTTATTTAATAAATACTCATCTTTCTGCTACATGCTCTACATCAAAGATCATCCCTTGCTCTTCTTAAAGCCCATGCACTATAAACCCTATTCTGCGTCACCGATTTTAAATTTCGTCTATAAAAGTCATTTTACATATACTACAAATAATAATACATGCCCCAGTTTGAATATTAAAGCTGTAATTCAATTTCAAGGTTCTTCTGACAGTATTCCAGTATCACTCTTTTTTTCCAAGATGCTACTTGAATTCTTTTCAGTAAATTCACAAACTACCACAAAACAATAGCTCAAAAGCAGATCTATTGCATCAAGAACTTCACTAGGGCTTACTGCTATCCATTCAAACAGTACTAAGTTGGTCCTATAGTATAATAATAGAAATTAACAAAAATAAACAGTTAAAATTAATAAAAAGTTGCATGATTCCACATTCACAATCCATACTCTACACACATTCTTTACAAATTGCTATGTATTTTCTTCTTGCATTCCTATCAAATGGGAGGGTGTTATTAACTATTAGACAGAGAGATATGAAATTTCAGACATGTAAAAACAGATTTACAGAGTGTAAACTCCACTCATGCCTCTGTTCCTTAGATTTTATTAGTTTTAATTGCTCAGAGATACATAACTAATAGACAATACTAGGGTTGAACTGGCTGAAACGGATGAAGTTTAGCCTCTATGAATCAGGGTTACAGTCTGTCACGGTTTAAAGCTGGGATGGCTATTAAACGAATGACAGATGCTCTTTGTTAACTCCCTCCCTCCCCAAAATGGGGGTAGGTGGAAGAGAAAAGGGAAAGAGACTTATGGGTTGGAAAAGCTAAAACAGCTTTAATCTAACTACAATAATAATAAGGTATTATAATAATAATAACAAATAATAAGAAAATATATATACACACAAATATATCCAAAAACAATATCGAGCTCCACCCCCACTGACAACGAATACGTCACCCGGAGGCTGCAGGGCATGCCCCAGGAAAGTCCCAGACTGTACTCAGCAGCAGGCAGGAGATGGATTCAGGAATACACGGATTGGGATCGAAGGCAGAAGAATTGGACAGAGTCCTCCTCGGACGCCAGCCACAGAAGAAGAGAGAGTGACCCTCGTGATCCCTCAGCTTTATACCGAGTATGACACATATGGGGGATGGAATACTGCATTGGGTCAGGTTTGGGTCACCTGTCCGACCCGCTCCTCCCCACCGCAGGGTCACAGGTGTGACCCCTTCTCTGCTCTTTCAGTTCTGGTGCATAAGAAAGTCAGCAGAAGCAAGCATCGACCTTGGTCTCCACAAGGATCAGTATAAGCAAGAGCCTCTCTGCACACCATTCTTACTGATGTTCCAGCACTAACTATAAACACCGAGCCTTATCACTGCTAGACGCAGCTACTGTCTGGAAAAACATGCAGTGAATTTCAGAGAGTGCAGCTTCTCAGAAGAGACTTAACTAAAAAGCAAAGTTACTAAAAGAAAATTGGTTCTGTCCTAGCCCAAGCCAGGACAGAGTCTCAAAAGAGACTTACTCTTTCCGCTGTAAAGCATGAAATTATATCAATCTATAGTGAGCATATTTACTAAAACTATAGAATTTTCTACACTGAAGAGAAATCATAGCTTTTCAAAAAGCTAACCACTGTATCTGGAAATTTATTTACTTTCTTCTTGTTAGGAAGCAAACTGGTACCATAGAAGTAATTTGCATCGCTTTCTTAAAGTATGATTAGTATGGATAAGCTACGTACATTACATATAGGTGTTATCCAGGCACACAAGAAGTTTTGAATCAGTTATGTACTCAGTTTTCAGTTCTGATTTTAACTTCTCCAAGATGTTTTACGGAAGCAAATAGTTTGAAGTAACTTTAGCAACAGACAAATTAAAAAAAACAACAAAACACTTTTGAACATAACTCTCTCTCCATTTTCTCAAGTTTCTCTTTGCACTGTTGTAAGCATCGACATGCACAAAACCAAAACAAGGCTATCTACCCCGTACTGGGCACAGCTGGCAGGGTTTTGGCAGCTGAAGGGGGTGCTGCAGGGGTGACTTGTGTAGGAGAAGGTCAGGGACTGCTCTGTGCCAGTCACAGCTGGTACGAGTTGGCTCCATGATTGACATGGCTCTATGATGGACAAAACAGATACACTGTGCACCAAAATGGAACCAGAGGAGTCTCTGCTGCCTCTGCAAATGAAAATTTAGGAACGGGAGGTAAAAGCCAGGAGACGATACCCACAGGAGGATTCAGAAGGGAGATGCCAGAGGAGGATGAATACAAAACAGAGGAGATGCAAGAGCTGATACTGGGACAGAAGAGATGCATGCACAGGCACATGCGAGGAACAAGACAGACAGGCAAGGCAGACAGTACAGCTGGACAACTGCTAAAGCAAATGAGCCACCTGAGCAAGGGCTGGAGACAAGACTGAGGAGGTGGTACAACCCCAAAGGGACTGCAGCTGGCACTGGACTGCTCTGGATATGCCAGAGCAATTTGATAAGAAACAAGCAGCAGCAAAAGAAAAGGAACTGCAGTGCACTGAGTCCCATCTCCTGCACCTCCCATCATTGCACCGAAGGATTGAGTGTAATACGCAGTGAGAGGATTGGAGACCAAACAGCGGGGAGGAGAGGTGTCTGGAGGGAAGGCAAGGTGGGCTTGTCTAAGTGTTTGATGTTTTTTTTTATTTTTCAACACCAGGTTCAGTAACTGAAAGTTTGTTAAATGGTAATAAATTAAAATGATTGACATTTCCTGACTTGAAGCTGTGTTTCGGCCCCTGACACACCTCCTAAGCAGAAAAGCTGCCAGCCTTAAATACAGACAGGTAAGTTTATTCTGGGACCACAGTACTTAGTAAATATACATGTATACTTAATACTGTATCCTTTATGCTAGTCCAAAGCTTTACTCCTGTAAAGACAGTTTACTATTGTATTGTTTGTTCCATAAAAGTCATTGTTCTACCTGTGCTTTCACACAACAATTTTTTTAGCTTGGTTTTCTGAGAAAAAGGAGACCTGCATAATTATCTGCAACTTCTGACCTCCTAGCACTCCCCTCACTAGCTTTTAAACCCATTAGCAAATGTCTGCTGGCTCTAAAAGGAGAGACATCTTAAACGTGAGTATACATGTGACACCTAATGGGCAGAGACACCCAAACCAGTGCCCTCACTCCAGGGAGACATAAGCACCAGCTCAGCCAGCCCACACACGGAGCCTGGAACAATTCACATCATATGCATATGCTGTCCCTTCTCAAATTGGCAGTTAGGAGTTATGAGGACTGTATGCAGGTTTAAAGAGATATGAAAAGGTAACTGTGGGTATCACTGGGAACACAGAAAAGACTGAAGCAGAAAAAAAAGGGAAGTGGGACCTAAGGTTACTGCAGCTAAAGGATTTTATAAAGTGGCAGCAGAAAGAAATCCTTAAGAAACAAACTGTTTGCGATGGTCAAGAAGAATGTTATTTGCCAACTGCATTTTATGTATCGTCAATATGCAAACAGGCATTTTGTTAAACCTTCAACCTCTTGGTAATGGATGTTCAGAGTCTGCTATGTGAAATATAACACAGTAAACACACACACTTCACTTTCCTAAAGTCCTAGAAGCAGCACCCATTTTTCCAGCCCACAAAACCAAGTCAGTGCTTCCCAATGTAAACAAAAATACATATGGAATTCAGATACACCCACAGCCAGAAGAGCATACCAATTGATGAATACCTGGTCAGAACATCACTTGGCAAGAGAAAGGCAGAAAGATCACAAGCAAAGGAGAGGTACAATTCACAGTTCTTAGGTCAACTTGCTTCACTTGGAAGAAACTAAACAAATTAAAACTAAGCACACGGCACAGTACTTTGACATTCCCAGAGGGGTTCTCCCACATTTCAACCTTCTACAATCTACCACCCTACTGCATATGACAAAACCTCACAGTAATGCCTGCCAAAAAAACCCTGCTTCCCCAACCTCATTTGTTTTGACAGCTTTCAAATCAGTCATTACCACGCATTAGGTGAGACCCTGCCAAACTCTCTGGAGATCCTTGACCAAGTGTAATTGGCACTGAGAGAATTAATGAGGATTCCAGTTCTGGATTATCACTTTTGTGAGAGAAGGCTTAAAGTGCCTGGGATTCCCCAGTCTTCCACAAGCTGTTCTCCAGAGACAAGTTATTAAGTTTATAGGTGCTGCTGCTCAAACAACAATAAACAATAGTATTTTGTCAGGCCACACAGCATCTAGATGATACTAAACAACATTGGGCATGCAGATCAAAAAGACTGGTCTATACAAAGCACGCAGCCATGTAAACTTTAAGAAGAATGATGTACAAACCTAGGCAAGAACCACCAGCTTCCTCAGAATGCTCAGAGTCAGAAGACAGGCGTTAAGGAAAGCACATGAAGCTTTAAAAAGTCTGATCAGAGAATGTGTGCCAGGCATTTTGCCAAAGGACAGACCATTAATGGTTTCAATGATCTCCCCTTGCAAAGGGGGCTGCCAACACAAATCCTCTTAGTTGTACTAGAAAGGTTAAGTGAGGTCAAAAAGTCCCACCTCTCCCCAGCTGCGGGCATTTCACCAGTTTGATAATTTTGATGAAGAAATAAACGAATGCTTTAGGTGTTTACATTTAATTAGTCTGATGCCAGCAGAGTTTCTCTAATAACTTGTATTATACTTTGGTTTGTGTCCGCTTTGATTAGCTCTCTTAACAGCCGACCAGCTCTGTCACCCTACTGGAATAATCTATTTTGCGCAAGTCAAGGCCATTTGAGACCTCTGGGCTACGTGTACACTGACAGCACACGGCTGGCCACTTTCAGCTCCTCCAGCAAGACAGTAAAATAAAGGCGATACCAGATGTACCTGAATCTCCAGTCTGTTTTCCATCTCCCTTTAGGTTAAGGTAGAGAAGGCAGCCTGTTTATTTTGTTCTGAAGGCGTAAGAAATAGTTGTGCTTGGTAACATGCTTTGAAAGCCACAGACAACGGTAGCGGACAATGCCTCAAGGATATTATCTACCTTCCAAAGCAAAGTGTCTAAATATTCACCTGTTCCCTAAATATTTCTATGCACAGGAGGCAAGAATTAATTTCTTGTCAAGAATAATACTTATACAGCTGATCTTCATGGCAACAAAGGCATAACTGAAAATTGACTTGTATCCTTATAACATTTAGTAACCTACCAAAATAGTTAGCCACAATGAGTACTGAGAGCTATCGATTCAAAAACATTCTTCACAGTGCAATGTTCCTATCCCAATTTATTTTGAGATAACTATCTTTGCCTTACTAATTTAATGGGAGAGCTGTAGAAGACAAACATCCAAAATCCAGAATTTTTGAACATAAAAAACCGACAACAACATCAACTGAAAGGTCACCATTTTCTCTCGAAGAACCAGTAACAAACAGTACATTGGTAGCCTGCAATAATCTTGGATAATTTTGCTAGCATTTTAGTGAAGGTTGTCTTTGAAATTAAAATATTTTCTACTTTCATCATCACTACACGGTAAACTGGTAGATTACAGATGTAACAATGCAATCTGACACAATATAGTAGTTTCATAGTATTAATCTAGTATTAGAAGAACATTAAATTATTAAGGACCTACTTCTCTAAGGTCCCACAACATCTTGGCACATCACCACAACTAAAAGCAGGTAGTGATACTGAAGCTTTCTGTGTTCGCGAGGGATTTCGAGTCTGCTGCACTCTAAGACTGCTCAACAGTTCTGACCACACCCCCGCAGTAGTAACTCCCCTGAAATAAGCAAAGCACATACAAATCTCCCTCCACATAAAAACCAGCACAGTAACCCCCTGACCAAAACCTTGAAAGAACAGACAAGCAGATTGCTTTTTAGAAAGCACCTTTCCCCACCCCATAACATCTAAAAGAAAGACTATAATGGAACATCTGGACCACCACTGGAGTTTACAAGTAATGGGTTATATTGACTCTGCTTATGTTTTGTCATTTTGTGCTGCTTTACTGTACACACATCTCAACTTTTATTTTTTTTGTAGAAATTATGCTGACTATAGGACAGCCCTCTGATTTTGAAGAAAAAACATTTGCACTGAAAAGATATGAGAATTCTCTTTCATGCAACATACACACTTTTTGAAATAAAGAATCATGGCAAACAGTAAAGTCTGAGAAAGGACAGTATAATGAAGTACTGAGAAAACCATGTTTTGAAGGAAGAAAGATTTTACAGTTAAAATGCTCAAGTTTTTCCAATATGAGAATTGTTATGTCTCTGAGTTCATTTACAGCCTTGCATCAGTTTATTAAATATTCATTATGCTAACTACGCTTACTGATGCTTTGCTAGCTTCTTTTCTCTTATGCACTTCTTGCAAGCACAGAAGAAAGTGACAAAAACAAGAGTTACTCTTTCTACTGATCGTGTATCCTCAGGCTGTTGGTTGCAAATGCTCCTTTCAAAGGTAATGTCTTTCTGGATCTTGCCAATTATTAGCACTAGTTAGGTGATCTCCGCTGCCTTGTGGCAGTGACAAATACATATTTAAAGCAATTAAAAAAGACAACATATTTATAACAATTTGCTAAAGGACAAACCGAACATACACAATACCTCTGTTAGGTTCTTCCTCTGATTCTGTGGTAGCTTACTGTGCCCTTCTCATGTAGGCTGTAGTCCTATAGGGCACTTACCTCAGAATAAGCATCATAAGGGGACTCTAGACAGATTTGTATAATTGCTGGGAACTGAGCTTTGTTGCACATGTTTTTCACTATTTTTGTTACACACACTGCTGTAACTGGAAATAGAATAGTAATGGGTAGTACTGATACTGACATTTTAAAGGGGCAATCTTTACTCAACTTACTTGTGAAGAATTTTATAAATACGTGCATTACGACATATGTAACTCTTCATACGCTGAGTATGAGGTTTGTATTTGTACACAGAGTAAGGCTCGATAAACGTGTAATAGAATTGTACTTCTACATGAAAATAAGAAATTAACTTTGAGAGAGACACGAACATATTGACACTATTTTTAGACGAGCAGGTAAGACCTGTAATTAAAGCATGATCTTTGCCTAAGAAAACATCTGTTTTCTTCACTGTGTAATTAGTAAAATTAATGAATTCAAATCCATCCACACAAATGATTTTTTTAACTCTGAAATCAATCATTTTAAAACCCAAGATGCTTTCAGCTACATACATTTACCAATAAGTGATACTGTAGATCAGGTTCAAATTATGGATGTCATTTTCTTCATAGTTATGCTTGAAACATTTCCTAAACCTCTCCCTCTCTTCTGCCAACATTGACATTTATAATATAAACAGAACAGATTTGTGCATTAAGAAGTCTGATATGGCTACATACTAGATTAAGCTTCTCATACATAACTTTTGTCAGAAAACTGACTAAAAGATCACATTGCTTAACTGCATCCGAAGAGGAAATATGCTTATTGGTCGATTTGTAAAAAATTAAGACTATCCCTCTCTGACACATTTTATTATATACAGAGAAGGAAACTGCTGAACAGTGAACACAATTTCACAAGGCAGATTAGCAGATCAATCATTAGAGAAAGAGATGAAAAATTTCTTTTTAAATATTTTCTTCTTAAAAAAAGGTGCTACTTTTAAGAATGTGAAATGGCAGATGACCACACTTGAAGAGGTCAGCGTTGGATAATTACAGACACAACAAATAATGGGAAACACACAGTACGCTTTAGCGATCTGCAGCAATATCATTGTCATGCTGCTACAAAAGGACAATAAAAGGAGGCTTCTATCATACTCTGTATGGTCACAGCTGGATTCTAATTCAAAAGGGCAATTCTGATTGTCCTTACCAAAAATCTTTGGCCAAAACCTAGGTATCTGTTCATCTGCTGTAATTGTTTCAATCTTCCTCTTTGAACTAGGGAGACGTGGAGGAGAAAACCAGCTAACAATCTCGTAAGTACTTGTTTTATGAATCTGGCCCTCAGTCAAGAAGTTGCAGTGAAAAGTCTTTTAATCACCTTCTGATCAGAATTTACTGGATTGTATCTAAGTTCAAGGGTATTAAAATGTGCAAAGGAGACTATGAAAAAATGTCTAGGTTATAGATTTTAACTTCTTAACTAGAAAATTGACTCAAAATAGATTTTCTAATTTACAATGAATCAAAAGAAAAAACATTAGACCATAGCAAAAGTGGCACAAATGTATCAAAAAGCAAATGAATAAACATTTGAAAAGATTTATTATTAGAAATTGTAATAAATTTTGGAAAGATGAATCGATTTTAGTTAAAAGGTATAACTGACAATTTATTGGGCGGGAAGATGCATTATTTTCCAATTGTTATCCACCTACAGTAAAACTGATTTGTGTCCTATTGTATTTTATGGAAAAGGAGAGAGCAACTTTCAGTGATTTAGATTAAATGTATTAATCATAACCAGGCACTGTGAACTATATATCTACTATTAAAGAAGATTTTTGACATTTAATTCTGTAGCAATATTTTGGCTCTGTACCACTCTTCCTAAATCCAATTCCTGCTACAGTTGGCAGATTTCTCCCTTTTAATTTTATGGGGCTTAAAGTAGCATTTAACCACCCATGCGGTAAATAATGCAGTATTAGAAATATTTAGTGTTTTGTTTCCCTTTGAAGAGTACTAATCTATCAACCCCCAAATATTTTTAAAACATTTTCCACATTCTAGTAATATTTGAGGTAAGATTCAGTAAAATATCCTACGCAAATGAAGTTGTTCTCCTGAAATAAAAAAAAAATTAGTATCACATTAAACCCTAAAGAAAATACGCATGTACATCACTGATACACAGGAATTCATTTTATAAAGACAACAATTTGTGTACAAAGAAAACTAATAAATCCTTCACAGTGTGTAAATATTACACACAATATGACTATTATTTTATTCTCAATAATCTGACAAAATAAAGTTAAGCATTCTATTCTCCTGAACAAGGGATAACAATGTATTTTAAAATATTTATATCCAACTTGACATTGAAATGCTATCTTTTATTTATGCAAAAACCCTCCTCGGTTTTATTTCCTATCTTTTGCTTAAGTGCTGTATTTTATGGCATGGGAAAGCTCGCTTATGGTAACTTCTAACAGGCAATGTTCTTAAAAGTTTTTCTAGGTACAGCAAAGTGTCTTAAATCGCCTTAGACCTACATCAACAACTAGATTCCAAATTTTTAAAAAACATGAACAAAAGAGATAGCAGTACGGCAATGAAATCTTAATTGCCATATGCATGCTTTCCTTTTCAAAGCATAAAATATGACATAAAACAGGAAAAAGGTTTCTTTGTATCCAGTTCGACTATATTCTATAGAGAATAAAAATGCAATCTACTGTAAACCTTCTGTATCTATCCATTTAGGTCTCGGTAAAATAAGTTCTTTAGAACTAAGCAACGTAACAGGAAAGGGTCAGGGAGAAGGGGAAATGGTATAGCAGGACAGTTGCAACAGTGATTGTCCATCACTTAGCAGTAAGAAAATAACTAATAAATAAACAATTTTCAGTTCTCTGAAGTGAGGATAAGCTTCTCCCTTAACCTTTAAAACCACAACCCACACCAGTGCTAAGTCAAGGCTGAGAAACAACAGAATAAGAAAGTTATTGTCACACTTGTGAATGCAGGTTTTAAAACCACCTGTCAAATGAGGAACTACCTAAAGTTAATAGTGAGAAAAAGAAAAATAAATGACTACATTCAGATACACGTTTACTTGCTATAAATACCACATGATAACTATTAGAAGAGGCAGTCCTTGCAAAGTTTGGAGTACTTTCTTCCCTCCACAAAACTGTGCTCTCAATTTGTACAGTTGATTTTCTTATTTCAAGAAACAAAATGGTAGCAAACTTGTCAGTTTTCAGCTAAATCACTGGTAAGTTAGGCTACAACAACCATGGTTCACTCCTCTTCTTTATGGTTATTTTTAACAGGTTATAGAACATAGTCTTCACATCTGACTAACTAAAGTCACAGTAATTCAGCAGAACGACAGAGGAGTATGCCTTAATTTTCGTATTACATCGCACATCACAAAAGCAGCAGAATAATTTTCTTGAGCAATTCTGTTTCAACACAATGCATCATGTGTGTTTATTACTTCATCTTTTGTGCTATATTTTGAAGGTATTTGATATGTGCATCTCCATGGAAAATTGCTGGAGAGGACACTAAAGATCTGGTTTAATTCACTATTTTTACAGCTGCCTCTACAAGCCATATGAACTCAGACTGTATACAGAAAAATACCCCAATATTTTAAGTTGCAGTTTGTATTTTTGCTTTTGTTAGAAATCAAACAAGATTAAAACATTTTAATTCCTCATCTTTGCCTTATAGTAATGATTTGAAAGATAAGCTGCTAAATGATATCGATCACTTTTCAGACACAATTCTTTTTTAATACATACTACATATAGTAAAGCTAGTGAACAAAATAAGTAAGTGCATCTGAGTATAAATTGTGTGTCTCAACAAATCTAGAAGGTCGGTATTAACAGGCTTAATCTAGATGGCGAGAGATAGGCAGAGAACGTCTACTAGATATCCAAAGTGCCATTGCTTTCCCTATAGATGGTCACCATACGAAATGCAACTGAAAAAACCCAGACGGACTATTTTCAAGAAGTTCTGTCGATCGGTAGCCCTCATTCTCCCACACCACCTATTCTTGGCAAAACAACAGTTTCCTACGGAGAGGAAAACCTACTCACGTGAATGAGCTATTATGGTTTGAATTAGCAAGAAACTTTCAACAGTTGAGGAGTTGTATCTGATCCTATACTTGCTTTCAGTTAAGAAATGCCAAACGATGTGTTCGCTGAAAACACTGTCATTATTTACTTGTCATTTATGGTGTTACTATAGCATAAATGAGACGTTGAACATCAACTAAGCCAGGGTATCTGTGCATGTGTTCCTCGTCTATTACACACATGGTTTTCTGTCTAGTCTCAGCATTAAATGAGCAACTCCCTCATCAAGCTCAATATAAGGAAATACAACTCCTAACTTGACTCTGGATACAATGTGCTGTTGTTTTAACATTAATTCTTCAAAATGCTGCTATTGAGGCATTAAGAAGTTTCTACAATAGACACAGAGTGAATTCTTTGCAGAACAGATACTAAAACCAATTACCTTTAAAGACACTCTTTTCATTAGAATTGCACTAAAAAATAAAATATCAAAGAACCAATACGGACTTAACAAGTCAAAACAAGCAAATTCCAAATGTCTGCAAAAGAAATGTTTCATGCAGCCAGACACCAGAAAGGGGGATTTCTTTGTGATAAGCAGCAGAAAAAAACCCCAACCCAAACAGAAAACAAAATAAAAATCTGTAAGGAGTGCTGTAAAACTATATTAAATTTGTTTCCAAGAAAGACACTAACTGAAGAATAAAAAGGGTATCATTATTCTATTTGCCCTCGTTTAAAAGTAAACCTAAGTGAAATTGTAGATGACTATCACTTGAGCGGTTGAGTTAAGGTGAATTACAAGAAATACTGCTCAGACTAACAGTTCACAGCACTTGTCACCATGAATAAACCACAAGATGCATCAAAAAATAAGCAGCACATTTGGCATTTCTGAGACCAGTGCTGGAGGGCAACTGTTTCGCTGAAGTGGGATGCTGTTTTTGACACTATACTCGAAGTGAGAGTCCAAGAAAAGAGACTAAGTCACCACATTCATTTTAGCTAGACGTAAGTTAATCTTTGGTATTTTAAAGGTATGCTTTGATTGCCACAGCAGGTGAAATATACCAAGAAAAATCACTGTGAGCTCTGTTGCACAGAGTATCTGTTTATACCTACGAAATATCTCCATTTTGTTGATAAACTACAATTGTTACCTCTACAAGCTACTAATTGCCTGATGCATTTAAACTATTTGTTCTTCTTGATAGGTATACATTTTGTAAGAATGAAATTAGGACACAATTCATGACTATACACTCTAATTTGTAAGACAAGTGATATAGAAGAAAATCATAAACAAACACATGCTCACCTTCACCAGCTAGCATCTTCACAACTACTACAAACCAGCTGAAGATTTCTCCAGCTATCTTAATCTACAGGTTTTACACTTAGGTAACAGAACTAATAACGAAACTAACGAACCTTAGACTTGTTGAAATCTAAACATTTGGTATTTCAGTTAACTGTAACTCCTTTTCAGCTACTAACTGCCATTTCAAATGAGACAGAAACACTGTGGTATTTTTTGTGCCTGTTTACTGGTTTGATGACACCAAGATGATCACAGATCTTCATTAGACAGTCACAAGCGACATAAAAATCACTGTCGGTTAAAACAAACATAGGTTGTAGGGCAGACTTTGTTAAACCATTCGGATCTCTCAAAGGATACGTAGAATTCAAAATACTTTGTAACAATGACAACTATACTGACAAAACAGATCTACTAATTCTAGTACTGTGCCTTGGATGATCACAATATTTAACCGTCCCTTAAGTAAGGGTATCACCGTTGGCGCTACCAGTGCTGGGAACCACTTTGGTGAGAATCTGGAGTATTTGGAGAAACACTGGCCTCCTATAAAACATGGTACAGGTATAATTACAATTCTTTTGATGAGTAAGTATGGTAAGCTATTACTAAAGTCACTAAGAAGCTTTTACTCTTCCATCAGGTGCTTACCACGGCAGGTGGAACAAAATATTTTAAGCTTGCGGGACTATAAGTGAAAGCTTTAGCAAAAATGCACTCAAAAATTGATTTCTGAAAAAAGAATCTCTTACCATGCAAAATACATAGCAGGTGTAAGAACAGTAAGCAGTTCCCCCCAAAATATTAGATACATGAAGTTAAGAACATCACAGATAACATCATCATCAATATTTACTCCTCATTTTTGAAAACTACATTGTTTATAATGGGGTTTTGAAATCTGACAGAAGCTTTTTTCTTTCTTTTTGTTTTCTCATAAAATAAGCTATTTCAACATGACTAAGTTCTCAAGTGTAGAAGAGTGCCATTTCACTCATTCCTTGAAAAAATTGTAGCATTTTTGCCACTAGTGACTGAACACTGGAAAAATCAGAGGCGTGGCCTAAACTGCCATCACAGCAGCACCTCCTCTGCTAACAACTTGAATTTTTCTGTCTGAAAAATCACACCTGCAGAAAGCGTATCAGGGCAGGAAACCACCCATTCCTCAGGGAAGTTTAGCCCTTTAAGTTATAAAACTTAGGAACTGAGTTAACTAGAGTGAGGACTAAAAAAGCATGACTTATTCAATACATTTTGCATATGCAGATATAAACTTAAGACAATTACAAACAAGGAAAAAATAAACGGAAAAGCACAGCTTCTCAATAGTTGAAATTATTTTTGATGACAGGAAATCTTCATAAAATCCCTAATACAAAAAACAAAAGCCCCTACCCCCGCAAAAGAAAATTCTTTCGCAGCTTTAGAAGCGTAAGGTTTCAAAATGTCATACTTGGCCACAGAGGCCTAATATTCTTAATCTTGAATGAGTGAAAGTCTGGAATCCAACAAGAGTTAAGTTTTCTTATTATGCATCATCTAACACCACTCATTTCCACAGAGTTTGACGTAGAGGCTATCACTCCAAATGACAAAAGTAATTAACTGAAGAAAATAATTAAAACCCCAGAGAAAATTTATTGCACGCACCTCAATGAAACCAAATTGTGTTTTATCTGACTGTATGCCACACATTCAGTGTAAAAGAACTCTCTGTGACACCAAATCAACCTTAGCTTGAGAAGCCGTGTTTTTCCAAAAGTTGCAGACCATTCATAGAGGCTTCTGACCAATACTGTAAAAACAATGCCCAACTTCCTCTTTAAGGAAACGTTCCTTAGGTCTGTAACCAGGTTTCTTACGCCATTTCACTCAATCTCCAAAATATTTTGACAACTAAAATCATCCTGAAAACACCCGGCTTTTTTCAGTTAGAAAGAACTTAGAAGCAGCCATTTTTTATTTGATTTCACATTTTGAAAGCAGTTAACAAAAAGCATGAGTGCTCAATACATCTTTTCTCCTCACATCAATAGAGTAGTAGTTATCTCACAACAATTTTTTTGAGAAAAGCTCTTTTACCTTTGAGTTTTGAGAAAGAGTCACAGGATTTGACAGAAATACCCAGACACCTTCAGGTAACAGTTCTTGGAAATGTAGCTTTCATTCTTTATGTACATTTTGAATAATTACAACTATGTATAGTCAAGCTCAATAGTACAGCTGTGCAAAAAAAAAAAATCAATCCTAGGAGTGCAAGACTTAAAATAGGCTGCTTTAATATCACGAAGTCAAAATCCATGCCATAAAGGTGATGGATGGAAGATTCGGCAGAATCAAGAGAAAGCATCCTTTCTATTGGTCATGTTTTTCGCACTTTAGTCCAGCAAAATCACTTTCCAGCTTCCAGCCCAGACAGGAAGAGCTGACATGTAAGAGTCCTCAAACAAAACGCGACAATGTCTATCCCTTCTCAGGGAAGAAACTGTATCTAAAAACCACACAGGGAACAGCTGAGACAGCAGCACTGATTTTTAAAACCTTTGCTTACTACAGAGGAGTTGTGAACAAAAGCGAAATTTTTCAGTCATGAAGTAGGGCAAAACACTTTGAAAGAAACAAAAAAGTAGTGATTTTCTATTTTCACTATTATAATTATTAACTCTTATTTTCTTTAATTAGGGTTTTTGTGATGTCCCCAAGAATCCATCTGAGAAAAGCACGGTAGCCTTACAAGAGTTCATCTTATATTTTATATCATGAACCAAACAAACCTTCACATTTCCAACGCATCTAAAACGTTAGGTTTCTTATTTTATTCTGCTAAATATCAAAGTTTCACACATAATTTGTTGGAAAGGAGAGAGCTACAGTACTAGATAAATGACAGCAAGTATACAAACACATACAGAAAAAAGACTGGACAAAACCCCATTGCTTTTAAGAAATTAGTGTTTCATGCACAGAACACTACTTTTAATTGCAGAAATTTTGCCTAACAAAAGAACGTGGGGGTTGGGAATAGCTGATCAGGTCATATATAACTGCAGAATTCAATGATGCACAATTCAGATTTCATGTAATACACCTTAGTAAAAGAGTACATTAAATACTGTCATGGTATGAAAGTACACTTATCATGTTTCTGATCATAATTACAAAGTTTCTACTAGCAACTTGATACAGGCAGGATCAAAAGCATAGTGTATTAGAAAAACCACACATTTTTCAATTTCTTTTCAAATCTGGAGATCTGTGCGTGGTCACAGGGCCACGATCTCATTGCGATCACGGAGACGTGGTGGGACAGCTCGCATGACTGGAATGCAGTCATGGACGGCTATGTACTTTTTAGGAAGGACAGGCCAGCAAGACAGGGTGGTGGAGTTGCTCTTTATGTCAAGAGAGCAACTGGAATGTATCGAGCTCTGCCTAGGGGTGGATGAAGAACGAGTCGAGAGCCTATGGGTAAGAATTAGAGGGCAGGCCAATACAGGTGACACTGTTGTGGGTGTTTACTATAGGCCACCTGATCAGGAAGAGGAACTTGACGAGGCCTTCTACAGACAGCTGGAAGTTGCCTCGCAGTCACAGGCCCTGGTGCTCATGGGGGACTTCAA
>VZSC01007054.1:234016-254686 GCA_013398225.1 Steatornis caripensis | reverse complement strand
ACAGGCTGCCCAGAGAGGTTGTGGAGTCTCCTTCTCTGGAGATATTCAAAACCCGCCTGGATGCATTCCTGTGCAACCTGCTCTAGGCTAACCTGCTTTAGCAGGGGGGTTGGACTAGATGATCTCTAGAGGTCCCTTCCAACCCCTACCATTCTATGATTCTATGATTTTTGAGCCTTTCACTTACCCCGGTTACTGTTTCCCTAATTTTCACTTCTGTATTATTGAGTCTACATATTTTTCCAATTACCACTCCTTCATGTTAAATTACCTGCCTTCCCCTTTAAGAAGTTTAGAAAATTATTTATGTGGGTTTCTGATTGTTTCTCTATGGCCAGACAGCCCATTTGCATCACCATCAGTTTCATGTTCAGAATAGTACAATAGTTTCACCTGAATCTTATTTTAGATAAAGCAGTGCAAGTTTATAACAGACAGACTTTCCACTGCATACAGTTAGAGTTTCCCCCCTCTTCCTAGTTTTCTTTTATTTCAAAATGGTCAGACTACCCTCCACAGCAGTCACATATGATGGACATGCGCTTGCCTGTAACAACCACAACCTACTTTGAGAGCCTACCATGACAAGAGTTCAGCATCATTGTCCTATAAATGCCACTTGATATTGTGCAATGGATACTGCATCCATCAACTCACACAGAGAGAGCAATAGCGCATGGAATGCAAAACACTCTAGGAATCTAGTCTCATTTCCGTGACCAGTATACCTCTTTCTAAGTAAAAAAATCCTCACCGCTAACAGCTGTAATAATCACTTGGAGACATCAGAAGATTCCGTATAATGCATACAGGGAATTTCAGGAAAGCAGAAGCTTAAGTTACCTATCCACAGCGGCACATTGCATCTTGCTCTTTGTGCTCTACAGAGCTACCTTGGCAAGAGGGAAAGCAGGACACCATTCAAACACCATTCAATTTAAGCAGCTAGTTCTTCTGATTCAAGTCTGAAAACTTCATATGAAGGCCTCCTCCTACCCCTCCCACCCAATGTAACATCATACTCTGCTCTTGAGGAGGACTGTCCAGGTGTGGCATTAGTAAATTGGATCAAGGACATCACACAATCTCAGCTTTATGTTCATCTCTACCACTGTGATCCACATATAATATTTAGGATTTCAACTATTCAGGTCATATACAACAACTTTGTGCCATTTCTTTTTCAACTGAGAAAACTATAAACTAACTAGCGACAACAGTTCAAGACTGGTGTAATCAAACTTCGCATTGCACGTTCCACTTTTCATATATGGAGAATGACACCCTGACACCTGCAGCCACTGAGACACTATACAAGGTGCAAATTAGTTTCTCACTAGAGAACACAAAAGGNACTAACTAGCGACAACAGTTCAAGACTGGTGTAATCAAACTTCGCATTGCACGTTCCACTTTTCATATATGGAGAATGACACCCTGACACCTGCAGCCACTGAGACACTATACAAGGTGCAAATTAGTTTCTCACTGGAGAACACAAAAGGATGGAATTCTCATATACTGAATCAGTAGTGGGTCATCTTCATAAAGGACACAGTAATGAATATATGTTTAATCATAAAATAATGAACAGCTATCTTTAAAAGCTTAGTCACATCCACAGTGGAACTCTGACATTCCCTGACCTTCTCCAATTTTAACTGTTTTAACACTTTATTAATATAATTTTCCTTCCTACTTGCTTAGATCTTAAAGGACATTTCAAGTGCTACATGTCATGATTTAAGAGGTCTTAAGTCAAACTTTTAATTTCCCCAAGTGTACTAGTAGGTGTAGATGGACTAGGAATGCAGAATATAATGTTTTATTTGCCATACCCACACCATGAAATTCAATAAAGAATACACTTGCAATTTGATTTTTTTTTCCCCCCAAACAGCAATAATATCAACCAGTGCTCGAATAACATTACAGTTTTGTTAACATTGTGTTGAAAGCTTAACTTATAAAGTGCCTTTGTAAAACACACCTGTAAAGTGCCTTCAAACTGCAGGTTATCGTACTAGCTAGGCCTATAATAGAGTTCTAGTATATGTCGCAATGTAGGATTGGATCTTTTGCTTCTAAACTCTTCTTGCAAAAGTATTCTACGTAAGGCATAACACTGCTTAGCATTACAAAACAGCCATTTATGAAAACGCTATTAGGAACAAAGGACAGAGTAGTAAGAAGGAAAGTCATAAGGATTTCTGATACATAAGCTTCAGCCACTGTTCAATTCTTTCAATTACTTTGTTGGCAGGCTTTCCCACCTCCATGCTCAAGGGCTTGACATTTGCATAGGATTTTGGTTTTTTGCTAACTGTATTAAATCTGACCCAAAGGTAAGATTTACCCAATTTACAAACCTCTGAGAAAAAATACAACCCGTAAGAATTCACTTGAGGTTTGTTAATAGTTAAGCAGCTATCCTCTTCACTGACTGTACGTGCAATGAGCATTTTCCACGATCTTTAAGCTTTTGCTGGCTAACTGTACAGGGTAGCAATGTTTCACAGAAGGAAAAACATTTGCCACATTGGGACTGCAAAACACTGACTACCAGTTACTTCTGCCAGAAGGTAATATGATAGTGAAATAGAGCACAGCAAGAGACCTGCTTTTGCCCTCTCACATAACCCAATATAAGCACCTGGATAACTTGGAAAAGGAGGACAAGCATGGCTAGGCTCAGACCAGGACTTCAAAGGAACAGAACAAATCAAACAAGCAAAAAAAGCTACGAGACTGGAACAGTGGCAGGCTAGAAAGGTAAAAGGTACAAAGGTTTTTAAGAAACGTTAGGTGGCACGCCACATATTAGAAGTTGAACACAGGATTTTCAAGTCTCAGTAATTTTCTTTTATCATAGCAACTGACAACAATTAAAATATATCTAGCAATTAACCCACTACTACCCCCAATTACAGCTACATCTGGTTTTCTTGAATCAAATTATAAAAGCTGAAACTCTTTTGAGAGTCAGTACACAGAAGAGTATGGTGACTGTGGTGGAATTTATTTTAATTAGCTTTCTGAAACAATTCTGGAAAATACTAAAAGTTGCATGGTCAGGCACTCCAAAGCTCAGAACTAAATACTCAACTATTTAACTGACCAGCCAACTACCCACAGAAGTTGCTCATTTACACCACTTTCTTTTCTAGAAAGTCTGTCCCATAGGATGAATATGCTTAGGGAATTAATCAGCATTTTAAAGAGTATTTGCCTACAATAAATGAGATATGGTTTGTAATCTTAGAGACACAAAATGAACAAATGTTGCCCTGGAGAACAGGATCCTCTTGTCCTCTGCTACCCGAACTTCTGAATGATGGCAGGCACATCATTTAAACCAAGTATTTCACCAGGTGGCATTAATCAATCTCTGGTTCTCTACTTGACTTAGGAGAAACCTGAAGTCAGAAGTGCAGAAAACTTGAACTACAAATGAGGTCAAGATGCTGATGTTCTGAACATATATCCTGGAGGAGGAGCACTGGGAAGACAAGAATCAGAGTCCAGCTCTTAAAAATGGACAACAAAATAAGCCAGTTCTTCCCTTAATACATTTTCATCCTGTCCTCTTCCAGCTTTGTTTCTCTCACCTAGGCTTCTCCTTTGCTTCTAACTGATCTATTTTCCTTTCTTCCTTCATTCTTTTCAATTTTGTACATGTCTTAGCCCAGCTATGAATTAATTTACAGAGATAAAATAACTTAATCTTACTTTGTGAGGGGAGTACAAACATAAAAATCACTAGCATTTTCTTTGGTGGACGGGATAAGTATTAATAGAAAATAAACAATTTTGGTTTTGCAGCAGGATCTCTGATAGTACTTTCATAGTACTATCAGGTCTAAGAACATCTGTGATCCAGTGTGAAGCTAATGGCCTTCTCACAATAGGCACAAAATAACTAGTTCAAAATAGTGATTAAAAAAATAATGTTTTCTCCTTACAATATCGTTCTCAAGTTTAATTATTATTGTTCTTTTTATTTATATTTCAGAATACTGTTTCAGGTCTAATGCTTTCTGCTTGAAAATAACAATCAAACTGAATCAAGGTTCAAAAACCAAGCAGGTAAAAATAATTACAGCTCTATAGTAAAGAACAAACACTAAAAAAGGTAACACCACACCAGTGAAGGAACACTGCTGTTCACCGATCCCTCCCCTTTTCTCCTCCCACAAAATATATAAGAAACACAGAAAGTCACTGAGATGTTTTCAATCATATTAGTCAAAGATTTAAATAATTTAGCTTAGGATTTAAGGACAAAAATATTGATACAATACAGAAGGGTACTACAAAAATGTATGTAATTATGAAATGTGGTAGGTAATGTTACATACAAACATAGAGAACAAAGGTTTGAAAAACTGCAATAAGAAAAATTGCAAAAGAAAAATTAACACAGAGATGTAAAAGCAAATCTTTTTGACACGTCTCATTGAAACACTCTTCATCCAAAGTTAGATTGAACTTTCAAAGATAGTCTAAATTCTTCACAAAAAGCTATGTATTAGCACAACTGAACAAGAGATACTCAGACCGGGAGGTACAGTTTATGTAGCACAACCTGCTGTTGAGTAAGGAAGGCAACACCTCCGTTCAAAATCTGAAATATCATCTCCCTATTACAATGTTAAAATAGAAGACAAAAAAAACAGAAGAGAGTGAATTACACATTAGAGAAAGCAAAAAAACCCCCAAACATTCCTTTAACCTAGATCACTACTGAGGTATGGGCCAGGGTTTGTTTTCTTGCACACACTCCAGAAGTCTATGGCAAACTGCCGAAGAAAATATCCGTTACCATTAACTTAGAACTGTGAACAGAAAAGCAAGTCTTAATCACCCAAGAGACTATTTTTGCTTCATTTTTGTATACTGTCACAGACAGCAAGTTCCTAGTCCATGCGCGGGGCACTAAGATGCTAGCATAATACAGGTAAATATGTTGCACTTAAAGATGGCACTAAACACTAAAGCTGAAAAACTCAAAACCTTATACTTTCAACCTCAATAGTTTTATCATATAAAAACACATGAGAACATTATGCATACTAAAGAGAAATTTTGAATCTTCACTGCATTTTAGATTAAAGAAAAAGTTTTCAGATAGCAGAGACTTTAAACAGCATCCATCTTCTAATATCAATCTTAGTCCACTGAAAAACTAGTTTGTTTGAAACTACTTTTCAAACACACTACTGAATGAAAAAGAACTATAAAATCCTGCCATATCAATTTGGAAGAAAAAAAAGAAAAAACCACATCAAAACCAGTTTGAGAAGCAGTACTATGATCATAGAGTCCTGTCCGAAAATTGGAGCAACTGAAGAATTAAAACTTAGTATAGAGAACCTTTTGGAGATGCTCAATTTAGAAGTAAGTTCATTATAATACACAGACTGCTTCTTAAGACAGCTTTTGACTAAGTCATGGATTCAGAACAACCTCTGGTAACATTTCAAAAAAACCTCAGAAAGCAAGCTGTACTTCAACTCATTAAAATAGTAATAGCAACTGAAATATAGTAATTAACCTATGAAATAACTTGTAAAGCTTACAGAATTTCAATTGATGTGGTTTGAGGGGTGGAGAAGGGAAAGATTGTTTCAATACCTTGTCTTCCCTCATCATTGGTAAACAAACCAGCATCACTGCTGCTCAGACTGCTGGATTCACTGTAATAAGAGAAAGAAAGAAACAGATCAAAAGAACAATTGATCTTTCAGTCGTAAAATTTTAAGGAGACAAGGCTGTGCTCAAATTGAACTTAAGCCCAACAAAGATCGGAAAGAAAACAGGATTTTTTTTTTTTTTTAATCAAACTGCAAATATCCTAGTTCCTTTAACTACAAAGCATATTATTTTTGGCACATAAACCCACAGGAATCTAATGGTACCCTGACAGTAAGCCAGATGTGACTGCAACGAGGTGCTGACACAATTGATGCATTTTATTATCTGCTTCCATCAAATGTTCACTGCTCCCTTCTTATGCTGTGCAATTCAGTTTGATCCTGGAACATCACTGCTCAATAAAATAGGAAAAGTCTCAATCAAAAGCAGCCTAAGCTTTCCTTCAGCATGTGAAATAAGAGTCTGAAAATTGAATAACCTTTCTGAACATAATTTGCAAATACTCTGGAAAAGACATTGCTTAAGGCTTCACAACATACACCTTGGGGAGAAAGAAAGAAGTTCGTAAAAAAGGTAGCCAATTAAACCAAAATAAAGGACACCCTGAAGAAAATAACGATGATCAACGATCATAACATCAACAACAAAAAAAAGCAAAGTACAGTTTACTTTTCTGTGACTTCTGTCATGGCCTTAAAATTAGAATGTTTGTATACAACATGTACACACTTCTCCCTAAATTCAGAAATATCAATAGGTAAAGTATTTTGGTCTTTGCTGTACACATTGTTACAAACAACATTTCACTCTCAATAGTAATACAGACTTGTCTTTTAACAACAGATCACAATTTGGTGAGTTTCAAACTAAAGGATTTTTATGTAAATGACTTCATTTTTTGCAAATAGAGTAGCTCTGCTAATGAAGTAATCTCACCAAAGTTTAATCACATTTTACTTACAGTGGGTTGTAGAATAATTTGAAAAGAATCACTTCAGTTCACCACACAAATTCAAGTTAGAAATACTCAATGCTGCATACATGCTATTTACAAGAACTTGAGATCTATTTACCTTTCTACATTTATTCATATTAAAAGATGCATGCAGTCCTATATTTGAATTCAACTGGTTTCAATTATTTTTAGTTACTTTCTAATCATAAATTAGTTTTATTATTGTTCCTGAATAACTGGTACACTTAGGAAAATTATTTGCTTCTAAATGTTAATCTCTCACAAAAATAAGCCTCAAATTTTAAAGCCTGTAGCATGAATTAGTCTAACCTGTGTTTAGTTATAAAAATATATTTGGTTTTCATATGTTTCTTCGGGAGGCATCCCAACAGGATTTGAAACAGAACATGGTATCAGGAACCACAAAGCAGCAACTTTTTTTTAATTAAGTATATATATATATGTGTGTGTATATATGTATACACACACGCAGCTTTGTGTTTGAAGATTAAGTTTTCTTAATCTTTGCTGCATCTTCTGCTTACCCACATTCTTACTGTATATAAGAAATACTTATAACATCTTTTATACATAATATAGTTAGAATAGACTTAAGCACTTGCACGCTTGCCCTAAGCAGAAGAAAGATGACAGGCATGTAATGAGAATGGAACCATCTTTCATGGGGGAGACCAAAGCTTGAAGCTCCTAATGTTGTAAATCCTAGTAGCTTCTTTCTAGCAAGCACCCCATCCTCACTAATTACAACATAGATGGCCTTACTGTCCTTTCATTTCATTGTGCACAATTTTACATCATACATCTTTCAAAAAACCCCCATCCCCTTTTCATAGATTCTTTCTGTCCATTTAATTGTACTTTTAAAAATGAAAGTTAGGAAATCCTTTCAACTCTAGTATTTCAACCACTTTCCCAACCAAAACTCCCAATTTTGAGTACAGTCCCATTCTTTTTTCTTTTAATAAGACATTTTAATTGTGCGAGAATTCTTACCAAAGGACTGGACACTTCATGAAAACACAACCACTTGAAATTTTCAAAATCACCCGTAATAATGTTTTGGTTAAAAAAAAATAATCAAACCATAACACTGGCATATCCATGGCAGTCACTGTGTTCATTCTCGTCAGGCCCCAGTCAAATAGGGCAGGGATTACAGACAATTGCTACATGGCAGTCAATTCACTGAATAAATTCAAAACCTCTGGAATTAATACATTAATATCTAAGTACATGAAAGCTGTTATGATGTAATTTATTTCCAGTTTTAATAATAATTTTGCACTGTATATTGCTAATCCTTTTGCTTTGTAATGAGAATTCCTCTCCCAGCAAGACTTCCCAGGAAAACAAAAAAAGACACAGATTCCTTTTAGTCCTATATAATAGTGTATGCAAGCAAAAACTTGGAAGGAACAGCTCTGCTTTCACAGCTTTACTTCTACATTTGTTGAAACAAAGAATAAATAGTTTTTATTATTAGTTATCATTACTAGCAAACTCTCGCATAGCTTGGTTCCATAGGGAGCTGTGACCCTTGTTTACTAACCACACCTGTCCCCAAGGACTGACCAGCCACTGTACGCACACTGACTGTCAGGCTGGTGGGTGGGCGCCTCCCAGTCTCACTGCTGCTCTCTTTGGAAACAGGACAATTGAGATTTCTCCTCTCTTTAGTCACTTAAAATGCAAACAGTTGCCAAAGTTTGCAGGAATTAAATATCATTCAGAACTCCATGCATTGTCAGATTTGGCTGAAACTAGCCAAGGAGTTAAACGTTGAGGATAAGGCAGGATGAGCAAAGGACAGGCTCTGATCACACACAAAAAAAAAATCTCATTTCCAGTGCTCAAAACTAATTTCACAGGAATTCATCTTTGGGGTCATCTAGATGCTGACATTTTAAGACCTTGAAGACTCCTCCTACTACTCCTGAACTCCACACTTCTAGAAAAGGTTTATTGTTGGTTTTGGTGCTTGAACACAGACGGATAAAAGACTGCAAAAGAAGTGTCACTGAGCATTTGTAATGTGCACTTCAGATATACGTTATGTTATTTTAAAGTTATTTCACATATACACTGAAAACTCCTCACCAGTTTTAGATCCAAGCCATTTAACTCCATTAAAAGTTATTGGCTTTCTTTTTAAAAACTGATCTTCTAAAAAATAAAACTTTTTTTAATAATTATTAAACTGTATGCACACAAATATACAAAACTAGAGAAGCTTTGTATACGTTTTACTTTTCCTCTTCCAACAAGTGTTGCTGAAGCATGAGTCTTATCCAAGATGCTTTATTTGCTCTTCTCTATGTCTCATGCAATCTTACAAAACTCATGTTGTTCCCTTTTAAAAATCTCAGCTTTTACTTTTAGAACATACTTTTAGGAACAAAGTTTACTACTTGTTTCCGATTCTTCTGGCTAAATGATTTCAAACAATAGAGGCACTACTGCATTTAAGTAAAGCTAGTTTAAAACAAGTTAAAATTATTCACATGCAAAATATTCAGATATAGTATGCACCCGAGAGGCTTAGATATGGTGGACTTCTCATCACATTTTGGAATGCAAGTTTTCTAATTCAGTGGTTTCTAGACCTTGTGGTACAAATGACCACTGCAAGAAATTCAGTGGAGTGACAGACCATCACTCAAGCATGTGCACAAGCAGAAAACACTACGAAGATGAGAATGGTTTTCAAGGCCATCTACTGGGGCCAGAGACAAACATTTGAAGTATGATTTGAAAAATGACAGCATTTGATGTAACAAAACATTAAGCATTTTGAAGAGGAAGATGTATTTTTAAATTAATAATGTTTCTTTACTGAAAAAAATAAAGATATTCAGACTGACCTGGAAGTAGCACAGTTTTGGGAGTCTACAACAGGATTTTCGTATTGATCGCTCTTCACTCCACTCAAAAATTAGCTATAGAATTTTTGATTTGGAGAACTGTTAACCCTTGTAGCATAACAGAAAATCTTTCATAAATAAAAAAGCAACAAGAATATGAACATATGATGAACTATGCAATGGTTCCTAGCTCCAAGGAAATTTTTAACCATCTGTCTTTAGGTACCAAACTTGGGGGAACAGATTCCCTGTAACAAAGGAGGAAGTTTTCTAAAAGCTTCCTGACACCATACACTCCTCCTATCTTGCATGTTAAAGTGTGATGTCTAAAGTTACACTGGCTGCCCTGAAGGACTGCTTCTGCTCTAGTAATTAGACATTAGGAACAATCTCTAAGACTCAGGATTCATTCAGCTCTTTCAGCTGCTTATTGTCTGCAGGTGAGGGACAAAACTAGTATGTTATCAAAAGCCTTAGAAGAACTTTTCCAACAAGAACTCAAGTTAGTCACTTACCAATACTGCTGTTATTACAGCAACCAATCTGTCTGCTCTGCTCAAAACCCCTGGGTACTCTCTGCATCTCAATTCTACCTCTCCAGTAAGGAAAAGGCTTCATAGTTTATAGATAAAATGCCCACAAAAAAAAAAACAGGGACACCCAACGCTGTCAAGCAAATGATCAAAATAATGTGTTTTAATATGAGTCTTTCTTGTTGACAGTTCTGCATTCAGAACCACGCACATGGGATAAACATAATCAAGCTTACCAGGCCCTGCAGGTAACATCCCTTGTGTACGGTGGAAAAATGACTTATACCTTAGTGTGTTGTCAAAATAGTACTTTGGAAACAATTACCATTGTAGTATGACTGCTGTCTGCAATGGATGGATGAGGTGTACTGCCAAAGGGTCATCATTCCCCCATTTTTCTAATGGTAAGCTCAGGTGTTTCTGAACTGTAAATTGGTTTTTGCATTTCGTAAATGATGTATATCCTTGGCAACCTGCAGACTTTTTATGCCCATGACACATAAGAACATACTGTCTAAATGGTGACTCTAAATACTGACAACTTTTCTGATGAATAGAGATAACAATCAAAGCACCAATGTCTAGAAATTGGAAAAAACGTTATTTTTTGTCTGAGAACTGTCAGCAGTTGAAATACTCAGTAAAAACCATATTCATCATTTGATTATTCTGTCATTCTTAATCTTGAAACAATTAGAATGTATTATTTCAAGAAACTGCTTTCTTGGTTATTGCTCTGCTACATGACATTCTATTGTACACTGAATTCCTTAACCTGAGCAACTCACACATTAAAAATAGTAGATTAAAAAAATAAAGAGTAACTGGTTAAAACAGATACTATTGATGCTAGTATTTTAACTCTAGAATTAAAGAAACATCCAAAGATTCCCAATACAAGCAACAGTAATAAAAGCAAACAAATATTATCCGAAGTTTCTGTAAAAAGGAAGAGAAAGAATAACCTGTCACTCATGTTCTCATCTGAGCCTTTTTGCTCCTCATACTCCATTTTGTCCTTATTTGCTTGGTTCACTTCTTCATTTTCTATAACTACTCCTTCATCCAAGATTTCCGGTCCCTGTCGAGCTGCAGCTACTTTTCTTTTTTTCACTTTGCTCTTGGAAAACTCTTGGTGTTGGTATGATTTATTGCCATTGTCCATTTCTTGATCTCTGCTGTTATCCTGCTGCTGAGTTATTGTCAGTGCATTAGAGACTTCTGATGGCAGATCTATTGCCATCCGTTTTACCTTTCTTCTCCTGCGCAAAGTTCTGTTTCCCAAACTGTCAACAGCCAAATCTGTTTCATGCCATAGAGGTCTTTTGCCTCTAATGTTATTTAAGTTTGAGGAAGGCCTACGTTTAACAACCAACAACTGGTCATCAGAGTCACTGTGGTCTTTCTTATTAGCATGATTCTCTCTGTAGTCTTTGTTTGATTCTTCTAAACTGGAATCAGAACCTTCGCTTAAGCAGTGACCAGTCTCCCAAGGATGATGGGTGGTAAATGAACGTCTTTTCCGTCCCCTCCTTTTCCTTGCCTGTCGTTTCAGAAGACAAGACACACTTCGAGAATGATCTCCAGTATCAGCAAAACCTCCTCTGGCTTGCTCTGAGCTTTCTTCCAGTGCTGAGACTAGATCGTGGACCAGCTCCTCCATAGTCCTACTGAAATGCCTATATATTTCAAGAAAAAAGAAAGAAACACATGAGAAAACAACAAATGAATCTGATGTGTTAAGCATAAACTCTACCTGTCACTTTAGACAAAGCAGTCTTAATGTCCATCCTATAAAGATTATTGTATTTCTGCTGAGAGATAAAGCCTTGCCAACCAGTCCTATGCAATTTGCACACATCAGCACACATTCCTTTTGAAAGGTACCTTCCCAAATTTCTGTCTTGGAAAGAAGAGCGGGTGTGGTTTTCCCCATTTGTTTTTGACAACACTACTATTATTTGGTTTTAATTCACCTCTTTCCATTTTTTATGATTGTCAGGGATTCCACAAGGCAAGAGCATCAACACAGACCATTCATTGTAACTGCACGTAGGGAGCACATTTTAAATACATGTATGTGAAGTGGAATATATAATATTCCTCCTTGATGGTATATTAGGGAGTTCTGCTTAAGAGTTGTCATTATGGTAGAATATTTTTAAGGATAATTATCTCTTGATGCTGCCCAAATGCCAAAATGAAGTTAAGACAGTAATTATTTTTATAACATATGACTTTTTCTAAAAATAGTGACTAATTCAATCTTTCCAAATGGCTGATACCGCCTTGATTTTTTTAAAAATATTGATTCAGTGGAGTGATATTAAGTTGAGAGAATATCCTGCTACAGGTAATTCTAGAGTGTTAAATGCAAAGTTTCCTACCACATGTGGGCACTCGCAGCCATAGAATCACACAGTTGTATAAGGAAAAATATCCCTAAACACACAGTGTCTGATTAAGGTCTTACCCTTTTAAATGTTTTGCTCCTTCCTCCTCGAATTTCGCTAGCATTTAGCATGTCTTTAACTCAGTATGCTTCGGTAAATTCACCCACACATTACAGGAATATAATTACAAAAATAAGAGAAAACATTAAATGGTTGCTGCTGAACTGTAATCCTATTCTGAAGGCTGTGAACCTTCTCTGTAAACACAGCACTCAGATTTTTCTCATGCTCTTTACTACATTACACCAACTGATAAATATGGAAGAGAGTCAGTAAATTATGTAGAGGATATTTAAAAGCAAGGCTCTTCACTTTGTTTTCCAATATAAATTGACTGAGGAATGAACAAATGGTTTTCTACCCATACCGTCAGAGTGGTAGGTGCAGAGAAAATCCAGACACATAGCACACAGATTCCCGCTCTAACTTACCACAAACTCCAATGTTAAAGGTACTTAATGGTGATGGCTGAATGGACAGTCATGACCATAAAGGACACAAATTTTAAGTATTAATTGGAGAACCGAAGACCATGTTTAAGAAGAAATCCAAGCTGGTCATGAAATATCTTAGCTAACAAAATGATATATTCTCCTTTTAAACCATTTTCAGAAATACTTATTTTAAACATTTCAATTGCAAGATCCCCAAAAGCAGAGTGACAGAAGCACAAGCTCATTCTGCAATCCTGAAACTCTGTGCCACTTGCATTTATTTCTCATACCTCTGTCTATCCTCCTGTAGTTTCTACTCTGATTACTCTCTCTTAATTTAACATTTTCTTTGGCTCTTAGCAGAGCAGAACCATCTTGGTAGAGCAGAATCATCATATTATCTTGTAAGGGGTGAGAAAGCTCTGGAAGAACGCTCCTTAATCCACATGGTTTACAACAATCAAACCCTCGATAATCACACAAAAATACTTCCCAGAAGCAACACAGTAGAAAAAGCATTCCAAATAAAGCAATGATTTCCTGAAAATTCAGAGAGAAAGAGAAAAGTGGAAGCCAATTAACCTATAACTTTTAGAGATATGTGGTATCAAAATGATTTAAAACTAATTCTTACATTGAGTTTTCAAGGTTTCAATTACTGCAGAGTGTTTTTTTGGGGTGTGAGGGGGATTTGTTTGGGTTTTTTCCTTATGTAGTAAGAATTTCAACCACCAGTAGAGGCAAGTCCAGGTATATTTGTACAGGGTTTCTACGCATGATGCTTAAATAGATGCATTAACCCATGTTTCTCAGTAGTTATAAGGGCACAACGAGGAGGGTGTTAGCCCCTTAAGCCTTATTGTTAAACACCCATGAAGACAGCTATTCTCACAAGTGCACATATCAGAAATCAGATGCCCTTGAGATTTAAGATGCTTTCTAATACTTCTGAGCTAATGTAACAGGAGCCATAACACTCAAACAGACGAGCTCCAGTACATTTATTTGGATTAATCCGAGATATCAATTCCCCCAGCTGCCTGCCCAGCCCTCCTGTCACAGGCTTTTACATCTATAGCAGTGGATAGAAGTGGAGGTGCACCAACAACTGAACTAGAAGGCTTAAACCTACGTTCAGCTCTCAAAATAAACAAGTTTCTGCTAACATGCCAGAACATGACCTAGCATATATAATCTCCTGCAGCTCATTCTGCTACTGCCCCTGCAGCACCGAGTAAAAGGGAAAGGGAAGACAGGGACACTAATGTCTTACACCACAGTTTATGATTAATTTATTCAATTCAGTATCCCTAATCCATATGGATAACTATATGACTAAAATCAATGTAGCTCCTAGAGTGGACAAACCAATTTACTCCAGATAATGGCATAAGTACAGTGGTAAAGTTGCCTTCGTTCTATGAAATACTTCCAAGATCAAACACAATATATCCAGCTTGGATTTATATATCTGATCTAAGCTCGCCTCGAATTTTCCCCAAAATACTGACAATACAGATAGTGCCAGATCAAAAGATTAAACTCAAGAGAAGTCAACACCCTTAAGTGTTTTTGAAGTAGAGAGATAATATGATTCTTAAAAGGCCCCAAGCAGTAAGTCACTTACTTTCCATCAGACCACAACTTTGAATCTTATACATTTCTGCAACTATCCTTTTCTATTGAATATCAGATCTCTTCATTGCAACCCCTGAACTAAGATCTGTACAGGGCAGTGACCTTGTTTACCCTAAAAATTACAGCCATGACCTCATGTATGATATTACTATATCCAAACTGCATGACCTCTTGGACAGATCAGACAAATTAGTATTATAATTACTTCAACATGTTTCCTTAGGATGATTATGAGAATTACTTGATCAATTTGGGATAGTGGAAGCTCCTTCATTCTAGATTGAGAATACAACACACATACTACTTTAGCTTTTTATTCACGTTGCACTTTCAACATGCCAGTGATCCACATTAAAACCCCCTCTTCTGAAAACCAGAGAAATCTCTTTCGATTAATTTCATCAGAGGTCTCATTTTTCTTGCTGTAACTGAAGAAAAAAATGGCAACACCAACTAGATAGAACATTTAATCTGAAACCTGCCTCCAAAATTCAGGAGTGTATTTCTATTACAGCATTATTTATCAGACAAACTCAGTTTTGTAACTTTCTCCACTGTTCACAACCAGCTGTCAGACTTGTATTCCAAACCTATGAAGTAATTTTAATCATTGCTGCAGATGTTGCTGTAACAAAAATATTTGCATTTGAAATAGTTTGAAAAATAACGACAAGATGTATTAAAGACATTACCACTGAGTATCAACTGCATTCAGGAAGACGAGAAATTTCAAAGGGTGTAATAAGGAATGTAGAACAACATATTGAGGCACATAAAATATTAATTTGAGCCACAGTTTAGCATGACTCACATAAGGCTATAAAAATGCTGTTACAGCAACAGCCCACAGCTAGCAATAAACTGTAATGTCTTCACTAGAAGAAGATTCTACTTTACTATAAGAAAATCTAGTTTGCCTATGCTGACCTTTACACTTAGCTGAAGCAATTTTAATGTAGTTCACCAAAGGCTGACCCATTTCCTCTCTCTAATCCTCACCAGAACAGACCATAAAAGTACTGTTGCAGGAAACAGTGTAACAGCTTTCACCTACTCCAAAACAGCTCACACTGCTTGTGTTCAACATTAATATTCGTATTGAAACTCCTAATGGCAGTAATACGCACTTGCTTGTTCAGTGAAAAACAAGTATCATTTTTGTTCACTTCCCACCTAAGGCATGTAAGAAAGTAGAGCTCTGATTGCTCACAAAATATTTAACAAACACTTAGACACTGACAGGAAAGCTAGTTTAGTTGCACAACTCATAAGGAGAGGCAATATATTTTACTAAATCGACAGCTGCATTTACATTTACTTTCTAGTTCTATACCTTTTCCTGTTAAACAGATATGGGGTTTCTTGCAGCTAAAGTTATGCTGCGTTTGTGTTTCATCAATTCTGAAAAGAACTATGATTTTCGCTGCTTTCACAACACACCTTGATCATAACTAAAAGCACACACACACAAAAAAATCAAGTAGTTACTTGAACATTGGGATTATAAAGCCTGATTTCTATAATCCTTTCCCATTCAGATTCTCTGATGTCTCATAACATAGCTGTACTCACAGTGTACCTTTATCTTCACATAGGTAGCAATTTGAATCCCATTTCTCCACCTCAGAAGTTATTTTCACAAAGCCTTAGAAACAACAGTTTTGGGACCTCTGCTTTACTGATGAATGTGACTGAAATTTGGATTGAACTGGTGTAAGCATTTTGGAGGGAGTAGCAGATTCTTCAGCAGAATCCTGAAGAATTTCCAGATTCAAAAAAAGAGAACTATCATGGTTCTTGGGATACACAAAGGGGAACGTAAAAACGCAGGAACACAACTTAGTTAAAAGTATTAAGTAGCTAGCAAGAAACTATGGTAGACGAGGAAATAACTGATAAACTAACGTTACGTAGAAGCTTAAGGCATACATCAGAAACAGAAGCTGTGCCTAGATTATTTAAACTCGTTTGCATCAAATGCCCATCACCAAGAGAAGGACAGAAAGCATCAAGTTCCATGTCCACACCTATTTATGTCCTTAGGCATTGTCCGTTGGACAGCCAGGTACACAAAGCTACACAATGACCAAAATCTTTTCTACCCTGTAACAACCATTGTCAGGGGGCATAACAGCTAGCTTTAGAGATATGGAGAATCCCTGTACTCTGCCACTGAGGATCCTGCCCAGTGCTTCCTGTAAAGACTAAGAGCCAACGCACTGACAACAGATTCGCAGTAAATCTGACATGCAGACCAAAGAAACTTAATACAAATGTAATTTTCACATTATAAAATTTTAAAATGTAACAGTGTCAGAACAGAAACTTACAGAAGTTAAATGTCAGAAAACATAATTATTTTGAGTTTCATATAAGGTAGTGTGAACAGTTGCAAGAATTGAGTACTCTTGAGACAAGTCTGGATACTATGTTGGAGCACATCTGTATCTGAAAAAAGAAAAACAAACCCAAAATCCCAGGCTATTCCTCCTTTTCAAGGTACGCTCCAGGCTATTCCTCCTTTTCAAGGTATGCTAACACTCCTTTTTTGCAGTCAGTTATATGCATATATAAATCAGTTTCACAAAATAATACAGGTACAGGAAAAGCTGAAAAAATGAAAATTTAGGAAAGTCATTGTTCTACAATTAAAGACATAATTATTACACTTGCTGGAAATTTCTATGAACATTTTCTAATATCAAATACACAGCTCTCATACATTTAATTGTATACAACTACTAGCAACATTTCATTCCTCCAATCACCTACAACAGATCAATTTTTGGTACCAACTCTGTATTTGAGAAACTTCTTTCAACAAGTTTTGGACTTGCCTTATGCTTGTCCTATACAATAAAGTTATTAGTATTTGAAGAATGATGGAATTTTGCTAACTGATTATGCTGATGATCCCCATGAAAATTAGGGCCAGACAAACTCGCAATAAGTACATTTGACTTTTCTACAATTGCTGCTTATCTAAGAAGGCACAACAATAAATACTATCAAGTCTACTCATATTTAACAGTTAAAAAGTGTTCAGTACAGAGCAATGGTATACAGTCAGAAAGATGCTGACATGAACTGCATTTAATAAGGCTCTAACAAATGAATTGGTCAGCCAGAAATGAGATTTGGAGCAATTTATCATGAAAGGTAGCAGTTCTTGCAATCCCATTGCTGCCGTTTACTGATATGCTTGCCCTTTTCAGAAGTATGACTTCATTAATTGTCAAGGTGGAGAATCACATGAACTGTCAAATGATGGTAATACGCTATAGCACCAAAATCATTATCAAAAGAATCAGAGTCCAGTAAGCACACAAAGTGTAAACTATTCCTAAATTGTCACGTGTATTCACCACATAAATGAAAAGCATTCAGCTTCACAGGAGCTTCACCCAAAGTGAGCACTTGTAGTCTGTGGCTATTCTAAATCTACTCACTTCTTTAGGGTCTTACATTCTTAGAAAGCACAAGTTCTTGATTTTCTACATCAAGTATTAGGCATTGAAAAAAATAATATTCCTGCATCTCACTCAAATGGGTTTCCTCTAACAGAGGAATCCTCTAGAATCCTCTAACAGCTTCTGAAATAACTTATGTGTAAGGATAAGAAAAGAGTGGCCCTGAGGAGTAGTTAGATTTTTAATAGATCTTCCTTCAGAACTGCTAAACTAACAGTTCTACAGATAAGATTTCAATAATTCTTTCTGTACTGAATTCCTCTGGGTAGTGTATTTGCACAAGCAAAATCATTACTGTCTGATGACAATTACAGAAGAATATGCCAAAATTACCGTGTCTTGTGTTGCTGAACTCTATTGTTAAAGCCTCTCAAACTAAATTACTTCATGTGGACACAAACCAGTAAAATTTAAAGACAAATGATAGGTTAAGTCAAATACCCACAGGAAAAAAGTGGTGGTATCAACAGAAGTGGATGAGGAATAGAGTTTCCTACATAAGAAAACTAAGTGCTAAGCCTTTCTATTCATGTTTTTCCCCATCCCCAGTAAAGAAAAAAAGAAAACCATAAGAAAATCTTCTTCAGGTCTGGGAACTCTAAGCAGGTGTCTGCATACATAAAACAGCCTCTAAAAAAAGCCTCCAGGCCTCAAATTATCAACATCCAAGAAAAAAAAACACAAACAAAACCCCACCAGGGTCCTCTCCACTTCCATTAATAAAAGTGAAATGAACCAGAAGTTATACACATTGGTTGATACCTAACATTTCCCAAAGGACATAATGAAAGGCTTCTCAGCTGGTTGTTTAGGACATTTCTCTTCCATCAAGTCTCTCCACGACTAGCCTTTATACCTCCATAGCCTGTTAATAAAAGCCACTTTTCCCCTTCTTCTATTCTGTTACTCAGCCTCCCCTCTTAACAGTTCTGAAATAAAAACAACATGGCGTTTGGGGTCACTCTGGTGGTATATGGAATTACACAAAAGAGTAAATCTGTGAACTCTGTTGCAGGAGAAAGACCCGAACTTTCCTTGCTCATTGGCAAGGATTGTTGGTTCTTGGCTTGCACCAAAACAGCTCCAGAGCAGCTACCACACTGACCCGTTGTTTCTGCAGCACACACTGCAAAGGGTTTAGGCCTTAGAGGGTCTAGCCCAATCAGAAAAAACCAAACACACACACACACACACGATCTGAATAAGCTTGTGACAGAAGTTTTGATCTATCGTTTGCCTGCTACCCTTTTTTAGCACAAAGTTTCATCCTCCAGCCTGCTGCTCGCTCAGCGGGGGGGGGAGCCGACAAGACACGCCAGGGGCACCTGCCAGGCCTCCAACCCCTCTTCCCCCGGAGGCCTTGGGCGGAGAAGAAAGCACCGGTATCTCACCCGCCTCGTAACCGGCAGCAGCGGGGGGTGGGGGCAGGCCGGGAAAGGCCTGGCAGCCCGCCGGAGAGCTCGGAGGGCCGGCCAGGCCGGGGGCAGCGGGAAGCACTTGCCCCCAAGTTTCCAAGCCCCAGACGCAGCGCGGAGATGGCGTCTCCCACCCGCTCCCCCAGATACCGGCACCGCCCCCGCGGGAGGACAGGGAGCGGCGGCGCTGTGTCCCCCCTCCGGCCCCCCCGCGCCGACTCCGGCGCCCCCCGGACCCTGCACCGCGCCCCGGGCCTGGGCTCACCAGCTCTTTCTCGCCGCCTGAGCTCGGGTCGGGGTAGGCTCAGCGACCCGGAACATGAACCCGGCGCCTCCCCCGGCCGCTCCCCAGGGAGGCTGGCGCCACTTCGCAGAGACTGGGCCGAGGAGACAAGGGGCGGGGGCCGGCGGCAGCACCGGGGGCTGGCGGGCGAGGGCCGGGAGGGGAGGACGCGGGCGCCCAGCGCTGCTCCTCAGTCCCCCATGATGAGAGCCCGGAAGCAGCTGCGGCACCGGAAGGAAGCCGGGCGCGACCATGTCTCCTCCTCCCCTCCCTCTTCAGACAGCTGCCCAGGGGCTCCGCATCCCCTCCAGCACTCCCCACCTTGGCCCGGCGTCCATGCCGGTCCAGCTTCGCGGGGTTCCCGCTGCCGCCAGTGCCCTGCCGTTCCCTGTCGGCAGGACTGCTGTGGGGAGCGCCACCTCCTCACCCGCGCGGAGTGGTACGGTCTCGTTGCCATGGTGGCGGCGTCGGGAGGGCGGGAAGGAGGGGGAGAGCATGGCCGCCCTGGCCCGGCTCCAGGCAAGGCTGTCGGGGCTGCGGGAGGAGTATTTCCAGAGGAACAGGTAACCGGGTCGTGCCTGTGGTGGCGCGGGACGCACCTCCTCATGCTGGGGCTGGCGGGACAGGGCAGCCCTCGGTTTCCCCCGGGAACGAGATGGCGGCACTCCCGCTGAAAGCAGTTAGCTTTACCACCACCCCCCCCAGCCCCCCAGAGCTCCCGCCCCTTCCCCCGCAAGCGTTGCCACAGTGACCTGAGGAGACCTGATGGCAGCAGCACAGTTTCTCTAAGGAGCCTGTTTACGCGTTATGCACTGAAAATAGTTGGCGTCCCGCTCTTCCCCCACCCCCTGCTGATTCTGAGGGAAAAGGAGCCTCTGGAAACTCCCGAGGGGCGCTGAGCCTCGGGAGCTCAGGCTCCTCCCGCCCTGCTGGGAGCCCCCCGTCACCCCCC
>VZSC01007054.1:206148-233556 GCA_013398225.1 Steatornis caripensis | reverse complement strand
CCCCGCCCAGGGAGCCCCCCCCATCCTCAGGAGCCGTCCTGGGACACCACCACCCCCCATCCCTGCCCCGGGAGCCGGGCTCCCGCTCGATCTGCGCCCCCCTTCCCAGACGCTTGCTCATACTGAGCCCCACGGATCGGCCCACAAGCCGTGAGCCCCCTCTCTCCTGGCCCAAATCTGTAACCCTTACTGGATGTTTAGTTTATCCTGTTGAAATGCACCACTTTTTTTTTTAAATAGTTAGTTGACAGAGAAAACCACCCCAGCCTCTGAGCAAGTTGATATTTATTATCACACTGTTTAAAATTGAGCTTCGTTTCTAAATTACATTGTGCACCTTGAGTTTCCAGTATCTGGGACGTGTCTAAAGGTCCAGAGTGTCCCACCTGATCGATCAGATCACCTGTTACCCTGCTCTTGGCCGAGTGGGACAGTTTGTGCCACTGAGTCTTCTGACTGCTAAGATGGTGGTGGCCAACTTTTACCAGATCAGATTTTAGGAAATAAAATGTATTAAGTCCTATTTTAGCATTGCATAGATTTGTCCTGTAAACCCTTTTATTCAACTGTATTGTTGCTGCTGCTGCACATGTAATGCTAAACCTCAAACAGAAAAGAAAGCATATTTAGCATAGTTGTAGGATTTTTTCCTTTACTAATTAATGAATAATTTTTTTTAGAGTCCAATTATAACATCATTAGTATAAATAACAAAGCTCCCAAAGATCGCTAAAACTTCGAGTCCTGCCTGTATATAAAGTGTTGTGTTTTCCTGTTCTTTCCCTGAGCTGGAGCTGGTACTCTTGTGGCTGTGCACGCAGCAGTTCACTAAACAAGCATCAGTTACAGGAGACTATGCTTGTATTTCACATATTTCAGGTTAGAAAGAGCAGGCTGAGCCAGACATGGAAATCCATTGGAGGGCAGCATGCTTGGTGTTGCGGATTTGGTTTTTGGCACAGCTTTCAAAAAATGAATTGTTTCCCTTTCAAGAATAGGCTATAATCCATCAGTTTCTTGAAATTCAGAATTTCAGCTGAGAATTTAAATAAGACGCTTCCAACAGTCCAGCTCAGCAACTGAAGGGCTGATCAGTAATCTGATCTTTGTTCTTTAGGGTGAAAATCTTGGACTACTTCAACACAGCTGTCATCTGAATCCTGAAATCCTGAAACAAATCAGAATACCTTGTTTAGAGATTTTGCTAGATCCTTATTTAACTTTTAACCTTAACAAATAAGTTTTGAGCAGTAATGCGTGTCAAATTTGCAGTGGTCTTTGAAGTACTTTCGAAGCATTTGTATTTTGAAGTCAGACGACAACTTTAATTTCTCTTTCAGAACTATGCTTTATCTAATAATGTAATAGATCTGTTAAAATTGTCAAACCTGGGATGCTGTGAGACATGAGTTAGTATAGTCTGTGCAGTCACTCATCATTCATAAATAGCTTGAGGACATTTAGATAAAAATACATGATACTGTAAAAAAAAAAGTTACTTACTCTATGAAGTCAGTATTCTGCGGTGAAATACCAGATTCCCCAAAAGATCTGAGTTGATCTCAAGCATCAGAATGTGCAGAAGAATATAATAGACTACCAAGTATTTACCTTTTTTTTTGTATGAATTGTCCTGTTTGCAAATACCTCCAATGGTAAGACCTGAAAGGTTTAGTTCCATGTGTGTCAAACATTTTAAGGCAAAATAAAAACATTTTCCTTCACCTATCTATCAAGATCTAAAAGCAGAATTCTGTAGAACACCTAGAACACACAGACCATCCAGAACAGCTTGACTTAAAGCAGCTTTGGTGGAAACTGGGTATTCTTGCTAGCAATTACTGCTGCAGGAGGAACATAGTAATTGAAGTGCCTTAAAGTAAATCCCCAAATTAGAAAACTTACTTTACCTTTCAAAATACATTTGCTATTTTAGGACTCTATACCTGTTCCATTAAAAATTAGAGCAGGTTGATGATTGTAGTATCTTGCCTGTTCATTGTGGTTAGACAGGTTTACCTGATCTTCATGATGTCCTTCTGATCTTAATCACGTTCCTGTCATGCTTCAGGCAGAACTCTGTTATGTCAGAGGTATGAGGTCTCCTAAACTGACTTTTTAGGGAAAGTACCTTTCTAGGAAAGGACTTGCCTAATGACGGCATGATGCAAAAATACCATAGCCTGCACCTTGAGAAATACCCTGTCAGCGTAAGCATTAGAATATACAAAATCTGTTAGTGCATTCTCTTACTTTAAGCGTTAAACAATTTTATCGCATACTCATACACTACTTTCATTTACTGCAACATCTGTACATCAGATGCTGACCTTGAATATGACTTTTTAACATTCATTGAAGCCTTTGAGAAGTATCTGTGACTCTAAAAGCTTAATTCAAACAATATGACAACTCTGCAATCTGATCAGAAGGACAGATACTAACCTGAGCAACTTACACCTCAAACTCCTTCTGCTGGCAAGGCCAGTTGAAAATGTTTGTAGAAATATATTGTGAAAAACCCAAGTCTGTTGTTGATCTGCTTCAATAAACTTCATGAGGACTTCTGAACTGACTTGGCCAGGCAAGACAGAATGACAGGCTTCTGCTCTTCCGGAAGCAGACTGTTGCCATTGCCAAGCGGGTAGGACTGGTTTTGGAGCTGTCACCTCTGACATGGCCAGTCCCACATCCCCTTAATTTCCAGGCTGTAATCGTGACTGCCTGTCTAGGACCAAATCCCTCATACCCTTTTAATCAAAATCATTTACCTCTAGATAAAAGTATTCTGGAGATGTCTGCTTCCTATAAAGTCTAGGAAGCTGCACAAGAAAGGAACAAGGAAGCTCTGTAGCATAAGTGCCTGCTTTGATACTGACTTATTTTGTGGTCTTAGGTAAAAAAAGTCTGTTTTCCACAGTTTCCAGGTACTGGACAGGTCTGATGCATGTCAGATGACGATGAAAATTTGTGCCCACAATGTCACTTGGGAGCACACGCTGCACCAGATGATATAAAATGAATGAAGCTAATGCTTCTTGATCTCTGGCAGTAAATCCATGTTTTGCCTTTCAAGAAATATGATGTGGCTAATTCTAATTTATCACATAAAAATTAGTCCTGTTGGTGTTTACCGAGGCAATTAATGTTGACACAACACTTTGTTAGGAAAGCAAACTACTATCAACTACTCAAGAAAACAAACTAATAGTGACCTAATTGTTCTTTTGTGGCAGCTGTTACAAATTAAACTATTTGGTAAATATGTTCCCCTTAAAATTAGTATAGCAAAAAATCAATGAAAATTAAAATATAATTTTAAGTTCAAAGACTTGGCAGTTATTGACATTTTGAAACAAACAAACAAAGAAGTAAATAAAAGCTAGAGGTCATCTCGTAGCTGGGTTCTACCTCTCAACATTGAAACTCATCATAGTAGTGATTTCTTCCTGAATGCTGTGAAAAGTGTCTTCTACATTCATATAGTTCTTTAACCTCTTTTAGATTCATGTTTTTCTTTACATGACTTTCAGCTTTGTTGTAAACACTCTTCCCCTAATAAAGTCACAGAAAGAAGGCAAGCAATTACTATCTCTTGTAATTATTCTCTGACTTTCTGATGAGGTCAATTTACTTGTGCTTCTTCCCCACTTGAGCACATGCTTTTTCCTTGTACTATGACTCAAAGCTTTGACAGCTAGTAGTTCTTGAAAATCTGCTTGAACTCATCAGTTCTCCACTTACATCTATCTTGCATCTTTAGCTGCCTCACTAGTATCTCTTGATAACCTTTCTTCTCACGTAACTTAAAACCAAATTCTTCATCTTTCTCTGTGTCTTCCCGTTTTCATTAATTCCTCTAGCATCCATATTAATCACTGCTGGAACCTTAGTGTGTTTTCTAATACTTTCATTTCCTTTTGTTCCCTCCTTGCCTATCTACAGCCCATGCCTATGTGCTGACAGTTTCATTTCTACATTATCTCCAAAATCCATGTCTTTGAATTCCCATTGTGAAAAGTCCTGTCAAGAGTCAATAAGCTGTTGCACTGACTTATATAATACCATGTAAAAGATTCCCATGGTCATCCCTTTGGAATCTAAATTACTAACACCATTTGTTTCCAATTCCCGACTTCCTTTTAAGTTACACTAAGATTTCATGTCCTGACTTTCCAGGCCTTCTAAACCTTCGAATTTTCCACACCTACTTTCTTTCCTATGCTTTTGTTGTTCTAACTCATAATAGTTTTAACTTATATTTGTATCTCACTTTCCTTCAGTCACCTCTTCTTTTCCATATTTCTCCTCTTCAAATTCCTTCTTAAGAAGCTAACTAAAAGGTCTAAATCCTCTACTTCCACCCTCCAAGATCAAATTGTGTTCGTTAAAAAAAAATCTACAGACAAAGAGCGTATCTGTCACAGTTATTGATGCTGTCACTGTTCGGGTAATAGCTAAAATATTTTGTATCAGTCAAACTAATGTATTTGAACTAGAAGTCACCCTTAAGATATGCTTCTTATTAATTCAATTTATATTTATCACGGTAATATTGACCACAGTTAATTTATTGAATATTCATGTAGATAAACAATTTTTTACATGGCTACAGGATTTTTGTTATAATTCAGGCCTGATTATCATTAAAGCATTATCCATATATTTAAACTACCATGGAAGAAGTCCATGACATACTGACGTGGATATTCAGTATTGTATGGGAATAAGAAGTACACTCTCCCAAACCTTACATCATCTACAAGTTGCAATACTCTTTATCTTTGTTATCTTCATAATATGCAACTAATGTAGATTATATTCTGCACTATTATTTAACTACGTAGAATTAAAAAGTTAAAAATGTTACAAACTGCAATAGTAAGGCATGTATAGAAGGAATTTTCTGCTTTGGTACTGAATTACCATGCTGTATATATTGCTACTTTTTATATTTTCAGATCTGTAAATGAAGAGAGAAGAAAGAAGTACAGAGCTGCTATCAAAATCCAGAGCTGGTTTCGAGGATGCAGAGTCCGAGCCTATCTGAGGTAGTATATTAAGCCTATTTTAACCTGTATTTCAATCTTGATTTTTTCCTCAAAACTTCTCATGATATTACTTGATTTTAATAAAATGGGAGGATTTGGAAAAAATGTTATTCTACTTTTAAATAGAATTAAATATATGCTGTGACATTGAAAGAAATAATAATTTTTTATTTTCAGAACTGCACACAATTAAAATGGCATGATGCTGATAAGTAGCATGGAAGTAATCCATCTTCAGAATAGATACACAGTATTGTTTAAGAAATCTTGACATGACTGGGAAGAAAAAAAGATGTCCCTCGGATATGCTGTTTGCAGAGACTTTTCTTATCTCTATTATGGACATTACAGAAAAATTGCCTAGTGAGTGTATGGTAACTGGACTTTTATTGTAGAAAATTAAGTTCTACTGCTGGACTTGACCAGGTAATTTTAAAAGTCTTTCTTTACATAATTTTCTCCATTTATAAAAGAAAGATCATGTACAATTATTTTGCTCTGTAAAATGCCATATTGACATTGATATAGATTTTTTGGAAACAGTATGGTTGGGCTCTCCTTCCAGGAGGCCCTCCTGCATTTTTTACAATCATAAGCCCAATTGGTCAAACTCACATCCTTGAATTTCTGTATCTTCATAAAAATAAAGGCTGTGAGGGAGAAGGATTGTTACACCCTCTAGTTTGACCTCTTGCCTGTCGCAAGTTGTTACGTATCATCCAGTCGTATTGAGCCTACAGGATTATTGGGTTACATAACATTAATGACTTAATGACCAATATTTCCCTCATAAAAAGATAGGCTACAGCCATTATGTATGCTTGTTAAAAAAAAAGCACTGGTAATCTGTTTTCCATTGCTGGTTCAAGTGTGTTGTCACAGGATGCAGCTGTCCCATGCAAGTGTTCATCCCTCCAGGGAACATCAGCTATGCTGTCAATGTCAAAAGCCCGTACAACAACAGAGGATTGGTTGGTACCCCTCTGTTTCCAGCACATGAGTAACAGCAGCATGCTGCTGAAGAAAGTGAACACCCAAACATCTTTGCTAATGTATTCTGTAGGAAAATGCTCTTCCGAACTGTCACAGTTTAAAGCTGGGCTGGCTACTAAATGGATGACGGATTCTCTTTGTTAACCCCCTCCCTCCTCAAAAGGTGGGAAATAAAAAAGGGAAAGAGACTTACAGATTGGAAAAGTTAAAACAGCTTTAGTCTAACTACAATAATAATAATAGTAATAGAAAGAATAATAATGAAATATATACAAATATATACATGACATATCAAGCTCCCACCTCACTGACAATAAATCACCCAGACACTGGAAAGTCCCAGACTGTACTCAGCAGCAGGCAGGAACTGGATACAGGAATGCACAAATCGGGATCAAAGGCAAAATAATTAGGCGGAGTCCTCCTCAGATGCTGAGTAAGGAGCTGGGCAGAGCTGGAGAGTAGTATCCTACCACATCACCAAGACTTCACTAATAGCACCATGCTGGGCTGAAATAGGCTCCTGGGCCATGGGTGTGGGTGGAAGCACCAGGTGAGGCTGCTTAGGGCCATTAAAGCCCATCAGTGCCCTCAGGCTCCAGGCCATAAAAGTAGAGAGAGTGACTCTTATGATCCCACAGCTTTATACTGAATATGATGTGTATGGGATAGAATACTGCTTTTGGTCAAACCGGGATACAAACACACGTTTGTATTTAGTAATGACCAATGTAAGAAGAGCAATGTAATTGTAATAAGCATGTAAGAAGAACTAAATCAGCTAAGTGTAGAAGAGGGTTTTCTCTGCAGCTCTGTACAGGGTGATCCTGCTCAGTCTCCTCTTTCCAAAGATGAATGTGATGTCTGACTTAGCACAGGCTCAATATAGCCACTTGTCAGTATTCTGAATTACCCTCTCATTTATGTCCTTTGAATTACCTATTGGAAAAGACTGTCTCCACTGAGTGACTCTAGCTGTACTGCAAGGCTTCTAAATTTTATGTCCATAGATAGGTGGTATGGATGCTCCCCTATATAGCTTTTTCTAGGTAGTCTGAAAGTAATGATTGTGTTACTTTCTGTAAAATTGATGTGAGATATCAATTATGGAGTTTTTAGAAGCATAATGAAGCATATATAGTAAGGACAGAGTAAAGATTTACTTACAATTAAGCTAGGTGTAATTTTATAAAAGCAAAAAAGTAGTCTAAAAATTTCAGATTTCTCTGGGTTTTGTCAAATATTTAAAAATGGTAAAGCTGTGAAAATGTTGCATGTAACTGAAACAATTCTGAACCTCTCAGATACGTTGGTTAAAACCATTCATGAAAATACAATAATCTATCACAAATTACGTTTGGAAGGATATTTTGGTAAACTTTTGTAATGATAACTGTAACAGTATATAGGTAAGTTTGCAGTCACACATTTTTTCCAAAAGCAAAGCATGTGTGTTTATATGAATATATGTATATATTGGTTTATAAGTGTGTATGTGTGTGAAAATGTATATATGCATACATGTATATGTATGAGGTATGTTTGCAGTGGCCATCTCTTTGGGATAAGTATGGATATAATACCCTAAACATTTCTAATATTAGGAAAAGAAAGTTATATTGTAAAGTTTCAAAACAATCACTGTTTTGTTAATATGTTTCATTTTAGATATCTGAACAAAATGGTGACTTGTATACAGAAGTGGTGGAGAGGTTATCGAAGCAGAAGATACTTCAGAAAAATGGTGGAGGTAGAAAACCAGTTTTGAAAATTTTGTTCTGTTATTTATAGAATAGATATGAAGTAATTCATTCACTTGTCTTGAAATTAAAAAGCTGAAACTTAATCGTTTATACACAGACACATATGTAACTTTACTATCATGAAAAGCACCATTGATTTCAGTAAGCCTACTCATAACGTTCAAGTTAAGTCAGTGTTTAAGTGTTTGCAGCTCTGTAGTGTTAGTCCTCAAACCAGCAGTGAGATATGCTCATGCAGAAGCCTGCCTGCGTGATGCTAATTGCAGGATTGGAGATTTTCAGGATGCTTTTTTTCTTGGCAGAACTTTTAATTTTGAAAGTAAAATGAGCTAATGTGTCTACACATTGCTGTTCTATGTTTTAGTGGTTTAAATTTCTTACTTAATGGACCTTGAAATATTTGAGTTTTTGCCTTAAGGCACACAGCAGATCACAGTCAATCTAATTCCCTTGACGGACTTGAAGATAGCAAAAGTGTATGATAGCACACAAGCTAAAACTTCTGTTAACATGTTTAGGAGATTAAGAAGAAACTAATTTGCCTTTAACATACAACGATTATGTTATGTCACTAATTTATCAATAGATTTATGTCACTAATTTATCAATTTATGTTAATATTTTACAATAGTTTTAAACTTGCTAATCATTTATTGTTGATGAATTTTTTTAAATTTAAATTGTTGTGTTTAGGTCAAAACAGACAAGTCAAGAAAAAGCAGAAAAATTGAGCCATAATAACTCATATATTACAGGCTAAAGTCCATACCTCCTACTAAACTGTGTTTTCAAGTAGCAGGACTGGTGTACTTGAAAGCTTGTCTATTTTTTCCCCCAAGTCTATCAAAAATCTAATTAAGAATTTTATCTCTTCCAACTTACCTGGCTTAACTAATAAATTATGAGTCATCCTTTCAAGCTATGGTTTTCAGTCCACCTTCTAAAACACTCTGAAGTTTTGAATACAGGGCAGACAGCTGCATGTTTGGATTGGGCTCTGCTTTAAAAAAGGTAAGACTTTAGTTGAATATTGTCCCTGAGTTTGGAGAAGGTTTATTTAGTCTAGAAAAGCTTCTGCAGTAAGAGAGACAGGATAATGTTAAAGTATGTTAAAAATTGTTAATGAAAAGAAAGGATCTCTGCAGCCACTGGGAAAATGGAAGGAAGAAATCAACTTCCTGTGAAACACTGACACATACTTGTCAATGCCAAAACGTCTTGTGGAGCTCCCTCTGCTGCAGGTTTTTAAGAGGTTAGACAAATGCTTATCATGGATGGCTTAGGTATGCTTCAGGCAAAGTTTTAGATGAAGTCATCTCATGATGTCCTCTCAAGTTCTGCTTTTTTTCCATAGTTAAAACATCATAGAGCAGTGAATTTCACTGCAGAAACAAGGCATTTTATGTATTTCTTTGTTTTTCAAGATGACAGTAAGAACCATGTCAGTTTTTGGCATCTGATCATTAGGTCTTCAAGAGGGCTTAAGCAGGACAAAAATCTGATGATGGCCACTTTACATATTTTTCGATCCCCCCAAATTGTAAGGACCTATCTTTTGGCCACCCCATGTTCAAATGCTAATTTCTTTGTTGGTAGTAATCACTTTCCTAGTTTAAACAGAATGATGTCACTTCAGAGACTTCTTTTTTTTATACAAACGTTGTAAAAACACTGGTGCCCAGATAAGATGCAAAATGAACACATTACCACTGTGCCTACCATCCATTGCACTGTTCTGAGTGGTGCCCTGTAGGCGAGATGGCAAGACAATTCTTCCCCAGAGAGCCAGCCTGCAATGGCATTTGGAATTGGTGCCCAGTGACAGGATGAGAGGCAGTGGGCACAAACTGAAATACAGAAAATTCAGCTTAAAGATGAGAAAGAAATTTTTTTACAGTGAGGGTTATCAAACGCTGAGATGGCTTGCCCGAAGAGTGCACACTGTGCTTGTGGAGTCTCCATCCTTGGAAATACTCAAAACCCAACTGAACAAGGCCCTGCACAACTTGCTCTGACTGACCCTCCTTCGAGCAATGCTTTGGAGCTCCAGAGGCCCCTGCCATCCTCAATTGTTCTATGCATCTATGAAATTGGAGGTCTTTTACCTCATCTCTTCATTACTTCTTCCTTCTTTTGCCCTCTCTTCTTGAAAAACACTCTCGCAGTTGCATTTTAATGTAAAGAGTTTTTAAAATTAGCACCGATTTCCTATAAGAACCAAGCAGAGGTAGCTAGCATCATAAAACACCCTCAGCTTTCTATTCTTGAAATATATTTCTGAAAAGAAAAATAATTAAAAAAAAAAAGACTTTAGCCAATAAAACCTTGTTCATATGTTGTTCTTCAAATAGACATAACTGACAAGCCCTTGCCAAGTCTGAAGTCTGTGGAACAAAAAATTCTGCAAACCCACACCTAATACGCACATTCTAAATCAGACCATAAATGCATCCAGCTTCTGGATAGTGGTACTTAAGCAATATTGGCCAGGCCTATAGACAAATGGTATCTCATCAACAAGCTTACAAATTGTACAGCAATCAGCATAGAAAACTATCTTTTTCCCTCAAATGCTTCATTTTGTGCTTGCCTTCTCTTTGGAGAGGACTAGATAGGACAGCCTGATTGGAAGCCAACCTGAAAGCTGTGCAAGAAGCAGATAAAAAGGCACCTTCTTCTCCCTTTGGACCTTTATATTCAGTATTGTATGTTTTGGGATGGACTTAAATATGAAGTTCAAGTTCATTCCCTATATTCATTGTTATACTGTCTTTACTTGATCAATGGCTGAATTTGGAATATTTTAAAAAGAAACAAAAATCTTCTCAGCAACTTAACAAACTTTTAAGTTAAAGGATCAGTTAATGTTTTCATTGAACTCTTGCTAATAACCGTTGTCATGACTCCTGATTATGAAACACAATGATACATTTGACATTATAGTTCCTAAAATAAAAAAAACGGTCACTTTAAAATTTGTCTGTTGGTAATGGTTGGCTTGGTATCTGCTGCCAGCAAACAAGGCAAAGCATATGCACAAAATACCCATGATTACTTGATAATAAATCATTTTAATGATTGTATTCAAAATTGTGAAATGTGAGTGGTACTGATGCGGAAAATAACAAAGGCTGAAGCTCATCAGATTGGCTGTCCATATGTGCATGACTACTAGTATTTCATTTGTTACTCCTCTAGTGCCTCTTCCTTTGATTGTTAAAATACATTCAGTTAAAAAATCCCCCAAACCATTGATGAGGTTTATATGACTAAAGTTATGTGCTTTTCTGTATTCTAAATATAGGTAGTTTTGTATAAAGCTTTGTTTCCTAGCATTAATCTCGAGGTAAAATTAAGAACTGTGCTCCTGTAGTTTTCTTAATAACTTCGTTACATTGATTGTACTGGATTCTGAAAGTCTTTCATGACCTGCAGGAAAGTATGAATTTTAAAACTAGGCAGACACCAGATCATGAATCAAACTGTATGTCACTCTTTCTTTTTACAGTATTTCTCAAAGTCAAGAAATCACTTTCTAAAGCAAGGGGAATTGTAACCTTTCATTGTTATATGAAGTCAGCATGTGTGATGGCCATATTTTCAGCTCACTTGGGAAAGAGACACTGTTGAAAAAAGTAAATATTTTATGTGATATAGTTTGATGCCACTCTAAATAGTTTAGCTTCAACTCACTAACCAGTTTTAAATAGTCCCAGTCCAATAGGAATTAGGGAAATGCCTATTTGCTCTATTAAAAAAACCCAAACAACAACTTGTTCCCAGCTTAGAACATGTGTCGATTTCTTCTCTCAATCTACTTCCAATCAAATTTCTGGTTCTCCTTTGAATTTGTCACTTTGTATTAACTGTTTAAAGAAAAAGAAAACACCAATCAGGATCAGATAACAATGTAGGTGAATCCCAAATATGTTTTTAAATAGAAAAGGATAAAGTAGTACAACAGTTTCTGCACAAAAGGCTTCAAATTTATTTTGGAATCATAAAGTAAGCTAGAAGAGAGACTTGTATATTGGCATCGGAGACAAATACAAAGGCTTTATGGTTCAGAAGTGGAGGTGGTGCATGTGGGTGAGATGGCAAGATAATTCTTCCCAGAGGGTCAGTCTTGAAGTGTCACCTTGGAATTGGCACCCAGTGAAAGAATGAGAGGCAATACAATGGGCACAAGCTGAAATGCAGGAAATTCCACTTCAGCATAAGAAAGGAGTCTTCTGGACAAGAATGCCCCAGTTTAGGAAATAATGTTTTGTTTACTAGGAAAGCACATAAATACAGGCTTGGTTGAAGCACTAAATTATGACTCTGCTTTTGTGAATAGGAATGAACACATCCTCTATCTCTTGTAATAGCAGAACTAGTACATGTTATTCTAATCAGAATTAGAAAACAGAGGGCAAATCCGTTTGTGAAAGAACCTAGATGATTACACAGGCTTTGGCTTTTGGTGCAAAGATAAGGTTGTAAGACAGTTGCATAAGCAATTCTGCATCTGGCTGATTTGTGGTTTAGAATAATTTTAAGTAAAAGCAGGAATATTTAATTTCTGTTTTATTGTAAATGACCTTGTTAAGTAGTGGTAGAGTGAGGCCTGGATTTCTCACACCTAAGTGAGGTATGCAAGTTCGGACCCTAATTGCCATTGATGGTGTAAATAGTAGATGAAGATGCAATTGCAGAGCTCTTCAATACTTTCTCAAGCTCAGAGGGAAATTGGTCCCACTGTCTTTCAGTATTGATGATATAAAGAGCATAATGGTGTTAGGTCTCCAATGTAGGTTCTTCAGTGAAGTAGGATAGAGTCAGACCTAAGCGCTCACAGCCTTCAAATATGAGAAGAATAAACAAAAATTTGTGAGATTGTTTAGTTTAATTATTGATGTTTAATTGTTTAGTCTAATCATTGACCTGGCTACCTGCCAGGTTAAACCACAAAAGACAGAAATCTGATGATAATTTTCAAGCTTAGGAATTTCCATTAAAATGTACTTTATCTGTTTGGTGGTGTGGCAACCCTTACATTCTCTTCCAAAGAAAGAAAAGATCAGCTGCAAAGCAAAATTGTATGAATTTAATAGAACAGTTTGGGCATATACTTAGACCTGGAATCGTAATTTCATTCCAATATTAAGTATCTACAGTTAGAATCACTCATACAACATTTATGAAGAAAAAAGGGGGGACAGAGTCCCCTATTTATTCTACTTCATACCTTTAAGGTAAAGATTCCTCCAAATATGTATATGTGTGTGTGTGCGCACACCTACACGTATATGCAAAACTTTTTTGAAATTTAGCAGTCCTGCATTTTTCTTTCATATAAGAGATATCTTTTCTACTGTTTCCATTATTAGTAGATTGGTATGATATTAAAGTGAGCATTTAAAATGCACCTTAATTAAACTGCAGGAATTATGCCTTGCTTAATGTAATGAAGAAAGAGAATTTAAAATGAAGTAGCATCATTGTGTTCATTTGTAAATAACATATTGCAGCCAACTGTTTCTTAATTGCCCAGACTGTTGATAAATAATCCAGTCCTGCTGCTCTCCACAGACAATTTGCTTTGGATCAGACTAGGCAATTCAAATAACACTAATTACAGTGAAACCCTTTTATAGTGAATTCCTGTTTGCCATGGGGGAGAAAATCACTATATCAGGGGAAAGCACTTTTGCTTTTGATTTGTGGCTAAAACATGAGAAACACATAAAAGCTACATGTTGTACTAAATAAAGGACATACTCTTGCATTCAAAGTACTTATATTTTACTTTTTATGATACAATTGTGAATTATGTTCATTTTGCATTTGTAATTAGAGGGCGGAACAGATGTGAAAGCTTAGTTTAAAGTGATGTATCCATTAAAATAACCTATGCTGCCAAGTGATTGCTTAGTATAATAGGGGATTCGTTCACTGTGTGAGGAATTCTACTTTATTGGAAGGAAACCAGGACTTCAGGAAATGTTTTCTATATCAGGGGATTCACTGTAACATGGTATCATTGTATTTATGATTTTATGATGTTAAAATGAATATTAAATGAAACAAAATTCCCAAGGATTACTCGGGAGGCAGCTAAGTACATAACATTTAGTACAGATGGTTGGAAGGCACAATTTTGCTCCATCACTGCATCCGTATCCTTGAACGATTTCTACTGAAGACAGCATTTCTTTGAATTTTTCATTAAACCAGACGTCTTGAAATATGAATTCCTTTTATGTTTCTGTGAGTTTTGGCTAAAAGAACTCCAGTGAATAAATCATACAATACTACGTGTCACCAGCACTTGTGAATATTTCTGCTTTGTTATTCTACTCTCAGTAGAGCACCATTGATTATCAAACTCAGCGGAGAGCATTTTATGATCATATATCTCCATTAGCTCCTAGTTTGACTACCATAGATTTTTCAGGTTAAGGCTGCATTATGTATTAGGAAGCCTATCTCTTCAATACAAAGTTTGATTTTATTCTCTCTAAGCCTAGAACTCTTATTATGTATTATGTATAAAGATTCTTATCTTTTATATGTAAAAATAGGAGCACTGTCTTTGTGTAACTGAAATGTATGCCATCTTTTTTTTTCCTTGATTCACAGACAGCATATTTTATTATGAAGATGAATTTCTACAATGAAATGGCTGTCAGGGTAAATATTTCTTCACTTGTTAAACAAATGAAAAGTCAATTGTGCTCCGAATTTGCTTTTAATAAAATGAGCAAACCGGAATAATATACACTTGATTGATATGCTCATGGCAACAGCGGGAAATAGTACGTAGTTAAAAATTAAAGTTACACTCAGTAGTCTGGGTTGTATTTGGAAACTGTAGCCGAATGTAAGGCATCTGCATGTGTCTTGCCCCATTTAAATGCTCATTGTATCTTACCATATATGATACTGAAAAAACCCCAAGCATTCTATCTGCAAGTATTCTTAAAAATTTAGACATATATTTACAATTCTGACAAACTATAGGACTTTCATGTTCGTTGATGTGGCTGTGCTTTTTCTGTTGTTAGTACATGACATTTCATGTATTGAATCTCAAAAGAGTTACTCTCTTTTTGAGAGCACAGGACAATTTCATTGCCTAAACATAGAGGTGGAACTGCACCAATCTCAGATTATATTGTGAGTGAATTTTGCTAGATGAATACGAGTTTAAACAGTAATTGCACTTTAATAAATATACAGCAAATGAAGTTTGTTATGGGGAAAACTGCAAAATATATTTAACTAGAAATTAGCAGTTTTTTCCTGAACTTTGGAACTGCGCTTAAACAAATACGTAAAACAAACACGGGAAGGACATGAGAGAATTCTTGGGGTGAAATCTTTTTATCTTACTTAATTATTTTATTTTGTGGAATAAACCTGCTTTACTTTAGAGACCTATATCTTTTTAGGCAAGGCATCTTACCTTTTGAATTCTGCCAAATATAGGAATGTTGTGGGGATGGAGAGTAACCCAAGATAACTCCTGTAAATTAGGAAGGTTCTCAGAATGGATTTTAATTTTGTGACCTTTCTGGTTCCAGAATAACTCAGACTCGAGAGATGTGTTCCCATCAGGTTTTTGACTTAGTGCCGGTTTTCTCAGAGGCACAAAATAGGATGTTGCATTTGGTGTATTTTAGAAAGGTGAAGGTATTTAACAGCAATCTACTTCCTCAGAAATGCTTTTTTTGTTTTGGTTTATTCCTTAGTTAGCTAGTTTGAAAGTGTTCCACAGTTGATAAATGCTGTATATTCATGCAGCTGAAATCAGTGAGAAAACACAGGATGCAAGCCAGCTCTCAAAAGTTGGCCGTGTACTTTTAGAAGGCATTTGAAGACCAAATTTCAAAGGTAATTACGTATTCTAGTCAAATGGAGTTTTGCATTTGGTCTTTCATTTTTAAAAGAAATTGAATGTGTTACCATTCATTTGTAATGGAAATATAATGTTGAATCATTAGGTGATATAAATCTTCAAAGTACCATTTTTTCAGTCATGTCCTTTTCTTTAATGGAAATTTAAATCAGTAGAAAACAATAGAACAGATCTTTATTTAGTTGCAAATGTCATAATCCGATTCTACTCTGTCTTAATCTTGTGCAGCCATATCTGCAGAACAGTTTTAAAATGCTACCATTCTGAAACACTGCATGGGTGTTTTTTTGCTGTCATCTGTTTTTTGAAGAACTAACCAAGGTCCAGGACAATAGAGAATAAGGCCTGTTGATTTTCTACACAGAAGATATGTGGCCAGACTTTAGGTTTCTTAAGCCAACCGTGTCTCGTATTCACACATTGTGGGCTTGATTCATGACTAATATGCTTCAGTGTGTGAAAATATAACAAAAACTGTGTATGTATTTCTATTTAACCACTTACGTTTGCCTCATATTATTATTGAAATATTTATTTTAGTTTATAGTTACTGATTAGAAAGGCACTTTCGATTTTGGCAATTGGAGTATCATTGAGGGTGTACACATGCTCATAGTTTCAGTCAGTTTACGTATCTGTCTCCCTGGGTTGCATTTAGTTGTACCAGAACTATGAGTTTCATCTTTTTAAATTAAATCAGAGAACTTGTTTTAATCAATTTCAGTTTTGAGTACTAGGTCTGAATATGATTGTCTCCCTTAAAAGATTTAAGGTTGCTATAAATTTTCAGCAACAAAGGTAATCCTATGGAAAAAAAATATTTCCATGAGCAGATGGCTTTGATATATCAAGGTTTTGCCATTTGTTTTAGTGCTTAAAATAAACATTATTTATAAGACCACTTACATTTTGATGTTACTTAATGAGGAATATGCATCATTGATTTGACTAGCTTAAGAGGTCATTTAGAACTTGCCCGTTAACAAGCTGTAATCTGCTGAGCACACAATGACTTTGTTTAAAATTATCTGTTCAGTGCTGATCAATGACAATAATTGTTTTGTACCAATCACTGTTGAAACTTGCTAATTACTTTGAAGGGCATATACACTTGTCTCTCTTTTTCCAAGAATTTTTTTAACATTCACCTTGGAATTAAAAAGAAATATAGTGATAACGTTATACTTCCTTATAAAAACAAACATTTTGAACTTTCATATTGAAAATATGAACATCATCAGAAGCTTTGTGTAAAATGTGCTTTTCCGAAAAGGTTAGTCTTCAGTTTTGTGATCTCTTACATACAGAAATCTAGCGTAAAATATTTTGAGATATAATGCAGTTTTTCTTACTTATGTTTCATTCAGCTGAAATCAGTGAGGTCATTCTGAACAGAAAGTGGTGTAAATAAAGGTAAAATGAGGCATTTAATTGGTAGACTGAGCTCATTGGAGAGAATTATAGCTTTATACAATTGGAGTCTTTTGTCTTTCATTTTGAGTTTTGATCCTTTAACGCAGAAATACCCAGTTCTGCATTTATAACTGTGAAGTGAAGACTGTCAGGAAGAGTTTCAAAGGGACCGTAATCCTGCATTAATGAGCACACAGCTATATAGGAGCCAAGTTGCTCTTGTTGAGAAATTTTGAAGCCAAACAGAAAAACAAAGCAAAGACCCTTATTCACATGCAAAGGATTTTGCTTGATCCCAGATCTCTAAAGGCATACTCATTGTTTGCTCTTTCTCTGTCCCTATTTAACCCAATAAGCTTGTATATGAGAAAGTGGAGTTGCAAAGAGTATGGAATTTCCCGTCTCCTAGTGCAAAGAAGCATCTGTAGTGCTTAACCTTTCTTGTTCCCATGTTCAGTTGCTCACGTAACTTTTCTTTATTCGTATTATAACAATGTCTAGAGATCCAACCCCTTTTTATCAAAAAAAACCCAAACCCAAACAGCAACACATAGGCGAAAGAAAAAAACGTTTTAAATTAGTTTTGAGTCTTAGTTGAGAAGAGAGGAAAATACATGGTGATGCACAAAGGGGAAATAGAAGAGTGTACTAACACTAAAAATATACAACCCTGCCTTAATTAGTCTGCTTATAGATGGCTCTAGTGTGTTACTGTTTTCAGCTTAGGAAACAACAGGAGATGGAAAAATTGCAATAAGTTTTGGCAGTTATTGCAGTGGTACAGAATTGGACTGCAATGGAACTGAAACGAGTATAGAGAATTTTGCCTATTACTGAAGAGCACTCCCAAAACTTGATGATACAGACTCCGAAGTCACTGAGTGCAAAGGTTGATTGCTAGTGTGGGTAACAGGCAGCTTTTTTTTCTTTGCCATCTTCCTGAATCAAACACAACAAAACGTGACACCCTTTTTGCCATTTTTTACATGCTTTTTTGGAATAAGACATAGAGTAAGGGGGAAAAAACCCCCCAAAACACAAAGACATGTATTGCACTCCACTTACCCAAGTCATACTTTGGTTCTGGAAAGAGAAGGGTTGGTATATAGGGAAAAAAGAAAAACATTCCCTGTAGATACACTGAAGAGTTGAAGTTCTTGAAAAGTCTAGTAGTCAGAGGCCCACAGGAAAAGGAGAGCTATTGGCAAATTACAACATTCTTCTCTTCAATGCACTTAGTGAAGGTGAGTAGCTTCTCACCTTGGAGTTGCCTCTGAATTCTAAGACTTCAATATTCTTGCTTTTTAATATAGATTCTGCCTTTCAGCTGTTATGTCTCTTAAGATCTCAAAGCTGTAAAGGTCAAAGAGATGGAAGTTTGAGCAGGAGTGAAGGTAATGCAGACTAGAAGATAGCAATTGGGAAATTAATTTAGAAATATATTGAGAAACAAAGGAGAAAACATGCAAGGAAGGAAGTAAATAATATTTTGCAGAAAGAGAAATAGGTTCAAGGATGAAAGAATGTAAATAAAGTGCAGCTAGACACTGAGAACAGAGGAAAAGATCATTACTCTATTTTTCAGGTGTATTGATCTAGAATACACTGATCTCTTATAGGAAAGAAAATGAGTGAGAGCAGCCCTCAGCATGACTGAATAGAGCAAGTTATGTCTCCAACCTGTGCATGTAATGGCATGGGGATAAATATGGCGAACCAAATGACAGTACTGATAAATTTTTACCTAATTAATACTTACTTTCCCTTCTCATCAAACGATAGCCAGTAAACCTGTAGTCATTTCAGAAACATGATTAGAATTGTTAAGTATCAGAGAACTTTTATGGCATTTTGTGGAAATAAATTCTTGGGGAAAGTTAGGCTAGACTAAGTCTTTTTTTTTCTTATTTTTTTTTAACTGATGGTTTTCAAAATGCATCAAAATATGAATCCTTTATGGTGGAGGATGCTACCTAACTTCCATTCTTAATACAGCTTTAGGACTAGCTATAGATAAAGAGGTTTCCGATTCCAGTCTAAGCTTTATCTGTTATGCAGGAGGAATAGTACTTTTTGAGATTATAATGAATGTGCAACAAACAGACATGCACCATCTTACATTGAAGATGAAAGAACTGCAATTTGTAAATGATGTTTCCAGAATGCCTGATTCATTGAGTTACTACTGGGAAGGCTTCTATTCAATTTAGATTATATCCAGAGCACAAAGGTGAGAGCATAGCTGAAGATATTGGTGAGGTGGTGACTCAGTAGGGAATGCACGTTGTACTTGAGAGAAGACACCACTTCTGTTGTGTGTTTTTTACCGTTTTACATACAGCAATGCCACTGGCAGTAGCATACACTTCTTTTCATTGCCACACCACAACATAATCAGCAGTATAAGACTTGACTTTTTTCTAATGTGGGCATTGAATAGTAAATTCATATCACCATTTAACTACAGTATGTTACATCCTACCCTCATTTTCTTCATCGAAAGATATTGGTGCTTCTACTCGATACAACTTTTAAGGAAACCATATTATTTGGGAAATACAACAGATATTTGATATGCATACAAACTTTTGAAATATACTAAGCAAATATTTATTTCCTCTAGATTCAGAAAAGGTGGCGAGGCTATTATGTTCGGAAATATATCCATAATTATTACGCACTGAAGAAATACCTGGAAGCCATTTCTATGAATAATGAGATTGTCAGGTAAAGATAAAAGCTACATGTTGTAAAGCATTCATTTCCTCTTCTGTTATTTGTAACAAGTTTATGGCAGTAATTAAACAATTTCTTTGAGTGTAGGATCCACTCCATTATCAAGTGTATACATATATATATGTCATCATTCTCTTTATCCTAAAGCCTGTGCATGTTGTGCCACATTCTGTTCTGATTTACACTGCTATGAATTCAGAATAACTTATCTGAATTAATTAGACATACTCTGGATTTATACCAATTTAATAAAAATGAATTTGGCTCAGAACTCATAGATTATTATGCCCTAAATATGACTTGTTGAACTAGATTATTTTTTTCCCAGTATACACAAGCTAAAAAAAATCTTTTCACAATTTGTTTTAAAAATTGATTACTGACAATGAATGAAAGTGCAAATTTGGGGATCTAAGTTATATGCATGAGCTGTCCTATGAATGTTAATTGTGAAAGATACTGATACGGACATGGTGAAGCACAGTCTTTTCATAGTTACAGAAGAGATTAATTCACCTATTAGATTTCTGGCTAGAACTGTTGTTGTTTTATGTTCCTACTCTTTCTCCTATCTGTCCCTTGTCTTTCCCTGTACTTAAGTTGAAAGCTCTCTAAAATAGAGGCAATTATTTCCCTCTAGCACATTTGATGTCCTGATCCATGACTTCTTCAGATAACAGTGGAAACAGACAAAATACTGAGTGAACATGATCATTACTTTCTGATTGTAAGTGAAAGGATGTTGGACAAAATCTGTCCAGCTTTTGCTGTTCAGAAAGCCTGAGACAAATCTTTGCTTTCTGAAGCATAGAAATATAAGGGAGTCTAGTGAAGAAGTATTTCTGGAAGTCTCATCTAGATCATATGGCAAAGACAATTCAACCAGAAGCCTGTTACAGAAAACAGCATATGCAAGTTTTATATGAAGAAAAGAATTAGCCAACTTTTTTGCATGCTGCTTATTAATTTATATTATTTTTCCACAATTATAGCTGATGCTACATCCTCTTTGTCATAGCATTATAATTAATGCATTACCTTGTTACATATAATGAAGCATGGTGATAACCGCCTACCTCTGATCTCACATTACTATTCATGTAAATGTATTCTATGCAGTAAGTATAAATCGTAACTCAACAAAACCAGACTTAAAAAGTCTGTCATCTCTTCAACTGTACCTTCTTGTTCTGAAATCCTTCAAATATCTTCTGTTCTTGAGAAGGTAGAATCCAAGGAAGACTAGACGAAATCTTGGAAAGTAAGTGAAGCCATAACTTTTCTGGTCTAAAATGAATATAACTGGATGAACTGCAGAGACACAACCTGCTTCTGTTTGTAATAGTTCTATCACTCCTCTCCATTCCCTGCCTAAATCTGAAACAAGGCTCGTAATGTGTCAGTTAGAATGACCTTTGATGTGTGTGAACAAAGCAAGGTAGCAAGTGGTATTCCAGCTGTACTGAACACAGATTGGTGGGAGCTTTGTATTTTATTTCCCCACACCCACAATACATCTCTGCTGGATACATCTAAGTTTGGAGGACTACAAAAATACTTGTCTTGCAGTACTTACTTTGACATGTTCATCAAATCCCTTAGTATTTGTTCCACAACATTCAAAACCAGAAAGGCTATGAATTGAGTACGTACTTTACTCCAGAAATACTTTTGTACTGTTTAACAAGTAAGGTGAACAGTATGACTTTAGGTACATCAAAATGTGTCAAAGTTGGTATGTGTGAGCTCTTGCCTGGCAACTAATGTAGTGATACTCTCCTAATTTCAATTTTGTCTTCTGGAGTTCACAGAAATATATCTCTTTCAGATTAAAAAATCCACCTTTCAGATTAACAAAAGTTAAAAATGAATTTTTGAGGTAATTTGGTCAAATGGATTGTATTGTTTCCATTTTAGAATGCATCAGTTCTAAAGCGCGAACAAGGATCACTGCAGTCATCTCTTTATAGGGGTACATTTGAAAACTAATATGTATATTATCTTCAACATTCTTCTTATGAAATCTAACAGATGTTTAGTGAAGATCAGGTGTAGGCTCTCAGCCAAACAGATTTTTCCTGTCATTGGGCTAAATTCCTGCCAACTACTTTGGCCCCAACGTGGCCCACTGTGTTTCTTATGAGTAATACTGAACAAGGAGAGATTCTCTACATATTTTCATCAGCCATCACATCAAATGTGAAATAGTATAACCTCGTTGTTCATAAACATTTTTGTTTATATATGTTTATAAAATTATTGCAATTGTTCATTATAAAAAACACCAGGAACTGTCTGAAACTGAAGGAGTGCATTTATGAAATGGATGTTTTTTATTCCAGCATCAGCAGTATGGAAATTTACACATTGGCGGACAGAGCCACTAATACACTTGTGCACTCAAATTAGGCTGGCTTTGAGTGTTTCACATCTCTAGAACACCACCAAACAACACAACATGATATATGAAGTAATGCTTTTTTTTTTTCCTTATTTCTCTTCTAGCTGGGTTAGTCAAACTACATGCATTAGTGCAGTGTTAGTGCTAGTAAAGAACCAAGTTTCTCCACAACTAGCAACAGAACCACAGTAAAACACACTGATTTTAAGAATTTCAGAGTGGTATAGCGCGCTCCCCCCCAAAAAAAACCCCAAACAAAGAAACATGAAAACAACAACAAAATACACACTAGAAGTTTGTAAGTTCAAAAGTCTGTTTAAACTGTATTCTTTCTGGAATTATGACATAATTCTGAACTGAACTACAATATATGGTTCTCGGTCTTATCTTCTAGAATAATGCTGGCAGAATTTTTATTTATCAACAACTACCTGAAATCACATTGTATCCTTCTGAGATACATTTTCACCTCTTGGTCTCCAGAATCAGGGGTTGTGCTTAATTTTCTCCTCTTTAATTAAGGAGGAGCCTGTATGAAATTACCACTTACTTGTTTCTAAGAGAAACTTCAGAGGAAGTTGCCGTGAAACTTTGGGCTTCTGTCAATTTCTTATAAGAGTATCTTATAGGAGTTATTGAACAGTTTGTTTCCTTCTCTCTCCTCCTTCACCCTCTTTTTTAAAAAATAGATGACACTTCTCTTACTAAAGGGTTTTCTCAATCAGTAGCCACATCTTTACCATTCAGCTTTAATACGAGCCGTCCTTATTTAATAGCTGCCCTCATTTAGTAGCCAGACCTTTATCATTTGTCTTTACTGTGAAAACCCCAGGAGAAAGTAAACTTAATAGAAGCTGCCCCAGTTTAAAGCCATAGAGGGATGTAATTAAGTTTAACAGAAATTGATTTAACCAAAATTGACCTAAAATATAATTAAATAATAATAGTCATATTATGTGTGAGTTTGCACTCACTTAACAAACTGCTTATCCTAACTTACGATACTATTTTTGTATGAACTGAAGATAACTGTCAGCTTTAGCTCCCAGACTGGCTGAAGAGCGGGTGGGTTTTCCTCCAGCACTCCCTTTACTTCCCACTGCTACAGAACCAATAGGTGTGATGATAGCTGCTGGTGTCCCTGGTAGAGTCCCTAGCAGTTAAGTTGAGAAGNCTGTCAGCTTTAGCTCCCAGACTGGCTGAAGAGCGGGTGGGTTTTCCTCCAGCACTCCCTTTACTTCCCACTGCTACAGAACCAATAGGTGTGATGATAGCTGCTGGTGTCCCTGGTAGAGTCCCTAGCAGTTAAGTAGAGAAGTGGTTAGAAGAATCCCTTGACAGATGGCAAAAGAACAAATTTGAACCCTGAAGTCTGTCTACATAAGGACATACTCAGATTTTTCTTGACATTTATATATTTTAGCTTCAGGGTAATGGTTGAATGGGTTCATTAGTCCTAAATGCTGTTTTTCCTACAAGATTTAGGAAGTTCTAAACCAACTAAGTAGGAAACATGCTCTTAAATATTTATTTTACAAAATTTTGCTATTTAGATTTCAGTAATAAGTCTTCATCGATAGCATCCATTTGTATTTAAATAAATGCCAATGCGTACTGTATTCTGTCTGAATATGGTTTAGTTGGGTAGTTGTATCTATAAATGTATGCATTAAAATAAATTCCAGTAATTTTCCCTGGAATTACTGTATTTAATTTTAAGGGGAAATGCCTTGTTTTGAAGCATTCTTAAAGCTGCATTTAACATCTCTAAGAGCTGGCAAAATGATTACAAAGGAAATATGCCAAAAGCAAATAGCATAGTCTATAACTCCATATGATGCATTAGAATTTTGTGTGAAACAGTTTCCAATCTACGATAAGCAAATGGACATCACTTCACATAAATTAGCATGCTGGTGTCATTATATCAGAAGAATTTATGGATGATGTCAGTTGCCCAACTGTGTGATTAACTTGCAGTTCTTTGACTAAGGTTATCTACAAATGGCCTTTAAACTACAGTAAAGCAACTTTGCTATATGTCAGGTGTGCAACTAGAGATAAGATTTTGGGATGTAGTGCTCCATTTGCTGATGAATGGCACCATTTAAATTTTTCCCTAGGCACAGAACTCAGTAAGACAGCAGTATCAGAAAACTAACAAAGCAGTGGCAAAGTACTGGCATTTGTGTTCTTGTGTAATAAGGGTAGAAAGTTTTGCTTTCTTGGCTATTGAATAAGCGCCAACTTAAAGGTAGCAAACTAAGACATGAGTCTAGGTTTAGCAAGCATCATAGTATATGTAAACACTGTTATGATTATAAATCATGGATTTCACACACTTAGAGGACTGACACCAAATTCTGCTTTCCATTTTTGTTGGCTTTAGTAGGGAAAACCCTTGAGAGTGACCCTGAGGAGTGTGATTTTCATCCAAGCTTGACTAGCTCTTCTATCAGCCGATTTAGTATCACGCTCATCATTAAAGCTTTTGGGTCTTCAAGAAATGTCAGGGAAATAGATAATCCAAACTGATAAAAATCACTTCTTTGGCAGTATATATATTCACAGCAGTCTAATTTTTTATAATCTTAAGGAACAGTGAAATACAGTACTCTTACATGTTGCTGATGATCTAATCCAGAGTTTAGCTTTTCTGCAAATACGCCTGAGCATGTAGTACTGAAAAAGTAAGAGTATCTAACTTATTCTTGCCTATTAGGGCATTACTTTAAACATGATAAGCACTTTGCTTCTTGAAACTTTTGAGGTATTGCTGTTTTCCATGAAATGGACTTAAAATAAATCATTCGATGTCGTATTAATATGAGGAGAACTTGCTCAGCCTCCATCTGTCTGTTCATTTCTGATAAAGATAAGTCCAGGTGCTGGCCGTTTTCACAAGTGTCAAAGTGCTTTGAAGAATGTATATATTGTCTTATAATTCAATTAAAGTGTTCCTCCTCATTGACTGCAGAAGCAATTGATTCTGTAGTCTATTTTCAATTACTGCCAAAGCCTTTCAGGCAGCTCCTTGGAATTCTTGCAACAATAAAAAACTTGGTTTTGTAACGTTGTCTTTCACTTGATGTTAAATTAACTAATTTATCTTCAACCCACCTTCTTTTCCTTGTTTTCAAAGATATTTAGAGGAAATACCTTATTCTTTTTAACTTATGTACTTGTAATTAGAATTTTCTGAATGTAAACTTATCCTGTCAGCTTTCTTTGGGAGCCGTAGAAATAGAGACAAGTGCCAAATATGCTTTCTTTTGGTTTTGAGTGGTAGGGCACATAATTTGAGACATCTATGCCTTTTCCAGAGGATTTTAGGTATAACTGCTAGATCTTTTAGGAAACTTAGAACTGTAATCTACTGAGGATCCCAGAGTAATTCCATAGCTACAAACCTAATGTTGTTAGGGTGAGTAAGATACAAAAAATTAGTTATTTGATTCTTCTCTGTGATTTGACCTAGTTGCCATTGAACAGAATTAAGATGCTCGTATTAACTTAAGTGGGAGTTAGACCAGAGAAAATCTTTAAAATAATAGATATTAAAGAGACTCACATCTGGTTAATATATTCTCTACAGTCATGTATTTCATGATGGTTGTCGTCTTAAACACATTGGCCACTAGTCCAGCTTTTTTCATAGATTCCGAGCATAAAAAGCATCTTTCTTTGACAAGTCAGTCCATTTTTAAGTCTTCTCTTTGCCTACCTTTATACATATTAAAACAGTTTCATTTATAGATATGCTTTTATACAACATATATGCTTATATAACTGTAGGCTTTTAATAACGCATTTTGCAAAACAAGACATTTTAGATTAACTTTTTTTTTTTTTAGTTTGATCATGAAACTGAAACGAACTGGCTAAAGCTATAGAGCAGGCAGTACTCCTGCTTTAACTCCATGGGAAAGCACTTTCTGAATCCAGTGAGGTTAGAGGTAGGAACCATTATGATTACACAGTAAGCTGAATTTCCAATGCAAATTCACCTAGACCTACCTCGTGTGCCTCATTTTATTCCTGTCTCTCTTGAGCGAGTGGTGGAAGCAGTCTTACCATGTTTTTAGCTGGTTCTGGGTAATATAGATCAAGTTCCTCAGATAAACATGGATAACATAAGTAATGGGTTGGATTGTAGTCTTAAAAAATATGAAGGCTATATTTTACCATGTATTTTTGTACAGCATTAAGCATACCATTAGGAGTAACAGATTAAACTTTAAGCTTTATTTCACTTGTATACAAATTAAAGTTTTCAATCTGAGTATGTAGAAAGAAATTTGAGATCCTCGCATCCACTCATTGGACCAAATAGTCTGTCATGTCACGGATCACTTTTGGTGAAGGTAAAATAAAACAGGTGTGACAACATAATATTGTAGAATAACAGTAATTTTATACCTGTGAGATTTGAAAGCGCTTTAGTGCCTGGATAGATTTTTTGTTTTGAAATAGGTCTGTTAGAATTACTGAGCTCACAAAACATTTTCTGGGGACAAAGACTGGCTAATCTTAGCGTTTTGTATTGTTTTATATAGACAGATGTCGCAGTCTTATATTTTCTCTGAAGTATGATCTTCACTGTAAAATAAGTAGAAAAGGGGAAGAGGTACAGTTTCATTACACTCTAACATATCATTGACTGTCAGGTAGGTCTTGTTATGCTGTCCATCCTCATTTAACTATCCCACAAGATCTCTTAATGAAGTTAAGCCCCAAGTTCACTCCAGTAATTCTGTGGCAAGAGTTTGTGCAATGTAACAATTCATCACTTGTCAGGAAGGCACTTTTAGTTTATACATTTAATAAGGGCATCCTCTAGCTTGGTTAATTAGAAGTGAACAGTTTGCATATTTACTAAATGCGGAGTGTCATTGCCACCACGGCCTATTGCCTACATGAATTATTTCTCTATCTGCAATAAACAGCTGGGTAATTATTACTGCCATAATCAGATAAATTCCCTCTGTAAGGCTTTTCTTACATGGCAATTCTTTGAACTCATCCAAAGCTGAACAAAATTTATGAACTCCAGCAGCTAGGCCACTTTTTCATAGTGTGGTGTCCCTGTTCCCTATTTCAAGGACATGTAGACTATCATAAATATTGTGTAAATTAGGAGGATAAAAA
>VZSC01007054.1:192305-206046 GCA_013398225.1 Steatornis caripensis | reverse complement strand
AAATTAAGAGGATAAATATGATTACCTAAAGATTACGTATTAATAAACTTGATTTTCAAAATATAATTTTCAGTTTGTAACTGATTAAATTATAGCAGTTCTGGTTTTATCTAATTGTAGAGACATGACAGGCCATCTATATACAGGCTATACTAGGTTATCAGGGAAGAGCTCTACCACTTGAAGACTAAGGACTCATGAAAAAAGTATAAATATTTTTCGTGCGCCTTTTGGAGAACTAGTCATTTCAGCTGCTTAGGTCATTAGAAGTATGACAAATTTTGCGTGCCATTTCCTCAACTCACTTAACACAGTTCTTTTGTCATTAAAACAAGGTGAAGGTTCTTTTTGGTGTGCAATTTTCAATTTATTAACAAAGCATAAGATTTAAATGCATGAATTTATGTGTTACAGTAGAAAATTAGATACTTGTTTTATTTGCAAAAGCAATTTGTATACAATTATGTAACTAAGCTTGCTCTGTGCTATCCAAATATTCCAGCTGGTATGTGAGTGTATCTACAGCTTTTCCAGAACATGCTGAATGCAGCTTATTTTTGAGCTCTCCAAAGAAATAAAGGAAAATCAAAAGACATTAAGTGTCAATTTCTTAAAATTAATGTCCAACAGTCCATTTGATTTAACACCACAAGCTTTTTTTTTGTCATAACGTAAGATACTGTGTGTGAGTGCAACTAGAAAATTGCCATTAGCTGCTCACATATTTCATAACTGCTTATTAAATAAGTAGTATACCTCACAATTTAACAAAATGCTCGGAGATAGGAGGAATATTAAGCAAGACCAAACTAAGTAAGGTGTTCTTTGGCATTGCTTTCCCCAATGGAAGGCTTTTGAGGCTAGACTGCCTTTCTCATTTCCCATTTATGCAGGAGAAATAGAGACTACAGTGGCAAAGACCTTTAAAAAGAGCCACACCACAGTTGTGTTTTGTTATTAGAAGTATGGTATCTATGCATTGCATTTTTGCAAGTTCGTGATCTGAAATTTGACTGAGAATGTGAGGGCTTATTGATCTTTCTTTGACATTTCAGATTTGTTCACAGTGGGAAATTATGGTCCTTCCCTTTATATTGCTATATCCTATAATATCCCATGTAGTATCATAGAATTGCATGAGATGCAAAGCAGTATACAGTGTCTTACAGTCATTTTTTGTTGTTTTAATAGAAAAATGTCTAAAATGAAAAAAAGAGGTTTAGAAAAAAGGAATTAATAGTCTTGTTTAATAATTTTTGGATTTTCTAGATCATTATAAATAGACCCTCCTGTTATCTAAGAAGAATTACTTCTCTTCAGTACCCACTCAGAGAAAACAGAAAAGCTAATTGTCTTCTGTTTTTACAGTCTAGAACAGGTTTTTTTTTCTTCAAGTGATGCTCAAAATAATATTATTCTAAATTAGATGGTCTGATCTGACTTCAGATCTATCACCATTATCATATCTATCAACAACAAATTTATAGCAATATCTATAAAGAGCCCATTAAGCTTTGGCTGAACAATCTAGTCTTGATTTAAGAACATCAAAAGATGGAAAATACCTTTTTCATTCCATTCTAGTAAGTAATTACCTTTGGTGTTCAAAGTATGTTCCATATTTCCCCATTGAAATAGTTTGATATTATCTTTGAACCATTACTTCTTGTTATATCCTCCTCTACTAGACTGAAAGCTCCTTTAATACCCAGAATCCACACATTAATCTAGCCACCTTCTAGTATTCTTTGTGCTAAACATGAACATTGGAGGTTATTGCAAGATTTTGTCTCTCTGCTTAAAATAATTTTTGTGACCATTTTGGACAGACTTTCAAACATGCTTTAATATACTATCAGCATCAGAACTCAGCACAGTTATGGTGCATAAGAAATAAAAAATAGTACTTTTTTGTTCTTCTGATTTATTGTCAGCTTATGGATTGATTTATATGCCTTTTCATGAAAGAGCTTCTTCATCTCTATGAATCCTACTCGAATACCCCCTTTAAAAGCCATAGTTCCTCATACTGTGAGCATGATTTTTTTTCAAGCTGTGCAAAACTTTTACTTATTATTATCCCCCTTTCAAATTCTTCAGACTCTTCACCTTGTAGGGATAATTACATGAATCCATTACGTTGTTTATCCTTGACAGTGAAACTAAATCCCAGTGTTTTACCTTGAACTTCATAGTTCCTACTGCCTTCAAACCAAATCAACACAAAAAAGTGTTTTGAGAAAGCAACAATTTCCACCTCTTTTCTCCAAGTAGGCTATTCTTTCCTTGTTCAGTTAACTAACTGATTGCAAAATGTTTACAGCCTCATTTAACAAACTAATGTGATATTTCAGCTGCACCACACTCAAAAAGATGCAGCACTCATTATTCTACTTGTACTTGGTAATGGGAGGCCTCACCACCACCTAGCATTGTGCTTAGCCACTCAAGAAGGGATCTAGTGCTCAGATCAGAAAACTACGTTCTTAGGTATAGACAATAGAATCTGAATGTTGGATGTACTCTTTAGGCATGAATAATTGGATGCCTAAATCTGTAATTAAACATAGTCTGCTTTATATAGTAGAACCCAAATTTCAGTAAATAGTCTTTAATTCTGGGTACAATTTCTTGCATGCCATACTAAAAAATGCCTGATTTTTTGGGGTGTTGATTACTTCAAAGTTTTCAAGACAATAACAGATAAGGTTTCCTAGCACTTCTGAAAATTGTGATCTAGTTGATAATTTCAGTTTGGTAATTAGCTACTCCTGCGAAACCACAAACTTACAAGTAGCACTGCAGTATTTAAAATAATCTCCCAATCTCTCTCAAGATAATTATATTTGCTGTATAAAAAATATACTTATTTGCTGTGTCTTTAATAATATTTTTTTCTTCAGTAAAAGTGACAGTTGCTCAAGTGGTAATACTTTTCTGTAAGTATGGAATTTGAGAAAACTATCAGGTACCGTGAAAATCACTATGAAGTTGTGAGATTTGGCATTAGTGCTCTGGTATACACAACGGGTCAATACATAAAAGCTCTCCCTGCCTTGTCGTTGTACAACCTGTTTAATGTGAAGAAAGCGTATCATTTTATTTGCAAACGTATGCAGACTTTTATATGAAAGTAAGTGAAAAACGGGAGTCAAGCAGTAGACCTCAGTCAAGTTGTTTCATAATACCCTGAGAAGGAAAATCAACTTAGCTGATGACCTTTAGAAGTTATAATGTCATGTTTGCTTTCTAAATCACATAATGTTGAATATTGTAAATGTTGCCAAGTACCATATATTAAAGTAAAAAGAATACAGATATGTCTACATTGTCCTGCACTGCAGCAGAGAGATAACAGTTAGCTTAAATGAGTTCATTCTAGTACTGGGAACAGCTTAGCTGCAGCAAAACATAGCAGTGTGCTTTCCTCTAGTTACTACTGCGCAGATGGTAGCATATATAGTCTTCTGAGAATTGCAGTGCCAGGAGATAACAGATACTTTCACATGACATTCACTAGAAAACTTTCAATGGTATTTGGCTGGAGTTAGACATCCTCTTTTATATGTTGCTGGAAAAATCAAGAACATGACTGCTCTCTTAGCAGCCTAGCACTGACACTGTGCTAGAAATAACCACTGCTGCTAAACCGCTATCAGAAAAATTTGTGTTAGGGCTCTATTATCCATTCAGGGCCGGATCATCTTTGTTGACCCCAAATACTAATTTCACTGTTTAAGCTAATCAGTCAGACTGGTTTTCCATGAAGGAGGCAATAGCAAACAAACATGAATTGAAAACATTTTTCCTGTTATGGTTAGCTGTATTAGTATAGATGTGAGCATAAATAAGTTGAACTTGGATCCAGTTCCTCAGCTGACAGAAGCTTCAGTGTTGTAATTACCCTTATAGCACATCCGCAATGGGTAGGTTTTACAGTTTAATTAAATTAAAATAGTTAAGCTAACAAAACATCATTGTTTAAATTGGACCTTTTACAAAAATTATTTTTAACTTCACAGCATTTTGTGCTGCCAATAAGTATGAAGTAAATTCAGCTTAAGGATTTATACACACAAGGGAAGAACATTTGGACCAGTAAGTTTGCATGTTCCCAGAAAATGGAATAATTTGAAAAGATTATATACTGCCAAAAAAGTAGGTTTTAAATAGGTGTGAGAAAAAATTCTGTATGAGTTGTTATTGAAACCTTAATTAGAAGATTCTATATAATGGATTAGGGAAAATACTCCCTTTTTAGTTATAAACTGGCTCTGCAATCAGTATTTTGAATAGCTGTTGCACTGTCTTGAGTAACTGTGCAGCAGTGGAAATTGGAAGGATAAGAAGGATACATCAGTCTGTTCTTTCCTATCTCCTGGTACATGCTGTGTCCTGATCTCCTGATCCGCACAAGGTATTCATTCACTGTATGCCCTTCACCGCTACGTTCATCACATTTCCTATGTAGTATATTGATCACATTGTGAACCTTGACAGTTGAACTGGTATGTTACTTAATTCCAATGGCAGTATACACTATGTGATTAAGGAAAGATGAGCAGAGTATGTTCTACTCTGCACAAATTATGGCGGGATTTTAAGGTGCTATGAATTTCTTTCTGTAAAATTAACAGTGATAGAAACTACAGGGTGTTTTTGCACGCCTACACATTAGTTTTATTTATCCTAAATTTTTCATCCTAAGGAGTCATATTAGTTTCCTGTTCACTGCACTGCAATGACAGAGCAGTACCATTCCTCCAGATTCTGAACAGAGTGTCATGATTAAGTTGTCAAACAGATTGATGCAAACTTTCACATTTAAAATTAGTAAGAAATTGTGGTAGGTCTCCTAGGCAGCGAGACACCTCATACCACTAATTATTGACTGCCTCTTTCAGGATCTGTTTCACTGCATCTTGAGATCAAACATTTTGGTTAAAGGATTCTGACAGGATACACACAGGAGTATACGTCATGGTGGAGAAGGGGGTTACAGAACTGCTCTATTCTGTTCAGTAAATCTGAACAGGTTCATTCAAAAAATGAGAAAAAGGTTGAGGATGATCAAGCTGTCTGATCGTACTTAACTAACATAAGTATGTAGTATGTGTGTTCTGTTAAAACTTTGCCTTTGAAGTACAGAGGTCTCTAAACTATTTTTACATCTGAGGCTAGTCTATACGTATATTTCATTTTTTTCCCAAATACAATAGATTAAGTCAAATGATATTATCATGGCAGGTCATATTCCATTCTCACCTACACCAATGTAATGTGAAATCAAGTGGCATGCAGTGGTGTACCAAAAGTATTGTCCCACTAATTTCATTTTCACTTCCATATTCTCTGTTTGAGCAGGGAGGATGATATATAGTCAGGAAGGTAAAATCAATTTAGGTTATCTCCTTTTATGCTAAGGTTACCTACTGCCTATGTTGCAGGAATTTTATCATTTGGGGTCTAAACTGTTTAAAATCACAATAACTTCATACTCTTTCTGGGTACTCTACGTAACTATACTAATTATTGATTTTCTCAGATGCCCTTTTCTTTAGTTAATGTTATAATTTTATGGTTGTCTAGTCAAAGGACCATAGAATGCCAGTGAAAATGCGAACAGAATGCAGCAGTTTGATAAAGTTCAATAAATGTAGGTCAGTGTGAATTTCTAAAATGGTGCAGTTCTATGCAGAATTATGAAAATCTGTATATTGCTGAAATCATCACTTGAAGACCTTTCCAAAAGTGCCAGGAACAATATTTTATGTGTATTTTTAACCTTTATACAGACAGCAGGAGCACTGTCAACCGAATTTGCATCTCATAGCTGGAACCCACACCCCTGCCTACTGCATAATGAAGTATCAGACTAACAATAAGTTACCTTGTCATATGAAAATGTTTTATTTTCAAACTATAGAAAGCAAATAATTTTATCATTAACAAATCAATAACTACTTCACAGATTTGTTATGCAAGATCATTTTTAATTGTGGGCTTTGAGCACCTATGTTGATAATCCTATGCCTAGTTTCAATTATGCAAAACATTTCCTATCACAAGGCAAACACACTTTGTGTTACCCAGTATATTCACTTTTTAAACAAAAAAAGAATGCATCCTAAGCTTGCCGTAATAAACATTGATATTCTTCTAATTTGTTGAACAATTTTCAGATCATGATAAGACACTACATTTGTCAAAACTTATACATATTTCCTCTACAAAGATAATCCATAAAAATCTGTGGAGAAACTCTGATTGCACTAAACTTATATGGGAAGCCAGGTTTGTAGGAAGATGCAGTAGATGCTGTTAATATACTGAGATAAGCCTTAAGATAATGAAAAGATTATGAGCTAAAAAAATTACCCGCTTTTTCAATTATAACAGTTTAATAAGCAGCACTATTCCAATTATGAAGCATGCAACAGACAGATCATTTATAAAAACAGAACAAGATTATTAGTTACCCTAAAACATGTTTTGCATTTACAGAACTCTTTTTCTCCCAAAAATTTGGTGAAGCTTTAAAAACGCAGGCCAAACAATTTGCCTGTTTTCAGTTCTCCCATTTCATACTGAACCATGAAAGGTTCATCCTGAAGCAAATTCGCTCCAGAGTCCACAGAGTATCATGCATCATAGCTAGTATTCATAATATCATATAGTCCCAAGGAAAGATTGCTTACTATTGCTCAATGAACTAAGGAACAGAGAGAAGGCTGACAGTAAATGTAAGGGTTTAATCCAAAGATCATTTAATTTCAACGAATTTTCAGTTGAGTATAATGGAATTTGGATTTACTTTCTCTGGGCAGATATACATGTAGAAGGCCACAAGCATGAAACTTCTAAATGAACACATTTACCTGTAAGCTATGTGGAAGCCTAACTCTATTTGGAAGTTTATGTCTTTAGTAATCACTTAGGCTTATACAGGTTTTTCTGTATGGTAACAGCAAAAGCCCCTGCATAGTGCATAACATCTTAGTATTAATCTGCTAATGTGTGAAATAGTATATTCATATCCAACTACTTTTAGATTCTCTACTTTTGTTGCTCCCTTTCAAATTCTTGAAAGTATGCTAAAAGAGATGAAAAATTCATGTTCAAATAGCTTTAGAATAAATTTATATTTATGCCAAAACATCTATGCTTTCCAGTCAAGCAATGTTTGGACTACTACATACTCCTTATTTTGTACTGCCTCTAAGGAGAGAATCATCTTAGGAGCTGTTATCCCTGAGACAGAATTGTCTGCATGTTCTGTACGACTGTACAGAGCAGTATAATGCATGACAGAAATATTTTAGCACAACTGACAAAATGTGTAGGCTGCAAAAGTATGTTAAAAATTATTTGTAACTTCTTAAAAAACCTTGATTTTTAAAATAGATTATGGTAAAGCGTTAATGAGGATGTGTGATAATCAGGAAGGATCATGATGATTTGGATGATAGTACTGTCTAAAAAGATCATGAATTGCATTGAACTTCAGCAAGTATTTTAGACTTCAATTAATTTCAGCAAACAGTGATTATTAATCATTCATTCAAAGTAATCTGGTAAATTCAGATTAATGACAATGGGAAACATTTTACATCCAGTTATTGTTACATCTGTCATACAAATTTGCATTTTCATCATTATCTGAGGATTTTCATCACCAGTTGTGTCCTAAATAACAAAGCTTCCATATCCACTGTTGGGAAGAAGTACATGAGTATATAAGAACATGAATAAACTGTAGTAATATGTTGATAGGCATTTCATCAGTTATAGGTAGCGGTACTAAAGCTAAATCGAGGACTCTGTAGTCAAAAAGGAACAAGAGTATTAAATATGTAAACCATGGATCATACGCTCTGATACTGAAGGTAAAGTGGCACGAAACAAAAGAACAAAGTTGATATTATATGCATTTTCTATTTATTCATTTGTTTATGATTGATTGATATAGAACAAAGAGTTTCCAAGTAAAAATGCTTATGTACCTACATGCAGTGACTCTGAAATCCGTACCTTAAGGACAAAGAAAGGTCGCCAATCTCTCCAACTCCTAGTTCTTTGTCAAAAATGGACACAGTTAATGAGGTTTGTTTGGTACAGCACAAATTCTCAGACACAGATAGAGATCCTTTCAATGGAAACAAATTTGTTTGGCTTTACCAGGTTACTTAGCGATTAATAATAGCCTTGAGATGCAGGTCAGAAAGGTCATCGTCCCTGCTTGCCAACACAATCTAAAATGTGCAGCCAGTCCGGCTCTGCAGGCTTTGAGGCCCCAAAATGCTATGCATAAAGTAAAACAGGCTATTTTCCAACTTCTTTTTTCATATTAATAAGCAATTTTCACGAGAAGGGTGGCAAAATGGGGGCCATGCCACTCGAAGTAATTCATTTATTTTGCAATTTAATCTTATGTTGGAAAAAAATTACAGTGCTGCAAAAGCATAGCATGGTGATTTTTAAACGTCAGTGTGCTTCATAAGTAACCTTGTATGAAATATTGTATTAGCAGCCTTTAACAGTAAACTGCAACAAAAAATATTTCCAGAGATTGAAACAGACCTATACATCTTTTCCGATCTTTATTTCCTTTTCATTCTATTTTTTCTTTTATATTTGAAATAAAACATTTAATTGCTAAAAATATTACTTATTTTAGTTGATGAAAAAGTGAAAGATAGCATGAAACAAATACAAATTCTACATTGCAACTAGTAAGTAAGAATGTGATTTCATAGTATTGATATATATAAAGCAATTAGTGCTATTTTGATGAACTAATTTAACAATATGATAATTAAAATATTAGGAATAAGTCCGACTCACAATGTTAAAGACACTTTCAGGAGCAATGTGATGTTCCCATGGGATTATTCGTATCAGCAAACTTATTCGTGTGCATATTTTGACAGGATTTGACCCTTGTCCTACAGTGTCTTATTTGGTACTCATTGAAACAACTGAGACTGGTAATGCGGACCTCTCTAAATAATAAGTTTTGCTGAACTATTTGGATTATCCAGATATGTGAATAATACATTTTTCTTTGTTTTTTATTTTATCATATACACACATGCTTAAAAAAAAAAAGACTAGAATTTACTCAATTAACTTCTAAACAATCTAAATGCTTGACTCTGAATATGCTTGGTGTCTTTGGCACACAGGTTAATTTGAACTAGCCATTGCTTAATAACAAAAATAACAAGTGTTAATCAAACTAACCTTTTTTTAACTGTGTCAAAAAAATTACATAGACATGCACTGTGCACAATAGCATGGAATTTAGTTTCTTATAGAACATTAATTCACTCCACCGCCTGCATAATTTATGGCAAGCCTAGCTCTATGAAAAAAAGCCACTGAGGAGAAAATCTATGCCCATTTTCTGTTCCCTCTAAACATTCAGTTAAAATCATGAGTTTTTTCCATTCTTTGAGTGCTGGTATTAGCAACAGTTCCTTATTTCTTTTATGATGAGAGAATGTTCTACAACCTATTAAATAGACAGACCCGCTCAGTTAGATGTTACTATGTGTTTGCAAACCTCTGTCATGCAGTGACTCATGAGGCACCTGAGTTCCCGTTTCTTGTGGTGGCCTGTACCATTGCTATCAGACCAGAGTAGAAAGTGACCGGTGCAAGAAGCCTAATGCTATGGAAGCTCCTCTTAAGGACATTGCACGCATAAAAGGTTTACATCCAGTTCTTCTCTATGCCTACATTCTCATCCTTACAAAAGGCTCAAGGATCTAGAAGTGAATGTCTAACTCTTGTCCTTTATCTTCTGTCCTCTCTCATTGCTTAAGTTCTCTCCTCTTTGCAGATCAGAAGGAAGTGTTGCAAGGCACTAGCTGAAACATAAGTGAACACCCTAGCACCTTTTATTTTGAAAGCATTTGAAGGAAAATCACGGAATTATGATAACTTCTGCTTAGACAAATTCAAACTGAAAACAAAAAAAGGACATCTATAAATGCTATTTTATCAATTTATAAAAATATATAGGTTGACCTGTTCTTCAAAAGAGCACGCAATATAAACTAATATAGTGTTCATAGTTTTTAGAGTTTTAATCCTATTTCTTCCATTATATACATGTAGAATCCTGCTGCTGTGGAACCGAATGAACTATAATTTTGCATTCCAGTGGTGTTAGTATACTGCTAATACATAATAGCAGAACACTGTGAAGCTATAAAAGGGTTAAAGTAAAATAAAACATGAGCACATCTTTTATCGTTGTAATATAATCATCAGACTTATTTTGTTACAGGAATGAACTCCAAGAGTACGCAGAAATAAAGGAAAGTGAAGATAAAAGGAAAGACCTAGAAAAGAAAGAAAATGAAAAGAAATACCAAGCCCGAAAGATGCATTACCTCCTTAGCACTGAGCAGGTTGGTATACCTGTCCCTGACAGCTCATGCAAACCACTTGGGCCCCCAGCCTGACAGAGATAAACTATCAGGCTGAATGGGACATGACTTGTTGAAAAGATATCACAAAGACACTACTTCGAGTTCAATTTAGTGCTTTTCTATAGGCAAGAGCAGGTACCATGACTATTCTGTGACAGCAGCTTCATAGAGGCAGCATCAGCACTGCTGGCAGAAAGAGTCCAAGTCAGCAGTTTGATCTGCCACTGTGATAACACAACATGAAGGGCATAACCTCGCTTTAAAAACTCATTTTGACTGGCTTATTGTTGTGTTGTTGCACTTGTCAAGAACTAACAAGTTATTACGCTGAGAAGGGATTTCATTTTTTTTTCTTTTTTTAATTGAGCTAATGCTTGGATAGGTGCTGTGTTCTGCTTGTTTTTAGGATAGATTGTAAATGCAGGTTTTCAGCTAAAGCTTTTCCTAGAACTGCCTGAATCAGCTTATTTAGCGTGATTATTTTCACATAGAAATGCCTCATAAATTTTAAATATTTACTGATTAATTTGTTTTGTATTGATAAAAGTGGTATATTTTTTCAAGCATTCTTATGTAAGCTACTTTACAGACAGGTGAATATGGCAGTAGATATATCTTGTACAAAACTAATATGATTGGTAAAGCTTGTGAGTTTGCCCTTTTTTAGTCCCTTTTTGTGAACTTTTATTAAAAAAAAAAGATTTTGTGTCCGTAAGTGCTTGGTGACTGGCTGTTTTTCATATGAATAAGGAATTAACTTGCAATCAGGATATGCTAGTATGAACTAAGTGCTTACTTTTCATAGGTTATTAATTATAATGTGTGTGTAAGAACTGTTAATCCTAAAGAATGCAGGAAAAATACCATGTCACTTACTGACAGAATATTTAATCTTTCGCTTGGCTTTAGAACAATTTATGTTCTATCCAATAAATAGAAATATAGCTTGATTAACTGAATATCAGTTATGAAAACTCAATTTGAACATCAAATACAAGTAATTTTATTTTCAAAAAAAATAGTGTAGTAAAATATTAGTAAAAAATAGCATAAAAATTTTTCTGAGTGGCTTTTAGACAGGGGAGCTTGTTAATAACTGAAATTAGCTCACAATGTAGATGTAGAATATTAAGAATAATCTGCAGAGTGTTTTTATATTGTTTTGAACTGTAGAAAATTGGGAATTCTTGTTTTGAATAAAACCGTTTATGTAAATAAATGCATAAACATTAGTATGTTTACCTGGAGTAGAAAAATTGTCTGGTTAGAGACATTGAGTGACTTCTAGTCTAAAAAGATTTTAGTAAACTTAGTTCACTTCTGATGATACTGCCTTACCAAACTGTAACACATTTTTAAGGAATGGCAAGTTGTGCCTTAGTTCAGCTGATCACCTGGAGGATTTCTGGTAGAGGGCAGCAGTAACTATTATGTTCTGATGAATGTGGGTTTCTAATTTTACAGAATTAGAATTTACTAGCAGTGTTTTGCAGAACAAAAATATGCTTGGTTTTGCTTCCTGAGATGGTTTGTGAATACCAGAACTCAGAACTTACAAATTTCTCCATTATCACAGAACTGTACTCCAAGATCCATGTTCTTTTGTAGATAGTATGTCAAAACATGAATGAGTGTAAATCAGTGCAACACCTACAGACAACCTGAAAACTAGCAAAGATATATGAAGTAAGCTACTTATAGCAATCAAAGTCTGTATTCCACAATTGCACATAGTTGTAGAATTTTATATCTTGCTAAAAAACAGGGCATGTTATTTCAGTGCAGAATTTACTGGTTTGATGCTCTGTGTCTGACATTTTACTCTCTGTATGCCTGCTCTTCTGACCTGACTACAGCTGCATCTTGCTGTCTTCAAAGGATAGTTAATTGGATTACTGAGCAAGGTCCATTCATGTCTTAGTAGAACCAGCAGCAAAAGTCAACACTTTCGAGAGCGTTAAGGGAAAAATATTATTTGTAAGCAGGAGGCATAACAAATGAAAAGAGGAAGTTGATGAGCTGGACTTATTGTAGAATCATGTATTGCCTAAAGTCCAATGAGTTGTAGAGATGATCTGCTAAATTTGCTACAATCTCCTCCCCTTCCTGCCATGCATAATGAGGTGCAATGGTGGAGCTGAGCCACCTCATGCATCAAGGCTGCAGATCTTCAGACGGGTTATGTGGACAGCATTGCAAAATCTGTATTTGCAATAGTTGTTTAGAATATGTCCTATAGTTTGAAACTTTTTGATTTCCTACAGGCAAAAAGGGTGAGAAAATGGTGTTTACTTATTGACAGAAGGAGATTAAGGAGTTGTTGCTTCTCAATTTTAGTAAACAAAGGCATGTCAAATTCCATTTTCCACTCCCAACAAGGTGAAGTCCAGAATCCCATCTCAGAAGTGTGTTACAGGTTAAACAGGGAGATAATCAAACATCGTAACTTTGTGCAATGTAGCAGATGATACAGTGATCCTTTCTGGCCTTAAAGTAAGATTGTTCCCATTCCTTATCGCTAACATTATTTTATGCTTCAAAAAGTGAAACTTAAGCATGCTAGAGTCATGAATGTACAGAGGTATCTAATATGTATATAATAGCATAGCCTATGATGGAGTCAACATGTTTTGTCTTTTTCATGAATTAACTTGCTATTCAAACATTTCTTTCTTCCATAAACTGTTACATTTATAAGAAAAAAAAAAAGACAAAGAAATGGATATCAAAGTCTGAATTAGTATGCATTATTTGTTGTTACTGGTACCAGGTATATACACATAGTCTTATATAGACAGATGTGAGCTTGCTTTGATTACTTTCCAAGCCAATCTGGAGCTCTAACATGAGGCTGAACCCAAACTAATTAGCCCTGTTGAGAGCCACGGTATATTAGCTCAAGAATTAATGCAGTTACACAGCTTCTGGTCACCTCAAAATACAGGCAGAATAAGTGTGTGCATGCTTTAAACTCAGGAACAAGAGTCTGATCTGCCTACAAAATATTATATGGGCATACCTACATTTGTTTTGTTTTGTCTGCAGTTCCCCATGTTTTTGTGTGGGAGCTGTGTGTATCAGGTACCATTGCTATGAAACCAGCATTCAGGGAAATCATTGCATGATAAAAAATATATGGTATTATACTATACTTTACAATTTTCCTGTATTTTTTGCAAACAGTTTACTGAGTGTGTTTTGCCATAGAAACTTACCCAAATATGACTATTTCCCATTGCTACCTGTAGAAGTACATTGCATTTACACAAACATTTCAATCCACATAAAAACTAAACAGTTCA
>VZSC01007054.1:86232-192153 GCA_013398225.1 Steatornis caripensis | reverse complement strand
CAGAAAAACTAACCAGTTCATTTGAATAAAAGAATGTTAGTATTTTAGCAAAGAATTTTAAAGAAAGGAATGTTAAACAAGTTACGATATTTGCATAATCAATTATTACTAACAGTAGTAATGTTAATTGGTTGTTAATAATATATATTAATAGTTTATATTAATAATGTTATTATCGACTGTCTTTCTGTGAAAGTACAATGTTATGAATCCTGCCAACCTCAAAACACATTTTTTTACTTCACTAAAAAATAGCTACATATTTTTTTCCTGTATACCGGTATTACCCATGCAACACAAATATAACCCTATTTGTAGTTATAAGAANATCGACTGTCTTTCTGTGAAAGTACAATGTTATGAATCCTGCCAACCTCAAAACACATTTTTTTACTTCACTAAAAAGTAGCTACATATTTTTTTACTGTATACCGGTATTACCCATGCAACACAAATACAACCCTATTTGTAGTTATAAGAATGGGCTTGAAAAAAAGGAAGTAAATTTTTATTTGGTTTAAAGTAAGTTAGTTGCCAAATAATGTCAGGAGAAATAAAACATGACCTCTAGAACTTCCTGCTTAGGAAATATTGAGCTTTTAATCAAGTTGCTGTATATGCCAGTGTAACTAGTCAAGTAACATCTTACACACAAGAGCTTCTTTTGTTTGAAGGATTTTTCTCCTACATGATTCCTGTAATTATGAAAAAAACCTGAACAGTCAAGTCCATGCCCTTCTTGGGAGGTGATGAATTCTGTTGTCTGCTCCACCTACTGGTTGCATGTTGCAAGAGATTCTGGTATAAAATACAGCAAGAAATAAATCCGTGAAGTGACAACTGTAGGGCTTCCAAACTAAATTCCATTTTAAAAATAAGGCTCTCTATATTTCAGATTTTAAAATTTGTATAGATTATAACAACGTCTTCCTTGTCTGTTTTTACCTTAGAGTCTGATAAATTCTGACTTCATGATGAACATGGTAAAAATTGCAGTACATATTTAACAATCCTTTGCCTTTGTTAAGAGCATTTCTTGCCATTTCTTATTGTTAATGCTATAGAAATAACAGTGCAGATGTATTTTTTAATTGTTTTTATCCATTTTGTCAGGTACTGCATTGTAGGTTCTTATTGAGATGTGAACTTATAATAATTAAGTTTTTCTTACTAGTCTGTAATCACAGTACACTTTTTGTGGTACAGTGGCAATGATCCTTTTCTAAGTTGTCATTAATAAATGAACTACTTATTAAATGTAGTTTTCTATTATAAACCTGCTTACCTGTGTAGATTATCCTTCTATATCCATTATCCTTCTATATCCCTGTAGTTCCCCTTTCTGTATTAACGAAATTCACTATAATAAATAGGTTCTTACTTCTGCTTTTTGTCATATTTGCAAGGCTGACATTCATAGAAAGGGCCATCCTTTGCAAAGTGCTGACAAACTGCCTTTAGAGTCAATGGAAGATAGAACCGCTGAATACATGGATGGTACTTTGTAGAGGTCAATATGAAAAGCCCACATAAACATGTGTTGCATGATTCCCGTCATTGATATTTCCAACCTTTCAACAAATTTGCAGTTGGTCTTTGTCTTACAATCATTATTAGAATTAGGTATATAACAGACTAATCCAAAGATCCAGTATCAATCTAGATGCAGACCTGTGTTGTGTAAGTATCTGCTGACAGAGCAAACAGCAATGCTGAGGTGAGTCCATGAGTGGGAGCAAGTGTGTCAGCTGCTGCTAGCACTACTGTTGCTTGCCAGGTGGAGAACCTGCAAGTCCGCAGTGCAGTGAAGAACAAAAGGCAGTGGTAACGGAAAGGAGCCAGAGCGGGAGAAGCGGTGGAAGGAGCAGAGTGGTGTGTATCTTATAAAGTCATTGAGATCAGGAAAACATTCCAATGGAAACAGTCTTTGGAGTGGCACAGCTGAAAAAGCCTTTTGCTATTACAGTTTCTCCAGTCACTGAGAAATGGATTGGAGAATCAGCAGAGCAACAGATCTTTTTCATTTACTCTATAGTTTTTCTCATACAGCAAACAGTACTACAGAGAATTTTAATTCTCTTTTCTCCAACTTTCCTCTGTTTCTGAACAGATAAACCACATTTACCTTTTGTCAGAGAAAATGAATATACAACTAGTCCAGAAAGCAAAACTTCTTTGTGGTATAATGTCTACAAAAGTTTGAGAGATTTGTCACACAATTACAAAATGTAGTTTGACATTATGGAGAATGCAACCTTATACATGCGTCACTTCAGTTTATCATTGCTCTGGCTGGTGGACTCAGTCCCAACCTCATTTCCAAACCTGGACTTCCCGCTCTGTGATAAATCATTCTGAGATTAGATGAGTTAAGGCTGGTCCTCTGTTCTGTGGGATCTTCTCTTCTATCTGAATGCTTTAACTATTGAGACCTTGAGAAAAATTAATCATGCAGTTGTGTGTGCATGCCTTCTCTTGCATTATGTACAGAATCTTCTTTCTGTTGGGCCCTGATCAATGAGAAGATCTGACTGAGTCAGACTGAAGGCTCACCTGGCCCAGCATCCTATCTTTGACAGTGGCCAATATCTTGTGCCTGGGAAGAGCACTAAAAATAGGGCAGTGGGGCAATGTAATGGCATGCAACAATATTCTCCCAGTTTCCAGCAATCATTAGTTGAAGGACTTGCCATTTTTTGTCGTAGAGCTTTCCATTTTTTTATTATTAAGATGGTCACTTTTTGCTTCTGTATTGCTCCAGTTCCTGCCTCTCTTAATAGTCAGAGAAGGAATAACCTAAACAGAGTGACAAGAGATCTAGACTCACAACACTAACTAGCTCTCAAATAGCGCTTCCTTGGAAGACAAGTTCACTCATTCTCCTTGCAGTACTGTTTTGCAGCATACTCATTTCATGGCATGTACTGTCTCAGGTATATTCTCCATCACAGGAGAATATGCGACTGCAAAGTGCCTTATTCTTTCTCCACAATTTGGTGAGGTTCTGTCGCTTGCCTCTTCCACTCCAAGCAACAGTACAGTCCGTCACTTTAGAGCTGTCTTTAGTAGGGTGACAATTTCTCCTGATATGCTTTGGCAGTTTGTGAACCAATACTGTTTTTAAGCTCCCGGGTAATTTAGAGCTGCAAGAAATGAACAAAGCCCATGTGTAATAATAGGTTCTTTTTGTGGTAAAAGTTACAAATTCTGAGACATTTCTTTTAGTAACTGCCAGTAAGAGGGCATGAGTCGTCTTTTTGGATGGCAGTAGTTCCTTCAGTTTTCAGTGCCTGCTCGAGTGTGTCACCATCTCTCTGTTGAGTCAAGGCTAATGTGTTTAGACATGTGGCTGATACTTGCCCATATTTATTCCCATTGAACTAATGCATTGGAAAGGATTACTTGTAGGGATATAATAGCTGGTGCTATAAAATAAGTAAGTATTTTTAATGGAACTAGTGTTGACTGAAATAACCCTTTCTAGGGAGACATAAACATGTGAGACAATAACTCTTTAATAGTTTAGCACTATAGAAAACAGTTTCCAAATAAACCTCTTAAGAATCATGTTCTGTGAGGAGAAAGGAAATGTTGGCATCAAGTAACAGTGAAATGTTCTAATTTCAGCAACGAAAACTGAGTTTTTCCATTCTTACTGTCTGTGTGTAACACCTATACTCCATAAACAATTCCACTGTAGGGTTATGGAAGTCATTTAGCAAACTTCTGTGGACTCTGGATTAGGGGTTTTGTGTATAAAGGCAGCAAAAATGTGCTCCAAGGTTACTTTTCAGCTTTTGTTTTTCAGACCAGTCTTGTTTTGATTTTCTGTAGTTATTGTAGAACTCAAAATTATATCACTTTTATAAATTGTATCAGTCATTATTTCATTATTTCATATTTGTCTGTTCATAGAGTAAAGTATTTAAAATACAAATTCTATTCAATTTTAAGATTTTTTTTATTACATTTTTCCTGTCAACAGGNTTTGTGTATAAAGGCAGCAAAAATGTGCTCCAAGGTTACTTTTCAGCTTTTGTTTTTCAGACCAGTCTTGTTTTGATTTTCTGTAGTTATTGTAGAACTCAAAATTATATCACTTTTATAAATTGTATCAGTCATTATTTCATTATTTCATATTTGTCTGTTCATAGAGTAAAGTATTTTAAATTCAAAATTCTATTCAATTTTAAGATTTTTTTTATTACGTTTTTCCTGTCAACAGANTTGTTTTTCAGACCAGTCTTGTTTTGATTTTCTGTAGTTATTGTAGAACTCAAAATTATATCACTTTTATAAATTGTATCAGTCATTATTTCATTATTTCATATTTGTCTGTTCATAGAGTAAAGTATTTAAAATACAAATTCTATTCAATTTTAAGATTTTTTTTATTACATTTTTCCTGTCAACAGGGATGGCAATTCAGCAACATTACACTGACTGTGTCTGTTGCCTTTTTTACACTACTGGAAATCAGAAGTTAATTCTATTGAAGTTACTGCACTTACATCAGGTGTAAAAGTTCTAAGAAGAAAAAGAAGCCATAAAATCCTTCCTGGAGCAGTTTAATTAATATTCAGAAGACACAACTGATTAATATGCTTCTAACCTCATGTGCTGTCCTGTAAGAACTTGAAAAGCAATTGGTCTAAAATGACACTGTTTGACACCCACTCTGTCTCTGGACACCTGGCAGTTTTATTCTTATAAAGGTGAGGACTCAGTGGATAAATCTCTGGCCTTTGATCTTCAGCTCCACAGTTTAAGACACAAGGCTGCAAGTTTGGTCATTTGAGCTTAGTCCCGAGTGAACAGTCCACATCACAAAATGATTATACATAATTTGTTACTATTGGCAGTGTCTGTTCAGGAAAGGCCAAGGACTGAGCTAGCATGAAGAATGAATTAGCTCTTACCTTTTACATTTTATTTCCTCTCTCTTTACTGTTGTAATTTTATTATCCTGTCTCTAAAACATTCCATGGATGAAATTATCATTCATTATAACTGTTAATACTTCCTGAAGATGAACTAAAATGGTTAATTTTTTTTAATATAGATGCCCCAATCACTGAACGTCCCCACCTATCCATGGGTGTTTAATATTCACTCATCACTTCCCTGCCAAGAAGTCAGATATTTCTGAGTACCTTCCTAAGCTTGCACCATAAAAAATCTCATTTAAATTAAAGAGGAGAGAGTGAGCTTTCCTAGCTCTCAGGCAGGCTTGCAGCTACATTTAAACAGCATTAGTGTATAAAGCACTTCATGCTACAGTGTTCTGTTTTTATAAAATATTATTTCCAAAGGATTCTCAATTTATATTAAATCCTTCTTACAGTACTTGTGACAGTTGTGTTTGATCAGTAAGCCTTCTTCCTGTATTCTCTTCCACATTGGAAGCCAGATGTATCAGGCTATTCACAGGTATTCACTATAGGAAAACCATTCCACTCTTGTGCCTCATGGGGCTCTATACAAGCAATCTCAGTTCAGTTGAAAGGAATTTTAGCTAATGTTGCTTCATGTTTCTGTCAAAAAGAAGGACAAAGTAACTGAAAGCAACTGAAAGCAGTCAGTATCTGAGCTGTTTGTGATTCTGGAAGACATTGCACCTGAACAAAGTAAAACGTTTATGTCTAGAAGGTTAGTTTCAACAATGACCTTTAAGTGATTTGCACACAGAATCAGAAATCTTGAGTTCTCTTAGAATTTGAGTCCAGCTCTTGCCCTTTGAGATTACTCGTCCTGGGAACACTCAACTGTAATTCTGCTACTCGACACAGTATCGTGGTAGTGTTAAAAGAAGGCAAGTGCTGCAAGCCAACCTATACCTCCAGAATCTGTATCTGGTGCACACTTTGCCAAAACCTTTTAGTGACAAAGTTTGCAACTTCCGTAGATTTTCCAGTTTTGCTCATATCCTTTACAGTTAGCCTTTCTTTTTCTCTACGAATAAGTGCTTGTCTCCCTAGAGAGGGCAAGTACAATCAAAGTCCAAACTAAGATGGCAAGCATGGTGATCTTCATGCAGGTGACTCTGTAGGTTAGGGAGAAATGGGAAGAGGATGGGGAAGTGCTATCTGCTGACACCATAACCTACCTCCTGTAAGAAACAGATGGCTATGCACCATTTCAGATGTATTCCTCCCCAGTGTCAGTGAAAAGCACTTCCTTCCCATTCACTCTTCTTGTAAGTCTCATTCTACCACAAGTGGTAAGTGAACGTGCTTCCAACAGAAATCAATTAATTTCTCCCTTTGCCACACTTCCCAGAAAACAAGATATTCACATCCTATTTTTTAAAGATAGTGAGTGAATGAACTTAAAAATAGAACAAATTTAATAATTTTAAGCATGTTCTGCAACAGTATCGCAAACTAGATTTTTCCTAAAGGCTGCTTATTATAAAATAATTTCAATTTGTTTGATAGCGGGATAACTGTGCAAAGAACTGAGAAATAATTTACACTGAAAACTCATCTGTCATTAGAAAGAACTTAATACACAATACGATGTAAAGTTTGAGTGCTGTTTTGTGATTGATTCTATGCAAGCTCAGCTGTTTAAAGGCATGTTCATGTAGACATGACAACTTTTTTCAGAGCTTCTTCTAAATAGCTTGTTACTAGCCATGTCACTCATCCTAAGCGTATGCTTAGTGGCATCTCTGTATCTACCATGTATTATAGCATTTAGCATCTCTGCATCTAGCATTAGCCATTTAAAAATCCACTAGCTAGAAAGCAACTGTCTTTTTCGGGATCCAAATTGCATAATCTCTACTTTTGTGGATTTTTTCTAGACAACGAACTTCTTGCTCAACTTCTGTGGGTAGGATTAATGGCAGAGTTTAAAGGACAAGCTGTGTGATCTATCAAAAGTGATCATGCTGAGATCTTAGAAATAACACAACCACATTTTGTGTTACTGTCAATTGGAGTGGCAAAAGGGTTGGATTGCTGGAGGATCAGAAAACTGGCAAGACTGAATATATTGAATATATTATATATATATGAATATATAAGTGAATATATTGAATACTGGCTTTGTGTATGATGCGGTACACACATTTAAGAAAGAATCTATATGGCAACAAAATCACAATGTAGTACAAATATCAACTAAATAGCTCACACACAGAGCCATATTCACACACACTTGCACAGAGTGGAACTCCACTGATATTCCTGAAATTGTTACTGGGAAAATTTTGTCGATGTGTAGTAGTCCATCTGGTGTTTATACAAGTTTGATGGCATGTATGGTCTTGCTTAGGCAATTTTTGAAACTATTATATCAGAAGTACATACTAAATAAGAGATAAGTGCATAAGAAGAGGGAGGTCGGAATGGCGTGGGAGAAGTCATGAAGATAAAATGCCGTACATTTCTCAACAGCAAACCTTCCTGTTGATTAAGAAGTGGCGCTGATGGTATCCTTGCCTTAATGAGACTTCAAGATGAGTGATGTACACACCAATTCTTTTGTTTTTCAGCTCTTAGGCAAATGCATAGTACAATGCTAAAGTTCTTTCATTAACTTGCACAGTTTATTCACTGTTCAATGCTTTTGTTTGGTGTCTGATATATACTGTTAATTTGGGAATTGAGTCTGTCCTGCAACGGTTATGATGAAAACTGTATATCTTCCACCATTTTTGTTTCCTTTACCTTTATTTTGCATGTTTGCTTTGCTTCCAGTTTTTCTGTTTCAACAATCTTTTAATAAAATCTTCGTATTTTCTTTTTTTTTCATATTACATCACTCTTTCCTGCTCATTTCTGACCTTTACTCATCTGACTAACATAGCTTTGTTCCCTCTTCTTTATTCTTTCCTGTATACAATACTATGAGCATTCATTAAACCTTCACCTCATTGTTTATGGGTCTTATTGTAGACTGCTTCGTTAAACATACTGCCACTTTTCGAGTTTTTAGTCATTGTCTAATCCTATACCTTTACTACAGCAAATTGTTTAATNTTCTTTCCTGTATACAATACTATGAGCATTCATTAAACCTTCACCTCATTGTTTATGGGTCTTATTGTAGACTGCTTCGTTAAACATACTGCCACTTTTCGAGTTTTTAGTCATTGTCTAATCCTATACGTTTACTACAGCAAATTGTTTAATGAATCTGTCAGAATATGTGTCCGTCGGGGAAGATTCGCATGTAAGCACAATGCAGCACACATAAGAATCAATGAAAAGAAATGAAATGTTACACTGTTTAGCTGCATATATGTATTTTTAGAAGAGTGAATGAATTCTCTATTTAGCAGTTATTTCATTAACAAAGCAAAATTCTGTATGATTTTCATCTCTATCTGTTAAGAAGAGCTTCTCCTGTCTTCTGATATATTGTTGTATGTAACTTCTGGTGTTACAAATTAAAAGATACTAAATGGTACAATTACAATGATTTTTCTCAATCCAATGAGAAAAGGAAATGAATTTTGAGTTGATTTTTTCTTACAAAGCTAATCTTTTCCATTATGACAATGACAGTAGATGGAATTTTAATTTTAAAGATCTAAATAGTATCACACATTTAAATAAGTGTTTTAAGGCTCTAAAAACTTCTCACAAGCATACATAATTTTAGCCTCAAAATAACCCTGTAGTGTAAGGAAATACTGTCTGTGTGTTCACATGCAGTTTTTGAGATATGGAAGAATAAAATCGCCTTCAGAGATTATTCTTCATACTAAGCTCTTTAATTCCCATTTATACAGGGTGCTTGTAGAAGCAGGTTGGTTTTCAGAGAACCGTAGAATTTGTACATAATCCCGTACTCACCCTGACACTTTTTAAAGAAAAAATTATAGCAGTAATGGAATTTTCCATTCCTGTTTTTGAAATAGAGTTATTAAGCAAGTTCAACTGTATTTTTCTGCTTGTTTTGAAATCAATTAGAAGTCAAATGAGAAGTCAGTAAGAGAACTTTGAATGCTCTGTCTCTGTTTTGTGTCTTCATCATAGGAGTATTGTTTCCCATGCCATCACTCACTCGTTCAAGTTGTTATCCCTGATCTAGTCAAGTCATCAAGAGCGTGCATAAGAACTAGATTTGACAGAGAAAGCCTCAGTCAGAGGGGGAATCAATGAAAGGTGGATACACTTTTGGGGTGCCTCAGCATTTGCTGGGCTGCTGTGTTTTGCATATTGTGCTACAATGATCCATGCATTAAACTGAGAGTTTGTTTCTCTTTTGTCTCTTTGCCTAAATACCCAAGCAGTTGGTACCTGTTTGGAGACTCAATTACAGTTTTGTTTCCTGCAATTGAACTTAGTGCCTGTGCAGGTTTAGAGGTTGATTTTATGGTCTGTGGCCAGGATACTGGACTTGAATGTTTTCTTAACACATCATTGTATAGTCCATAAAATTGCAGCCTGGTTTACTTATAAATGTGCGTATAAAACATGATTGCACTATTATTTTGATATCAAGCAGACATTCCACAGATGAAAAGGACTGAACCAAGCTTTACAATCTGAAGGCAGAATAACAATAATTAATGCTTCTATTATTCTTTTTAAACAGAATATATATTAAGCAGAAGACAGGTAATTAATCCCACTTGAAAGAATATACACTACTCATCACTCATTTATGAAATTTTCAGTCTCTGCATAAAAGCAGTATCTCAAAAAAAGCTATAATACCTTAGGTACAGGAACAGGCTAGGTCCTCCAATTCTTATTTAGATGAAATTCCTGAGAGAATATTTTTATAAGGATTAACAGGATCAGGCATAAGGAGTAACATTAGCTCAGTGAGAGCTGAACCTACATTTATAAAGCTGGGTGACATTTTTGTCAGCCCTGGTAAGGAAACTTTATCTCAAATAGGAATATTGAACCACACTATGGTATTTTTCCAATATCTGAATAAAGGTTACACTACATTTCTTAATTGGTAATATAAAGATGGGTTCATATTAGTTAAAAACCCACAGATTATTCTTAGTGGAATACATTCTAATGTGGCTTCAATATTTTGATTTTTTAAATTGGAGTTCATGGTCATAGTTTTATTATACTAGTTGCTAGAACAGTATTTACAGAATTTTTATAGATGACTCTTTCCCCAAAAATTTCATGTTAAAAATATTGTCCTTTTACTTTCACTCTGTATAGAATATTCCAACAGCCTGTAATAAACTAGTTATTTAGAAATTTAAAATTCCTTTTTTTTTTACAGACATGGTTGCAGCATCATTTAAACATGGTGTTTTTCCATGTGAATCATTAATGTTTTAAGGTATTTCTTTTGCCTCCTAGAGAAACTGTATCTAGGGATTAACAAGATTGTTCACTGGAATTCATGTGGAAGCATAACTGCAGTAGCTGAGAAATGATCATGTTTCCTTTTAGTTCTCAGCAAGAGTAATTGAATGTTGAATATCTTACTAAACTCTGGACTGTGACAGTGTGTTAACACTCTGACTATCTCCTAACAGCAGGGCAATTATTTGCTGAGTGGGATTTTTATAAATCCCCTGGCAGTAGTATGTCCTGATAATTATGATGAAGTGCACTGGTCAGTGTTGATTCAGCAATCCCATCTCTAGCAAATATTTCATTCACAGCTCTCCTTCATGCTTTACTTTTATGGCTTTTAAAGATCTCTTACCTATCCTCTTAGCTTGCTTAGTTTTTTTACAAATTACAATGGAGAAAAAAAAGATTTTCAAGTTAAGTCCCTATTTTGTTGAATTCTTTTCCTTCTTGTTTAACTCCTCATTAAAAGACCAGAATGAGAAAGTAGGACTTTACTTAGGTTCTGGCTGTGACAATCCCTTGCAAAGGCTTCCTCCCTTAAAGCTGTTTTTTTCAAGATTGAATGACTGTTAAATGAAACATTTACATTCATGATATGTGTTGATTATTTCAGACTTGCTATGGAAAAGTAATTAAAATAGAGCCTATCTTTATTATTGTTTAGTTAAATTATAATAAAAAAGATTTTAAAGAGATGAGGATACACTTTCTATTGACTTCATGCTTACATTGTATCTTCAGCTCAACTTCATCGGTTTTTAATTTTGCACGGGAGTAATTATTTGCAGTGCATTAGCTACAGTGTGTCTATTAGGGCATATTTGGTTTGGAATTTTATACGTAGACTTTAAAAGCTCAGTCAAGAAAGAAGAATAAGAAATAATTTGTTCATAAATAAAAACTGCAGCATCTAAAACTGTTCATGTTTTATTATACTTGGGATCGCCAATCTTTTCTGAGAAACTATCCAGCATAATCAGTACAGCCTTGTCTTTCCCTTTCTACCTGCACCTTTTTCTTTCTTCTCTTCCTTCCTTCTTTCTATTTCTTTTGCCACTCTCTTCCTTCATACTTTAGCTTTCAAGGCAGGCTCCTTAATAATTTCTTTGTTGTATTCTGGGAAAAAAACAGCTAAGTCTTTCTCTCGATATGGAAACTATAAACAGGAAAAGGCAAAAGTGGATACTCTACAGCATAGGATAAATACAGGATTAGAGGTGGAAGCAATGCAGGATATAAAAAAAACCCAACAAATCTTTTCTTTGCTAATGTTTATTAAATTAGTATTTGTTTTCTTATGGTTCTTTTTTCTTTCTTTATATGCCACTGTTAATTATAAAGATAAGAAAATGATTGGGAGGAAACTAAATGATAGAGTGTTAGAAATGCAAAATGATTCAAAATATTAATGTAATGCTAAGGATGACTGGGTAACAAATGGTACATTTGCCAGTATGCTTGACCTGACACAATTAATATTCCAGGTCATGCTTGGGTTTCCATGATGGAAGGTCTGAGGCAGAAAATTCTAGGGGAAAAATATATCTATTGTAGGACTCATTTCTCTCATTTTTTTTATTTTCCCTGACGAGTCAGAACCACAGTCTTAAGGAAAAAAAAAAAAAAATCTGTGCTTTCACACCTCATTTGCCATATTCACCACTGGGCCACCATTCACCAGAAGGGCCTGATGCAAGGAGGTCAGTAAGAAGCTATTAACAGAGTCCCCTCCTGAGATTTCTTTGGTCTTATTGAGGTGGAAGTTAGCATGACAGTACTGCAAATAACTCAGTTGTAGGTTTTTTAAGTTAGCACAGATTTCCCCATAGTGTTTGTCACTTTAGAAAATTGTTCCTGGAAACGAAGTCTCAGAAATCTGGCTTTGACAGAGGCTCTTCTTAGTTGTGAGGAACACAGGTACAGAAAAATGTGTCATTCTCCCTGCAGATGACAGGTACTTTTTGTAACCTATCATAGTATTTTGGAGGGTAACATATTTTATTATGGACTAAAGGTGGGGAAAATATTGGAATCAAAGTATGAGAGAATATCTCAAGACAGATACTCTTCTGCCATTGAAAAAGCAATATTAACTACAATGGTTTTGTAGTTGAGAGAGTATTGTATTAAAGCACAGAAAAGGAGAAGTAACACTTTTAGAACATTGTAGTGGTCTCAAGAAGATATGCAAATTTATTAAGTACCAAAGGCTTTGATCCTCCAGATTCTTAGATTTCTGCAGAACACCAGCTCCCTGCAGAGGACAGAGTGAATAGGGCATCCATCAGCGCACAGCACAGGTGCAAGAAATTATGAAAATAAGACTCTGATTTGCAGAGATTTGCAGAGATATTTAAAAATTAAAAAGAAATTTTGCCAGACGTTGGTCTGAACTGTAAAGTAGAATCATACTCATCCCCTTTTCTCTCCTACTAAACTTTGCTGATTTCAAATCTAGGCCTAAAACCTTACCACAAACCTTGGGGAGTTTAGAGCAAAGTAGTATTAATTTTATCTGTCTAGATTCTAACTCTGCTGATTGCTCTGCTACCTGTCTGTTTGAACAGTTGAACATATATAATTAAAACAGAATTAACAAGGATTGCTTGAAAAATTATTATTTAAAAATGCACTTAATTTTGACCCAGATCTTACAGCGAGTTTCAACTGTAGAAGAATCAACAACTTCTGAAGTGTCCAACTGGCCTCACTAAAACTCCAAATCCATTTTCATGGTATCCATGTGTTTAAACGGATAGCATGAAAAACGAACAACAAAAAATGGCTCTTTGTTAAGACACGTTTTCAGCAATAATAATTCAAAAGACACTAAATCAATGGATTCCCACACCTGCTATGGCTAATTTTGGTGTCATTAAAAGTGCTAAAAGCCAATCCTATTTGTGCACCTTGAGATATTCAGCAGCATTTCACAGTGTTTGAACCTTTTATGAACTATAGTTTTTTCTACTGCCTAACATTTAAAGAGATGCCAAGTATAATATACATAGTATCTCAATATAGACCGCAAAATGCAGTTTTAGAAAGCCATTTTACTCACGGAGCCATTTATACTTACTCTGAGTATGACTAACAGAAGCAATATAATTTCTTAGAGCTCAGACAGCAAATCTCTTTAAAGTTATTCTTGACTGTAATTCTTCAGAGGAAAAATGTTTAAATTATTTAAGGTATTGTATTTTTCCACTTTGGGGAAACAAAAACCAAAAAACAAACCTGTGCTATGGAGGTTGAAATAATCCGATGGGTTTTTTTGTTAAACTTTCCCACCCAATTCGCTCTTCAGCTTTTTTTTAAATTTCTCTTTTTAAAGAAAAAGCTTAAAAAGGGGTGTAAATTTTTGGGCAGATGCATCCCTGATCAGAATTTGCTACTGATGAACAAATCCATGCCCGCCAACTTCAGAGAGTCATTATTATGCCATAGTGGTTTATTCTAGATCATCCTGATTCTCAGTGGTGCACATGAAGATGTTTTTCTTCTTGAAAACATTTACATTTTCAGTGACATTGTAGTTTTCTATAAAATATGTATTTCACGTACATACATGAGAGAGCAGTATCTCTCCCAGTAGCTGGGGACCTCTGCAGACACATGGCATGGCTAGACCACACAGTCTCCACATTAGGCAGGACACAACAGCTGAACATATATGGCGTAAGAATGGGTGGAAAGATAAAGTAATAATACAATGAACAGTTCAGTGAAATGTGAAGAAAAGGTAGTCACAGGCAATCACTTTTCTATTTTACTGTCATCAGCAGAGTGAAGGCAAAAAATTCATTGATCAGAACATAAGATCCGATGACCATGTAGAACTAATAGGTAAAGAGCCTTAATGACCATGGCATAGAGTTGGTTTGTATCTCCAGCATGGAATCTAATTTGTGTGGAAGACCTTGAATGTGGCATTTTATATTTTAGAGAACGTGTAACAAGTGTATAATGTAAATGCATTCAGTAATTGTAGAACAGTGCAATAAAGCCCGAGACAACATGGAATTTGTGTCTACGTAGCGCTTACAGGTCACTGAGTGTTCGCAAGCGAAAATGTACTGGGCTGATAAGAAAATTGCAATAGGACAATGTATAAAATACTACAGAAATAATAACAGCATTAGGAGAATCTGTAACTTTATGAGATAGTTATGTGACTAAGAGCCAGATGTGTAGAAACAAACATTTCAGACGCAGCTGGATTTTACAAATCATACAGATGGACCTGCAATTTCACATTCACTCCAGTGATTCTGCTTGCCTGCTATTTGAGGCATGGATCCCTGCCATTTTAGTTTGGCAACCTGAAGAGCTGAAGGAACAACCAGTGGTTGTTTGGCATACATTTCTACCACTTCTTATCTCTGTTCATGTCCTCTTTCCCATTACACCTTTAGACTGATACTGTAGTGCAATGGTTTATGGGGTTTACACTAACAGGGGAACATATAACAGAGGGCCAAAATAAATTGTCATTAGGGCCAGATCACTTACAGAGTTGAAGAATATAGCCCATAACATTTTGAATAGACCAACAATATTTTGAATAAGCTATCATCTCTGAATATTTTTGTCAGTTAAACAATAGGTTTCATATGGGCCTTATTTAACTGTTTTGACACGAGAAATTGGAACTTCCCAGTAGGATATGTTAATGAAAAATGCATTAGCGCTAATTGGGGAGTATTCCATCCTCTCAACCCCAAGAGATACTTTATGAGGAGGCTGATGCTCTTCTTAGTTTTCTCATGGGTCCTCAGTAGTGTTCCAAAGGAGAAATGCAAGATTTTAAACATTTACTTTTCCTTACCTTTCCCTGCATCATGAAACTGATTTATTTTCCTACTGTTTTTGTTCAATACTTCTTAGCAATTAAAATTATGATAAAAGCAAAGGGTGAGATATTTTAACTGAGCCAATCTAGTATACTGTTGTAGAAAATATAATTATCTTTGAAACAACTCAGTATCTTTAAATTAATTTTCACCAGGTGTATTTCAAGCATATATCATTCGTTTTAAAGGAGGTTTAGTGGCTTTGTACAATATGGTGTAGGAATTCTCATGTTTAACAGTTCATAATTAATTCAGTAAACTCACATATGTCTATTTGAGAATTGTTTATATACAACTGATAAAATCCCTACATTTACAGGAATGATTTGGCAACAGTCTGTCACATAATTTTCACTCGCCAGATATTCACAGATTGTTAATGACATAGATTACTAGTTCAGAATTTGAAATGTGTGTTTTATAGTAGTAATTGTTATATTAGATCACACTAGTGATACAATTAATGATGTATCCTGAAAAAACGAAATGTCAAATTCAGCAAAGAATGAATCTTTCAGTTTATTTCACAAGTCAGAAGTTTTTATTCTAAATTTTTGTTTTTCACAAGTTTTATACTATTAAAACTAAATACATTTGAATAATTAAGGGAATTTAATGTGAACATTTTGTTGGAAAAGGCAATTACTGGTTTTTAGTATTTCATATATTTTCTTGCATTTCCCCTTAACTAATCACTCAGTTTTACTTTTAAAAATGCTGCAGTTGCCGCTGTCTTAGTCCACATTATGAGTCAGCTAGCACAGAGTTTAAAGGGACAAGAGTTATGGTCCCTTGCATAAGCATTTATTTTACTCTTTAAGTATGTATTTGGAAATAATTGGTAATATATTTTTGTTGCTATTATATATAGGAATTGAAATTAAACTTTACATTTCAAAACAAATATAATATTTTACCTTTAAAATTAGATGCAAATTTGTACACTTTATTTGTTAAGGGAAAACTGGCATGCTTTTTTGACTACCTCTGTGAAAGGTGGAAGAGATTGAACGTGGCTGAAAGCAAGCATAGATCTGAGATACAGAAAGCTCTTCCTTCATAAAATGAAAGTTACACCCATTTGAAGGGCTGACACCCAGATTATACATTACATTATCCTATTTAAACCCTTTTGTAACTGTAATGCAATGCCCGGAGATGCATTTAAACTATAGATCTATCCCATGCCAGTAGTCATCAGAAACTTTGCGTAGAACTGTTTTTTTAATTGGTTTGATTTACAGCATAAATGCAAGAATGAGTTTTAAGCTAGTTGAGGTCAAAGATAACCCCATCTTCTGCTCAGATTGCAGGCATATACAACTCACCGTTCAGAAAATCCCCAGATCCAATGGAACTGCTGCTACGGAATTCAAAGCCATTGAGCCACAGACGTCAGCAAAAGAAGAGTCCCTTCGATGATATCTATGACTGGCCAACTTGTAGAAGGCCTCCGACTTTCTCCACAGCACAGCCTCTGCCACCTATTGGCAGACAGAAACCTCAGGTAACATTTTTCAGTGTCTCGGAGGCAGCTTTTGATCTTCTATCACAGATTACCATAGAATCTCTTGAGTTGGATCATGAAGTCCAGAAATCCCTTTTTGGTTTTAAACAAAAAAAATATAAAATCTTAGAAACAGATTTGTCTTAAGAAAAACCCCACTGGATGATATATAAAAACAGGGAAATATGATTCTTTAGACTTTACTTTTGTTCTTTGGGGAACAAAAAAGTCGTTTCCAATGTTTCAATGGGAAGACCTGATATAATTGAATAGCAATATTATGATTCATTAGAGGTAGAATTCCTAATTTCCAATTTTAAATCAATTTAAAAAATAGGAGAAATGAAAGGTGATAGGACAAACTAAGCAGTTGTGATAACATTTTTGTCTTTTTGCAATTGTTCTCCATATGAGGGCCGAGACATCCTCTCAGTATAGAATATTTCCTGCTCTAGGAACTATAGGAATTATACTGACTATCTGTGCCTCAGCTTTAATTGCAAACATTTCTACGGGGGTTTTTTTTGCATCACAGCCAAGTTGCCCATCCCTGATTCTGTAAGGTAATGGAGATCTCTGAGATCATACGTAAGAGCAAATGTCTCACAAGATGGCAAAACAGCTTTTACCACCTTATTATTAAAAAGTATAGGGAATATGCCCAATATACACAGCAGATAGAATTTTGAGGCCTTTACATTCCTCACTTAATGACAGCACGACGTCATGTAACTTTTGCCAGTAAATACCTGATATGTGTACTTTTGGGATAGAAGTATTCTGTCTTTTCCTCTATTCTGAAGAACTTTTCCATTTCCCCAATCTACTAAACATTCTACTTACCTCACACATACACTTTCAGTGCCAGTTTGACTTTGAATGACCACAATATCTTCAGAACTCCTTACACTTTTTTTTCTTTTTGTACTCTGTCCTATATTAAAATTCTCTCTTCCGTATTTTGCTTAGAAATACAATGCTTCCAAATGATTCCTTCTCAGTAACATTCACTGAAGCTATTGTCTAGCTACAGAAATTAAACAACAGTAATGAGCAATAAGCAAGGTATAATATATATTGGTATTTTACCCCTCTGAATCAATATGATTATTTTCACTATATTATTACAACCCGTGGTAGAGGTGATCTGAACAGTCTTATGTTTGAACTTCAAACCATGCGTGCACATGCCATCTGCGACCTGTGGCTTATTGATTGCATCCACATTGTTCTTCAGTGGGGACAGCCCCACATGAGTGTACTGGCTAACCCACATAGAAGAGCCTTTTCTCATCTTTATGTCATGACTGACTTGTCTGTAGCAGGACAAGTCTGTATCAGTGGTGGGACATGAAGGCAAAGGCGATTGGATTAAAGCATGAGGAGAAGATGTAGGTCTGCAAGGATATCTCACAGAAACAGAGGTGAGCCATATGGAGATCCACACTGCATACAACAGTAAGGATCAACTTCAGGGCAATTCTCCACCTTTGTCCTTCCCTCATTATGTTCTCCCTGCCTTGACTGCTGGAGCTTGCTTGTTGAGAGAACTCCTTGACTCACATTAGAATCGAGACAAAGCGTGAGGCAACAAAGAGTTTGGATGATCACGGAGTGTGGAGTTGAGATCAATATGACATTATAGCATTACCTTCTGAGACCAAAGAGTCTGTGATGGTCCTTCAGTGGGATGTGACTGAATGGACCGTCTCTTAGGATAGAAGGGAAAATTTTGCTCGGTGGACATGGTATGGGAGTCATGCTTTTAAATAAAAAGAGCGAACTCAGAGGTTTTGTGTTGTTAAGCTTCTTTTGCAGAACTGCTTTACTGTGTGCAAAGTATCTTACAAGCTTCTGTTTGGATTTCTAATATTTTATAGACCTGTCTAAGTTCAGATGCACGCACAGCAGTAGTGCACAGATAGCCTTTTAGAACAAACCAGAAGGGTTCTGTTTATTTTCTGTACCTCAAGGAGGGAATTTACTATATAATACTTTAATCCTTTCAGCACCCTGGGATGTACACTGTGGAGTAAATTTTCAAAGTACAGCGCATGGATTTAGCTGTGCGACTCTTATTGATGTTAATGGGAGTCACACGGCTAAATCCCTGCACAACACTTCGACAATTTAGGGTTGTGTGTTCAAGAAAAGGACACTGGTCTGAGCTGATGAAACAGTTGGAAATGAAAACCCGTCAGAACGCATCATCCTGAAAGTTGTATAGTGTGACAATAAGGAATTTAATTACTAGATACACTTGTGTCCTAGTTCTATGTGGTAACACTTTTTGGCACCAAGCTTCTTTTTCTAATATCCAGCAGGCCCACTGTGCATCACTTGTTACTTCACTGTTCTTTCAGGTGTCTAAAATTTGTATTGCCCATAGAGTTGGATATTTTATATCAGAATGTCAATTATGTATGTTTTAAAGATCAAAAATTAGCTGTCTGTCAGCTTTATCTTAGGGAAATGGGTATTTAGCATTTTATAGGTAAGCTCTGTGTGTGTAAGATAGTGTATTTAAAAGAAAAATTTTAATGATGCTTATGCATCAGTTAGATCTATCATTTTTATCACTGAGTTAACTAGAATTACAGTATGATGGAAACACAGATAATGCTAAAATTAGTCATCTGTTCATTAAAAGGCATTAATAACAGAAAACACATTTTTAGGGGATTTTTTGCATGCTGTTAGCTCTCCTGGACTGGGGGCTGTGAAGAATGTATGATTTCATGTAGATCATAGTTTTTATCACGAGTTTCTGATTTTATGGTAAAGTAGCAAGAATGCCAATCTGCTAACCTTTGTTTTGCAAGAAGATTTACGCTACTCAGAACAAATTCCAGACATAGAACTTAGAGTCGTGTGAGTTGCTTTCAGGGTGAAAACTGTTGGTTGAATCCCTCCTTTCCTTTCCTAGCCTGACCTCGCCATGAATATTTCCGTTTTGAAGCAGGATGCCTGAAATGCTTGCAGGCACTGCCAATTTGAAAACATTTGTAAGCACCATTCCACCACAGATTCCACAAATCTTAAAGTTAATATTGTAAAATGGAAATAGTTAAATGGATTTTTTAGAGGCATTGTCATCTTAGTTATATTCCTTAGGTGCCTATAGCTAAATAAGTTTCTTCAAATACATGATTCAGAGGAATGGAAAAATCTTCGGGGAATGTTTAGAATTATCTGAAGATTATAACACATATACCCCACTTTCATTACAGATGACACAGCCTTGTTTGAGAGACCTTTGCTTAGTTACACTCTTTCCCCTCTCCTTCCATTAGTAGTTGGGCTCTAATAATTTCATTTGAACTAAGGATTGAAAAAGAGTTAGAAGGTCTTAGAAATGAAAGATGGAATAAAGTCCTTACTTGGATGTCTGATTTGTCCGTTACCCTGATGGAATATGAGTCAATATTTTACAATGAGGAAGAAATACGGTATTCTGAAAGACTATGTTTTAAAAGCAAACATATTTATCTTGATATTATTTGACAACAGTACATTTCTTTCTTCCTTGCTCCATATATCCACTTCATGCAAACATCTTGTAATACAGAGTATTCATTTTTTATTATAAATTTTAAACTTTTTAAATAACTTGATCGTCCGATTACATACTACTAGAACATTGCTTACTAATTTTAGTGACCTGTTCTGGTATTGTTTATTCTCTCACAGGCGACAACAATTTTCATTCTGTTTCAAAGACTTATTGTGGTCATATTAAATGAATTTATTTTTTTAATGCAGACTTAGAAAGTAGAAGCAATGAAATATCTGCAAGAAATGTAAATATTATGCTCACTTGCTTTACTAGGACCTTTAAAAAGATCTCCAAATCACGGTGCTGTGCCTTTAAAAAGTAAAGTTCCAATAAAAATCCATTAACTACTTTCAAATATAGCAATCCTCCTGTCCAGCTGTGAAAAGTACTAGATGATACTTATTTGCCATTTGTGTTATTTACGGTCCATGACTTTTATGGTAACTGGTTCCTATTATTGGTTTCTATTAATGTAAAACATAAGTGAACATAAATGAGGCGTGAATCATTTCTTTTTATTAGCCCCACAGTCTTCACTCAGTGCTTGCAGTAACTCCAGCTGTGACTTGTTAGTGATAACCTATTTAAAGAAGGATATCTTTAAGAATAAAGGCTGTGATTAGGCTTCTTTGTCTGTACGCAGTTTCAGAAGGTTTCACTAGTTCATTGTAGGATCAACAATGATGAAAATAAAATAAAAAGTAATTAGCAACACTTCTAAACCCAGAATTGCCACTAAACTGTCCTGAGCGTAGTATGACACTGATTATACTCCAGGTAAGTTCTTTCTGGTTAGTACTAAAAGCAAGACATAGGATATGTCACTTCGATAGCGCAGGAAAGGACTTCCTGCTGCTATTTATCTCTGTTGTTAAATGGTAGATGCTGATATGATCGGTTATTAAACAACATACTCTGGAAAAAGATATATATGTGTATATGGAGAGAGACTTGTGAAAAAATTATGAGCATTTTTTTTTAAGAGCAATGAAATTAATGTGGAATTAGACTTTTCAAAAATGGACTATACACCTGTATTATTGAAGTCATTAGTTTGAATTGGGTTAGAAGAATTGTATCTTAAGTCATGTATTAAGTTCCATTCCAGGCAGCTTTATAGTTAAATTGAAAAGAGCATGTTCTTTAAGGTAAAACGTCATTTATCCTATGAAAAGGAAAAAACATAAGCTTTCTGCTTAAGCAGAATCTAGATGCAGTTAATACCTGTGTATCTGATTTTATTTCACCAATATTTTTTAATAGGAAAAACTAAGTTTTCCTAATCAGTTCCAACAAAGTATTGTTTTAAAATAATAAATGTTTACTAGTAGTTAAATAAATCTGGAGTGCATATTTCTCATTCTCTCTTTGGAGCTTTAGAGCATGTTATCAACCTTTGTGTTATCTGTAACTCTCTATCAAAATGAACTGCTTTAATTATTTTGGAAGAAACGTCTTGCTACACTTCCCAGACATTCCGTGTCCTCTTTCAATAGTGATGTGTCATGAATAAAAGAAGGAGAGAAAAGGACTGTAACCCCACAATAAAACACTTACATTACCCTATACCTTTCAGGGGCCTTTCCGCGATACTGCTGAAGTGTTGCGGCAGCGCTACAAGCCTTTGGAACCAACCTTGCTAGTGGCAGCATCAATCGATTCACCACTAGAGAAGGCCAGAGAGGAAGTGAAAGGGAAGGAATGGAGAAACCATATACATGACAATGAGTAAGTTCTTTGTTTTTTCTTGTATTGTTATGGGAATGTTTTCTGTATTCTGTTGCTTTCAGGAACATTTCATGCCTGACAAAATGAAATGTCAAACCTGACAGCTTACTAGCAAACATTCTATGTACATACTTCTAAATTCTGACTCCTTAGATTATGAACTGTTCAGGGCAGAGACCCTATCTTGTAATTGTGTGACATGTGCCATCCATATCTATGAATCTATAGAAGAACTTGTAATAATAATAATATGTGATGCAACAGATGGGCTTCATGGGAAATAAGAAAACAAATGCAAATTCTGTTTTGCCACATGCATCTTGCCAAGGAAATAATACTGTTTCAGTCTTCATATTCAGGCGGCTTATAGACTATGGGAGGAAAAAATGGTGCTGCATGCCAATGAGACTTACTTTCTCTCCCAGTAGACTACCAAAGCTCACTTGGAAGGGAAGGGAGCATATGTTGCACGTTAGACCACGATGCAAAAGCTGTAATCATCTTTGAAGCAGTTTGGTTTCCTAAGCCGTAGCATCTGTAATGGTGTCAGACAGGCCAGTTCTTTTCCATACAATCCCAAATATAGACATAATCCACCCCAAAAGTTTTAAGGCTTCTGTCCTAAAATATTTAAGGCTATTGCCAAAATACTTCCTATTCTTTTCTTATCATGATGGAACTCTTTTGCCCAATCAGAATAAAAGCCTGTTAATTCACCTGCTCTGGCTGTGTAGTTAACTAGAAAAAATTGACGTTTAGTCAACTTTTCCTTTGAATTCACTTCTCTTGGCAGTTCTTTGACACTTTAATACCATAATTCATGACAGAAAAGAATCACTTTTCCTCATGAGCAGCCTGTGATCCACTGATTCCCTGGGACATGATGCTTTGCTATCTTTGATCTGTTTCAAGCTTTTCTATCAGTTCCATGTTGCCATGTGTCAGCTTCAGGACTGGGACTTAAGCATGGGAGTATCATTTATATTTGCATGGTTTGGCTTTTATGATTTTGTTGTATTGTTTTCCTCACATTTTCCCTTATTTAATATTAACCAGGACTTTAAATAGAAATTCTACTCAAAAACAGTTTTGAAAGAAAAAATGTCTCTTAATTCAGCTACTTTCCTACTTTCAGGCAATCTTATTTTTCATATTTGATGCCAAAAATGGGATAGAGTACTCTTTATTCCTTTTGTACCAAAAACATCACTAAGTTAAGTTACAAGTTTAGATGTACTTCAGTTTTCTATTCCTCTCTCTATACTTTCATTTATTGGGATGAGGGAGGAGCAATTTAACTTTCACATCTCATCTTAAATCTGGGTCTTTTTTAAAACAAGTTTTTTCTAACTTCTACCAGTGAAATTTAAAAGAAAGCCAAAAGACTAGCTAATAATTAATGTTCTAACTCTCATTTAAAGTGTTTTTTTCACTGAATAAGTTTTGGCTGATGGATTCCAAGTGAGGATGGATGATGTCCTTCATTTATAGGCATGACTATATTGCCCAGTTTTTATTTGATGAGATTTACCCCAGACATCACTGTGTCAACAGTTTCAGAAGGTCAGATCTTTTAATAAATATTTCACTGACTCTCTTCAGTGAGTGAATTGTGAAGCTTTGGTATGTACAGCTTACATTTGGAGTCTCCAACTTTGACAGGTATTAATTGATCGGGGATCTTTATTTACCTTATGGATAAGGAAGCATTTAGTGACATCCTTAATGCACAGCAGCAGTGTCCCAACACCAATGATTCTCAGCTTCATGCACACTAAATGCAGACTGTATTATACCTTTTCAGGCTGTGATCATTCCATTTGTGCTTCATCCTCAACCAACCATGCAAGGGTCACATCTGTAACCTTGAAAAGGTGATGACAGAGTTGCAGGTCATCACCAGGACTAACGCTCGCTAGTAATGCTGCAGCTGCTGCGTGGGATGCCAGTCTCCAGGGAGGAGTCACCAAAGGGTTACTCAGATGCTACAGTAGTTTTTTCTCAGCAGTGTCTATTATGAATTGACAAATTTCTGTCTCTTTCTATGTAATTGTGTACTTTGGGACTGTATTTCTTTCTGGTAGTGCTTCCTATGCTGATTATTTTTCTATTTTAGAAAGTAAGGAGAGAATGAACAGTGGAAGTGTGTGGCATTTATATGAGAAAGCTAGTGTTTGCATAAAATGACAAACTGAATCCTTGATCTGTGTATTTCCAGAGACTACTGTGTGATATCTCTTAAGATAGAAAAATTGTCAGCGTGTGCCTCCAATTTCCAAGAACATTCAGAATTCCCAGTCACCTCTGATTATCAGAATTCTTTAAAGTGGTAATTTGTTTTCTCTAAGTGTTTCAAGCTTCGAGAAAGCTTTTGCTTCTGATAAAATGCGGAAATAATTGAAAAAGCTGAGAGAGAGTTTGAAGCAGGTGGAAGCAGTACAAATGAGAGCAAGAGAGACAATGTTGTGCTTACTTAAAGCAATTGCTGGAATTTCCTATTTTGTAATGAAAGAGCAACTGGGTAATCTAGCCTAATAAGAATTATTCCTTTTTCTCATGTAATTGAAGCTGTTAGTGCCTTATTGTGCTATTTTTCATACAAATGAAGTGATTTCCCCCTCCGCTTGGATAGGAATGACAATTGGACTCCTTCGGGAAGGCCACTTAATAAACTAGTGTCTAGTTTGAGACACCAACTGCTGGATCAAGCAGATTTAGATCACTAAGCATGAAAAGTTCTTTACTCAGTTGCGTGCAGCTGCATGCTGGCCTAATTTTCCAGAGAACAAAAATGTAGATTATTTTCATTAACTTTGCTGAAATCTCTCTCACGTAATATGCCTTATGCTTCAAAGTATACTATTAAACACCTTCACAAAGTCAACATACATCAGAATGGGTTGCAATGTGGTGATAGAAGAGGGATAAAACAGCCGTACTATACGGCTGAGGTTTCCTGATTTATTGTAGTCTTCTGATGTGACATCAGGCAAGTCATCTCAGCTTCTGCCTGTGTCCATGCTCAGTGCTGTACTGGAGATAGCCAAGCTGGTCCTGAACACACTGCATCACTTGTGTGCCGCAGAGTACAATGTTTGCACAACCTGCCTCTCACATGCTGTGCGAACGTTGCAGTACCAAACTCCTCATGGGCTTATTGTTAGCAAGATAATGCTATCCTTTAGAACCAGCTTAGATGCTTCTGTGCTACGCAGTGGCGTGCACAAAAGGTGCACTTACAGAGAAGTTAATGAGCTAAATAAGCTTTATGCTTTGAGAGAGTTGGTGTTATGAGCTGCCTGGTATTAATGGTAATAAAGTTTAAAAAGCAAGTAACTTTGATAAAATTTAAGATTTTAAAAAATCTTTTAATTTCAATGTTTATAAGACCTTTTAGTGTATTTCTGACTTAGTTGCAGTGAAAATGGCTACTAAATTTTTGTCATACAAATGCAACACATCCGAAAACTTTTTTCAAATGGTACTTAGTTTTTCATATGCTTTGCAACTTCAGCAATTTGCATATTTTCCTGAGTGTTATTGTATTATGATAAACAGGGATTATCATATATTTTCAGATAATGTTTTCATAACAATTCAACTTCTATTTGTAGCTCTTCCATTTATTTTAATTACTAGCACAGTGTGCAACATTTATTAATCAGCAGAGTCTTTTTAAGTTAAAATACTAAATTAGCTAACCCCATTAACACAAAATACTCCAAACAAGCAGTAATAGGAGAGGTAGTTACTGTGCAAATCGTATTATACATGCGGGTGCTCTAGGGCACAGTTAAGCATGATTACCCTCTTTTGATCCAGTATTCCTCTGCTTCTTCCAGCTAATTTCCACTGGAAATTTACAAAGTAGCGCCTTCATTTTTCCATCTTAATTTTTCTAATGAAGTTCTGGTACTTTATAACACTGGGGATGCAGATAATAAGTCTGTGTATAATTAAGAAGTTCCGGAATTTGCTGCAGAAGAGATCTCTTTTACTTCCTACGAGAACTAGGCTATGCTTTTCTTTGCCACTTTATGTTATCACAGACAGGGGTTAAACAAAAATGGCTAAAAGATTCTTGGATTTACTGACATTAGGATAAAAGTGATTGATAGTTTATTGAAAAATTATGCATTTAGTATATTACTGTAGGCAATATTTATAATAATGCACCCAAAATAAGTTTGTTATGACAAAAATACTGCGCTAAAGGTAATCTGACTAGATATGTTAAGTAAAATAGTTTATCTTTATTTTTCTAAATAACACTTTGATTTTAATGTGCACTCATGAACTAAATAACGGCTGCCCTGTTGCAGTTGTTTTGCTATGGAAAACCATCGTGCTTCTTCCTTTGTTCCCTGAGTGAAAAGACAGACACTGTTGGATGTGATGAAGAAATTACTTCAGTTATAACCCAAATTTGAAAGTTTAAAATTCATTTCATGTTTTATTTAAAGAATAAAACAAAAAGATAAAAGATTCACAGCTTCCCATTGGAGAGGCATAGTTTGTTTGGAGCTAATAGTTCATGGTCTTGTTCAAAGTGAGATAAAATTGTTTTATTTGAATTAGATCAGGACAACAAGGAGTTTAATTGCTATTGCATAGAACCACTTTAGAAGACAATTTAGCAACACTATCACACATCTAGAGTTAAGATTTTGGTAGTATTTTTACTAGTAAATTACAAAAATGTACAGTACATAAAAATATGAAAGTTTGAAAAATTATGTAAGCAGAATATTCCTTCTATTTCTCTGGGTTTAGTATTTCCTATTGTGCCCTGGTATGGCAGTCTGGCAGTAGATCTACTGCCAGTTTTTTGTCAGAAGCCTGCATAAAGTTTGAGGCATTTCTGGTATCAGGATTACATGCTTGCACTGGTAGGCTGCTGGGATTTTGCCCCTTGGGCAGGTCCAGAGAATGTGCTGAAGGACCACTGTGGTTTTTCGCTTCCATTTAAAATTAAGAAAAAGTGAATGCCTCCAAACTGTGCCCGGTTGGTAAGTACAATACAGCATTGGGATGCTGCCACCCAGCAGTAAATGAGGAACCTAACAAATCCTCCTCCTGTTTGTGCTGCTGCTCTCTCCTCTCACATTACCATAGACAGCAGAGCCCAGTACCTACTTCTGCTGCTATCGCCTCAGTCAATCCAATTGGAAAGCCTTCAGCATCTAAAAGGCCTCTTCCATCTCCTGTTGCAATAGTGAGAGATATTACAAAAAAACGAGACAGAATTGAGGGAAGAAAAGGTAGGTGAGGAGGTGCAGGAAGAAAGATCATGAGGGAGTAAAAATGTGGGGAAAAGAAGGGTTAGAAAGATGAAATTAATACTAGCAGGGAGGTGCAGGATAGGATGAGTGAAGGGAGAGAGAAAGCAATTTTAATTTTTGTTAACTGCAAATATTTAGGGTATATTTCAAAACTTAAATACATGCCACTAGCAGCTGTCAGGTCCAGGACTGGCTACTAAGTCAACACTTCTAGATCTTTTTACAATAATTAGGTTCAACATTGTGTGGTCCTGGCAACAGTGCAGCTGGCCTTCATTGCCAGCGACACTGGTAATGGTCGCTGCTTTGGTCCTGGTCCTCCCTCAGGTTCTGTATGTGTAATACTGCTATGTGTAAAATCTGAGATAGTTTCCCATTTTTTGTTCCAATTCTTTCTCCCTGTCTTGAATGAACTCTTTGGCATATCTCTCATTCAAGCTTTTGTGGTGGGTGAAATGAAATTTTCTTCATTTTCAAATTTATTTCTTTAGTGAAAGTTCACCCACCATTAAATCATAAACTTTTGGAAAGGCTCAGCTTATACTGACTATTGTTTATGGCGCGATATAACGTCAATAGAGAATTTAGTTCTTCTTTGATCCTGCTACTTCTGGCTCTGTCATATTTACCAAAAACCTTTAAGAATTTCTGAATTTACACTTAAATCACAAGTAAAAGCTGAAACCCACATGTAAGAATCCTGTGAGTGAGCTTTTTGTGGAAAAAAAAACAACCAACCAACCCTATTGAGGTGTAAACTTGTGCCGTTGATAATGGCATCATACAATTATGTGGATTTAATTTTCTTCCCCTTCCGTCACTCTCTTCTGTCACATTCAGAGCACACACTGTCATTAATTTGGGGAAAAGCTGTGTCAGGTGTATAAATAGAGCTACAGAACACAATACCATTACTGAAGTGTTTTGCAGTGCTATTGCTTTTTACTATTATTAGTTGTGGCGGTATAATGACTTTTGTAAGACTTCCATTAATTTGGTTACACTACTTAACACAAAAATATTGTTTTAATGTTCTTTTTAATTACTTATTCACATCAAGTAATGAAAATTCTCACTTGTTTTAAACAGACATTGAATTTGCAAGTGTATGATCCTTTTTTGCAGTTAGATCGTTATCGCTATAAGGATCTGCCTACATGGCTCTGATAGCAGGACTACAGACAGAAGAAAAAAAAGAAAGTTTTACTTCAGACTACTTTATACCATTATACTCTATTACATTTTTAATGTTCTTTCATTTCAATTTTAATTTTTTTTGTTATTCAATGTTCATCCTCAAAAATTCATAGTTGCTTTAACTTTTCATTAACTCAGCCGTAGACATACATTCCAGGCTGTATAACACATACTTCAGTTAATGTTCTTAGAGGAGATATGTAGCAGAATGCAGGTCACATTTGTGCTAAACTATGTAGAATATACTGTTAGTTGTGTCTTAAAAGTGTTACAATATATGTATTTTTTTGTTTGGAATCGTGGTAGAACATAGGTTACTCTGAGTATTTGTTTGCCAAAAAGACAAAGACTAACTGATCCACGGTAAAATCAAGATATCTATGTAGGAATTTTTATAGGGAAAACTAAAATAATTTACTTTATCTTCTACTTTCCCCAAGAATTTTTTTTGCCGTTTCATGTATAAATTTTACAGACATAGTATTCATATTGAATTATGAATGCTATGGCTCAACTAAATTCTATGCATATATGGGCAAATCCCTAAACTGCTAGCCTTGTCTTCTCAGCTATCCAGTCCCCTGAGAAAGCCAATTTTCTTTCATGTCTGAACAAAAGAAAAATGTACTATTAAAATGCAATTCAGAAGTGATAAAAACTGCAAGTGGAGCAGCCGGCTCACAGCACCTTCAATGTATTCTCTGGGACACTGGGGCCACATTAATTTGTGTGTGTGTGTGATGTCCATCCCATGTGCAAATTAGCATTACAAGTACCATAATCTGTCTTACGTGAGAGTGTCCTTTCCCATGAGCATACACATGCTACTATAGCTTTGTATAATTTAAAAGTCTGCTAACTCAGTGTTTTTCTTCTGCTAACTTTACATGACACTTGTTTGTGGTACTTGAGAGAATAAATTGATATAGCTGCCAAGATTCTAAAATAGGTTATTTTTATGAAATGGAAAGAAATAAATTTATTTTTAAAACTAAACACTCAAACAGTTGCTAATGAATTAGTTAGTCCAAATAAATAATTTTCTGAGTCTGTATCAGCTGAGAGACAAAGAAAAGTATTTAATCCTCATCTTTATTGAAAACTTGTTTGACTGCCTAACTCTTATAGGGACTCTGGGTTCTGAAAACCTTTCAACTAGGAAAAGGTTTTAATTAACTATACCTGTTGTCATGGCAGTTAAAGTAATGTTTTAAACTTCTGAAGCATGTGTTTCTAATTCTACTGTATAATTTTTTTCTTACACTTATAAACAATGCATATTGCTTTGTCAGAATACCAGCAATGATAAGCTTACTTTACAAGATTTTACTTTATATTAAAATGTACCTGTTTGCTCTCATAACTCTTGCAAACTGGAATAGATGGAAATAAGACATCTTTGTAGGGTCTCTCGCAGATCCTTTATATATAGGATGTCTTTCACCTTCCTCCGTACAGTTTGCTGTGGAACCTACCCAGAAAACCTGTAGCTGTCCATGAGAATTAGCGACATCCATCTGAAAACACCTTTTGTGCCCAAAGTGGGTAGCTGGAGCTCCATTTTTCAGTGGCACTATGTAAGCAGGGAGTCCACCATCAGTATGACCGAAGGTGAAAGAACCAGCCTCCAAAAGATTGTTAACTAGGACATGATTATTACTTGAGAGTAAAGTACACAATTTATGGATTCAGAAGAAATATTTTTTTTTTTGCTTTGTATTCTGCCAATACGTGAAAGTCACCAGTACTATTTGTATAAGTTTCTATTCTGCTAAATGAGAGTATGGTCTATTTAGCTTTAGATAACAGATATAAAAGGATGCGTACCTAGTTTAAGGTACAGGATGGCTCCTCTCTGGTGCAAATTTGCTTTGGTTTGTGCTTATACTGCTGATACACTTGAAATGCTTCCATCCTGATGGAATGGTCAGGTTGAGGTTATGAGTTGGGAGCCTGCATGACTTGTAAAGTGGATACAAATTCTCCAGAAATGAGCTCTGTACTTGTGCGTGGTGCATGCCTGTCACTGACAGCTGGCAAAGACTGCACTGCCTGTAAGACTTGAGGTGTCAACATGCAGATCCCAGCAAACTGAACCCTGCTCATTCTCTCTCTTCATATCACACCAGTTGGTAGTGCAGATACAGCCAAAGTAATAATGTAGTAACACAAGTTGTATCTTTGTACAGAAAGTCTTCATTTTATCCTTTTGAAACTCTCTATCTCTCTGCTCCAAATTTAATTTAAAAGCAGCTATAGGAGAAATTGCAGGAATCCTCTCACAATACTGAGGGGGAACATTAAGAAGGTAGTGGAAAATAGCAGACACGTGTCCATGTCACCTCCTGTAGCATTGCTATCTATGATTTACATCAATCCTTTGGCATGTAGCGCATAACTGATTTTTAAATATTCTTGAATTTCAGATTTCTGCCATTTTCTTCATATCATAAAAATAAGAAGTATGACCCATCAGTTCATAGGTCAGGCAAATACGGCCAAGAAACTTATGGAGTTAAGCATTTCCGAGAAGTACAGCCTAAGAAGTGGGTAGCAGACAAGGTAAGTCACTGTAAAAATTAAAGAATTTTTTACTTCTTTAGATTGTTATTATATTGTTAGAACTAAGCAAATTTGGGCCTGATGCAGAGATCATGGAATCCAATAAGAATCTTTCTAGCATGTTATAAAATCACTTAGAGCTGATGTGATGAGATGTCAGGCTTTCTCCTCTCTCTTTCTGGCCAGTTCAAATTGAGGAAATTCAACACTTCTCCCACCTACAAGATAAAGATTTAAAAGCCTGGTTAAGTACAACTTCAGTTATATAAGTTTTGCAAAGATTTGTTCTTTCTGTATTGCCCTTTCTGTTTAAGAGAGATCGCATATTTACTCTTGCACATTCAGTAAACCTTCAGAAAACTATGGCAACACCTGATTAAAACCAACAAAATATTTTACTGCTTACATTCTTTGGAAAATTCTTAAAATTAGCAAAGAGCTGTTTTTATTTTAAGACAGTTTCATTAAACTGCCTGCTTTATCAAAAGCATCTCATATATTTCTGTTTTGTAGTGCTACAAAAGGTATTTTTCCTTGCAAAGGGTTCTAACATGAGTTTGTGTAACATTTGCTTTACTTCTATTTGTATGAGGTATCATAATCATATTAAAATTTCCTAGTACAATAAAGATAATGAACTTGGTGGAGAGTGCAGCACAGAGCCACAAAGATAGTTAAGGGACTGGAGCATCTTTTGTATGAGGAGAGGCTGAGAGAGCTGGAACTCTTCAGCCTGGAGAAGAGAAGGCCCAAGGGACATCTTATACGTGTGACTAAACACCTGATAGGTGGCAATGAAGAAGAGGGAGCCAGACTCCTCTCAGACTCAGTAGTGTCCAGTGACAGGACAAGAGGCAATGGACACAAACTGAAATGCGTGAAATTCCATGTGAATGCAAGAAAACTTTTTTTTTACTGTGTGGGTGAAACTAGCACAGATTGCCCCAAAAATGTTGTGGAGTCTCTGTCCTTAGAGGTATTAAAAACCCAACTGGACAGGATCCTGGGCAACCTGCTCTAGCTGAGTGGAGGAGTTGGACTAGATGATGTCAAGAGGTCTCTTCCAGCCTAAACAATTCAGGGATTTTGTAAGATACGGTTACTTATTTCTCTGACAGTAGCTTAATCTTTGTAAATATGTAACAAGTTCCAAGGACTCTTACTTTGAGAAGCAATGTTTTTTAAAAGAACTCTTTCTCGAAATTTAAAGCTTTAAAAATGAGATTAGAGTAAAATTCTGGTATTTTAACATACATTAATTAAATCTCAAGGCAAATAAAGCCTCAACGGTCAACATTGAAACAAAAAGATCTGAATTTGTCTTCCAAAAGCAATGAGTGGAGGATTTGACTTGCTGAAGTCCCACAACATAAGTATGATACATAAAAATGATCTAAAAGTCTTATTGGTGGTACTCACCTTGTCCTGTAAAGAGTCTTCCTTTTCCATTCCTTAGCAGTTCTTTATCAGGCTCAGATGATGATATCAAACAATGTAAAGATATTTATTTATATTGTATATCATCTCATGCATATATAATATCATATAAATTATGGGTTTAGCTGAAATAACTAAACTCACTTTACTCGTGATCTTGGATAGATTTCAACCTAAATCTTTGGAGGTGAATAGCTGTATACATTAACCCAACATGACATACAGCCTTCCAACCCCAATTCTAAATCAATATGAAGCTTCAATTAGGAGCCGCTTACCCAAACAGAGAGATAAGAGGAAAAAAGAGCTATTTATGACCTACGGGCTGCTTTAATGGGTCATTATAATCAGAACACACACACACCACACACACACCCCGCCCCCTCCAAAACTACTCCTCCTCACTAGATTTTAATGGAAAAGGTCCTATAGGCAGATGAGGTCATACTTTAATAACTGTTAAATTTGAAAGATCTCTCTGTCACTTTCTTACCTCTAAACTGTATTAAAACTTTGTATATATCAGTGTTATGAACAAAATTATCCTGTTCGAATGAATCACCAGGCTAAAGGGCATGTATCAAAATATTACCAGAAACAATCAGATTTTTGCTTACCACTTTGTCTGCTAAACACAACCCTCGCTTGAGTTTCCCATGGGGTGGTATTTTTGTGGATGCAACTTCTATTACAACCAGAGTAGCTGATAACCCTGCCATGATGTATATTTAGCTTCTGACAGCATTATACTAGAGAAGTTTCACTCATCACTGCTGGTAAGACAAACTACTCTGTAAATTCTTCCAAGGAGTCAGTTCAATGGTCAGTGGATCAGTGACCCCTCTGAGCTGCTGAGGTATTATTTGATATTAGCTGGCTTTTTTCAAACTGCATGTAAAAAAGCTTCCCTGTATATGTTCATGAAAATGTCCTAGTTGTATTTTCCTGAGGTTTTCGTGTGTTTATCAGTATGCATTTTAATTCAAGTCACAAAAAGATTAGTATGTAAATTATATAATTACTTTAGAAGCAAAATGAACAACAATGAAAAACATTGCCTTATTATATTTCTTCTGGAAAATGAAAGGGTATAGCATAGTCTTCCTCTAAACATAATAATTACCATAGATATGTAAGGAAAAGTTAGTAGTTCTTTTTTTCATCTAGTTACATTCTGAAAATTTTTGTCTCATTTTGTTTACATTTCAAAGAAGTTTCTGAGTTAAGGGAAAAACTGTTGTATTCTAATTCTTCATTAAAAATAAACAAGAAATGGAAACACTATACCTCTAGTGGATCTGAATCTAGTTAGTTTACCCAGTTGTAAGCCACTATAAAACTAAAAATGCTTGCATATTTTAAGTTTAATGTCGTATGTCTACATATCTTGGAATGCCTTTGATAGAATTTGTGTGAGAGGTATCAATATAAAAAGTTTACCAGTCACTATGAATTTAATCTACAATGATAGGTTCCAATGTAGCTGGGCAGTCAAGGTCTCAAATACACTTAACTATAATCTTTCAGTTGTCAAAACACTCACATATGTTCATATTTACTGAGGCAGAAACAATAGCTTACAGCCTTTTAGCAGTATTGGAATTAGTTTGCATATGCATTTTATAAAACTGACTTTAATGACATCATTTAATGTTTTCTTATTTGCAAAATTCAGGAAGGGACATTTTAAGATGTCCCTTCCTGATAGATTCTTTCCGCTGATGCCTTATTATAGGTGAATTACAGTACGACTGCATCACTGTTTCATTATTTGCACAGGCATTTTGGCCCTAAACAGAATTTTATTATCTACAAAGCATAAAAATACCTAGTACTGCAAAGAATTAATTTAGAGAACCTAAGCATATTGCACAGAACATAAAGTTGACCTTTACCGTCTACAGCTTTTGGAATGGAGTGGGATGTGGAACACATCATAGATTTAATGTGGCACAACGCTGTCTGCAGAAACTTGGGTGGGACTGTGACTGCCTGCCCATTGCACTCGATGATTGAATCTGCTGTCACCAGCATCCTGATAATAATGAACATTCAGCTTAACGACCGTGATTATGATTATCATAATTGATGTGCAAGAGCAGTGTGTGGGGATCATTACAGCTGAACTGTACAGCAGAAAAACATGCCTTAGTTATAGATAATTTTACTTTTATGCATTGATTGGGATAAAATATGCCTTTCGAGTTCAACAGGCCAGAGTAATGTAATTTTAGGAAGATTTTTGCATGTATGAATTGATGATTATGAGCTTCCTGAAAAACAGTCGTTCTAGTTGTTTGTTTTGAATTGTTTCATTCCATTAATAATGGGAAATAATTAAATAATTAGGCATTGTCGACTGGAAATCACTTACAGAGTACTGCCAGCATTAATCAAATATCAAGTTCAAGTATTTCTGATTGTCATGGCCTTGCCTAGGCTAGGAAAAACAGCCCTTGTAATTCACCACCAACACAATTCTCATTTTGATAGAGCAGTAGAAATCGGGCTGTAGGCAGCACTACTTGCATTTTCACACTGTATTGTCTAGCCATTAGAGCACGCAATAGTTCTTCCTTCTATAAATTGTATTGCTTCCATCTTTGTCACCAGAGGCAGAGAATTACAGGATGAAATTCAGCCAGTGTAGATAAAGGTGTGGTCAACAGCTTCAGTTGAATTTGTTGGACAGTGATTGCCTTCAACTGAGATTATATGAAGTTGCAGAAGTATTTCAGTAAATCATAACATATATGACAGATAAACACCAGTGTATATATGTACTTTAAGCCAGAGTTTATATAAAGAATTTTATGATGTAAGTATTATGGAAAGTATGGAGTTTAATTGATTTACACTAGGTGTAAATTTGGCTCTTTGTCCAAGAACTAGCAGATATTCCTATTGGGGATAACAGAGATTACAGACAATGGAAAAAAATTCTTGATCTCTGACTTGATTTCTACCATAAAGAAGATTCTAAGGATCAAATCTCTACGAATGTCTCAACTGCGTAATTCCTGTCACATGAATTCACTAGGTTTGGACTTTCTATGATGAAAAAGAGAACCCCCTTGTGTGTCCAAGGAATTAATCCTGTTTTATATATTCTGTTGCCTCTGAAATTTCAATTTATTATTTCAATTTCAATAATATCTGTGGTTTTTACTGTTGCTCACATTATGGCCCAAGTGCAATCACATTATCAGGTAGGGCCCAAAGTTCCAGATATGTAGGAAGAGGTCCACAAGGAGAACATAATATGGTCTGCATATCTCTAGAAAGTGAGTGTGACTCTTCTACATGGCCATGGCCAACTCTTTTTCTTCCACATTCTTCTGCGACTACTGTGTCCTGTGATTCCACAACAAATTTATCTTTGTATGGTATTACTGCAAGGGAAAAAATAGGGTGGGAGAGGAAGGAGAGATTTTTTCTGTTTGAAAAATAGTTTAATCCCTTTTAGGACCAACAGCATACAACAATCATGTGTCTAGTGGGTGATGTCATTATGTGGCAGAATTGTTTGATACGCTATTTATGCTTTTCCATCTCTGACTATACTGGAATTTATTTGAATTTTACTTTAACTGTGTTTTTCCTAACCTTGCAGTGATTGGACTTCAGATAGGTATAATGTACGTGTAAACCTTTTCTCTCTTAGATTGTGACTCCATGAGAATATTCTAAAGAAATTTGCTGGGTTTTTTTTTTTTCATTTTAATGAGGAAATAATATTACATAATAATATTTTCTAACGCAGTGTGATATTGGCTAATGTTCATCTGTACTGTCAGTCTTATTACATGTTTTAAAACTTTTAAGGTGATGTTTACTATGAGCTTTGTGACAGATGTTGCTAAAATGCAATGAGAAGAGGTAGCACATATTTTGAACATCAGATTGTTACTTCCCCAATCCATGGCACTGTGTTTTCCGAGGCAACGCAGAGCTGACATAATGTGGCAGCCAGAATTGACTCTATTGTAGGGGAATTATTAGATGATCTGTAAGAGTTTGCTTGTTACACTACCAGTTTCCTCATGAGCCATGTCAGGGATAATAAGGACTGTTGCCAAAGTGTGTTGCACTCCAGCAATCTCCGGCCAATGACATGGTTCCTGTATGATTATTACTGCTGGTATGACTTGATGTATCTATTCAGATGCTCCAAATGGACCCTTAGTTTGAGTAAGCAACTATCTATTCCAAGATAAGGCTGCTTTCTGTCACTTTTCTTCCTACCCTGAGTCCTGCACCGAACCAAATAATTTAAACCCAAGGATCTGGTCCTACAACAATTCGTCCTCTACTATTAATGGAAAGTCTATATTTTGTACCCTGTAGCATATTTTTTTCTGCTCTCAGAACAACCATTGCGGGTCAGAATGCTGCTGTATTTTCATGTGAAAATAAACTTGAGTAATGTCCTGCCGCCACATAGCGTGATTCCCACAGCAACATTACTCTTCAGAGCTGTGAGCTCCTTGGAGCTCAAGCATTTGGCCACCTGGTTAGGTAGCCATGTTTTTTTCTAAATATACAAAATGTATCCCTGGCTACTGTTTAACTCAATGCAGAGAAGTATCTGTGGATAACTGGAAGGCCGAAAAGAAAGGCTGGAAAAAGAGTCAAACCATTCAGGTGTTTGCATAAGAGAAGATACTGTCACCACTCTTCTGATCAAATGCATTCTAGTGGTTATTTGTAAGGGCTTGTCTGCAACTAGTTGAATATTTTATAAAACCTGATTTTCAGTTCTGTAATTTCTCAGTGGGAAAATACAGTCCCTTGATGACGATCTGAGGCTTTGAAAAATAAATTGATTCAAAAGAGAAAATTAGATGGTACTTATTATACTGTCTAACTAGCAATCCTGTGTCATTTGTCTGTTGGATGATAAATGTCTTACTTCGCCTACCTTCCTCATTTAATAATGTAACTTGTATGTTAGTGGCATAGAAGAAAATCTTGCTTTTTAGTAATAGCTAACTTTAACCAGTATCTCTTTGAGGGAAATATGTTTTAACTTTCTAAATAGTTCCCATTGCATGCATTGCTTATACATTTTAAAGCCTCTTGTTTAATCAGAAACACTTTAAAAATACAGTATCTTGACCAATTCCTTCAGTACATGCTTAGAGTACATCACAGTAACTTGTGGCAGAGCTTTTAACGCAAAAAAGTAATCAGTTGAGCTAGAAACAGTAGAGTTCAAAATTACACCTAATTTGTTTTGTTTATATTGTTTTTAGGTGTTCACTATTTGGATAATATTTTGTTCGTTGGAATTGAAAATCCTCACCCTAAACTGGAAAGCGCTTGGCCTTGCCTTTTGATGACAGTTTTGGATGGGCTGTTCAGCCTTCTTGGGATTAAAAAGATTTGTTTATATATCTGCCAAACATAATGTATTTCAACTCAATTCAATTTGCCACAATATTGAATTAAAAAGGCTATATTTTGAAGTCACTTAAAATTATTTATGTAACATATCAGCAAAAGCAAGCTACTTATTATTTGATAATAGTGACCTAGACCTCCTTTGTGCTGGTTAAACAGGGTTGAAATGAAAGTAACAGAAAGCTTTTCACGATACTCTAAGAATTGCATTGTCCATAGAACTGTTAAAAAATGCAGGTAGCTAGGCATTTATGGACATATTGACTATGTTCATTGTGGGCCAGATCTTTATCTGATGCATATAATCAATGTGTACATAAATGCTATTTAGAAAGAATGTTCTATGAAAAATGGTGTTACCCATTTTCAGAAAAAAATAGACACTTTTTATCTCATCTTTAAATGCACATTGCTGGTGAGTTTGCAAATTGAAGTCTAAGATCAGAAGCGTGTATTCTGGTGACTTCTTGCAACAGATACAGTTGGGACAACAGAATATTGCATCTTAAAATGATGCCTGAATGACATATTTTGTCACACTGACTCCTTACAATTGATTGGTTGTATAATTTGTAGCTGTATTAATACCTATAGCTGTTCTGGATGGATTATAAGAAGTTATGACAGGTGTATGCCCAAGCTGAGAGAAAGACTGCAAGTTTTTGTTGTTTTGGTGATCTCTCCAGAGAGCAAAAGCAGATTATTCTTAGAGCAGTAGGACTTCAGTGCAGTAAAGTGGATTTTAGAGTAATCTACATTCCCTGAATAGGAAACAGTCCTAGTAAAAGATAGCTTTGTGCACTTACATTAGACTGAATGAGAGACTGTAAGTAATACAGAGTGCTGCTTGTCTTAATGGTTTGACGTATGTAGCTACTGCTTCTTTCTTTAAAATTTATATCATGACTCTGAACATGTCTGCTCCATTTTAAATAGTAATATGATATTCACTTTGGAATACACTTCAGTGTTTATTCATTTAATGCAATGAACAGCTGGTTTCAACATGCCCTTTATAAACTCAGGTTAAAAGGATGTTCCACCATGATAGAGACAAGAAATTATGCTCTTTCTTCTCTTATAGTTTTTGTTGATCTCAGCATAAAATGTGTAGGGAAACTGAAAGGCATATCCACGTAAGGAGTAATTTATGAGTAGGTGTATTATGATGTGTTAATATTCTAGAATGGGAGTTATGGAATTATTCAGGAATAACCTTTGCACTTCAAATTCAGACTTCACTTCCATTTAAATAACCTCACAAGCTTTGATGAATTAATGTACAGCAGTAATGGCATCTAAAGTAAAGGGGATAAGATATAAAGGCTGTGATGTGCACAGTATCTGTTTCACAAATGTATTGTTTTTGTTTTCCATAATGAGGCTATTTGAGTAGGAATTTACATTTTGACTGTGATAACAGGAACTCACAATATTCCTAGCCAGTAGCAGCTTTGAGATGTTAGGATCTCTCACCTGTAGTTGTATGAAGGAATGACAGCGTAAGTGGTAAGCACTTATCATTAGCAACTGAATACACCACTGTTTTAAAGTATAAGTTGTTAGGCATGAAAGTCACAAACTNGGGGGGGGGGGGAGAAAAATAAAAAGAGAAACAAGGAAAACCTTGCGTATTAACAGACTTTGTACACTAATGTGAAGCTGCTTGATTGAGCAGTGTAGTGTCAACCATGTCTTCCTTCTAATGCTAAAAGTAATGCACATAGACAGAGTGACAATCAGAGTACAGCCTCCCATCAGCTGTAATTAATCTTTTAGTTAACAGAGGCTAGAAAAGCTTCTCATCAGCCTCTTCTGAAGTCTGAGGCACCCTATTTTTTGATGTTTGCATTCTGAGTAAGATTGTCCCCACCAGTTCTAACAAATTGAAACACCAGGCTAATTATGGCAGCTAATGAAGTGTGTGGAATGGTCACAGCTTGTCGTGAAACTGTTCCTTCAGCTCAGATTAGAGTTTCATCAATCACTTTTTTAAACTGATCCAGAATTGCTTCTGCCCAGTGCTTGGCATTTTTAATGCTGTTTCTGTAATTGGTTTTTTCCCCAAAGCTTAGGCTATTTTTTGAAATATTACATTCTCAGGACAGGACTTACAAACTCCAGTTTATAAAAAAACATTTCATTATTGCCTCTATCAGCTGATCAAGTCCTAGAAAGCTAATAGAAGAAGCAGAAATATAAAATTTGATATATTGCTTTTAATCCAGCTAAAGGTAGCAATAAAGCATATACACATATATGTATATGAATCATTATTACTGTGGGCTGGATGTGTACTGCAATCTCATGAGACAGGGTTTGTGGGCTGGATGGTTCAAATCCCACTGAAGGACCTAAATGAAATGACTGAGTTGGTCTTAGCTTATTTCCTAGTGGATTGTGGTCCTCCATATATCACTCAAAGAGTTTGGCATGATTTGTAGTTTTTATGGATGCCCAAGCCTTTGACAGGAAGAAGACCAAAATGTGTTCCTATTTGAAGAATTTCAACACTTCAGGTCAAATCCAAAGTCCTCAGAGAAGTATGGAAAACTTTACAGTATATTACTACTACACCATCAATGAATAAATTAGCATATAAAACATTGTAAAAATTCCTAGTTCCTGTTCGTTTATCAGATGTAATAATACTCAGCTATACATTAAAAATTCTGCATAGACACGAAAGACATAGATGTTAAAGTCTAAGGGGAAATTCTTTCCTCAACATGGACAACGGAGTGTAGAATTTGGTTTGGAAGTTACCCAGCTGAAAAATGAAATAAACTTTTGCTCATGTACTACCAGAGAGTATGTTGACACAAGTTGTCACGTTTAGTATATATAATGTGTATTCATAACAGAACCAAGACAGCATGATTTTAGTTTTTGAAGTGTTCAACAAACTATTTTTAAAATTTGTGCTAATATGAGTAATCCATTTCATTTTTCTGAACACTGTTGAATCTCAAATACTGTTTGGCTTGTAAATGTCAACTGTTCCTCTCCTTGAAGTTTCTTAATCAGCAGCAGTTTGACAGACCTAGCTTCATGTCAATGCCAAAACAAATCTGTGGCACCCGAGTGAATAATCAGTGTTGCTGATGCTGTTCCTAAACTGTATCAAAGAACTGGTGGATTTACACAAGAAAAAAGTGTCATTGAAAAATGAAGAAAAACGTGACACACAAAGAAGGTATGTTATCATATATGAATAAATGCAGACAGAAAAAAAAAAAAGCAATGGGTATTAGCCTAACAGCTATTGTTCCAGTTTTATTGATCAGTGAGAACATTTGTGAACACTGGATAGCAGATGAGTAGTTTTTCCAGTGTTAGCTGATCTCCAAAGTCAGCTGCCCGCAAAATGAGAAAGGCCTTTTCCTGTTTAATCATTGCAATCTCTTCCNTGACAGACCTAGCTTCATGTCAATGCCAAAACAAATCTGTGGCACCCGAGTGAATAATCAGTGTTGCTGATGCTGTTCCTAAACTGTATCAAAGAACTGGTGGATTTACACAAGAAAAAAGTGTCATTGAAAAATGAAGAAAAACGTGACACACAAAGAAGGTATGTTATCATATATGAATAAATGCAGACAGAAAAAAAAAAAAGCAATGGGTATTAGCCTAACAGCTATTGTTCCAGTTTTATTGATCAGTGAGAACATTTGTGAACACTGGATAGCAGATGAGTAGTTTTTCCAGTGTTAGCTGATCTCCAAAGTCAGCTGCCTGCAAAATGAGAAAGGCCTTTTCCTGTTCAATCATTGCAATTTCTTCTGAAGGTAGCTTATATTTACAAAACAGGAAAGCTGTTTTTCTCTTTAGCTTTCATCACTGCTAGGACACATTGCTGACTCATGGTTACCTAGTTACTCACCAGGACACCCAGGTCCTCTTCTGCAGAGCTACTCAGCATGTCTGCCTCCAGCCTGCTTTGTTCCTGGGGTTACTCTGTGCCAGGTGCATTTGTCCATACTGTATTTTGTGAGGTTCTGTCAGGCCATTCCTTCAGGCTGTCTACGTCACTCTGAATGACAGTCCTCAGTATCAGTGGCACCCATTAGTTCGGTGTTGTCCATAAACTTGATGAGAGTGCATTCCATCTCCACCTCCAGGTCACCAATGAGGATGCTAAACAAGACAGATCCCAAGACGGCACCTGAGGAAATACTTTTGTACCCAGGTTCCAGTTAGGGTACAAACCATTCATTGCTACCATTTGAACCTGATACTCCAGACAGTCATTACATCTATTAGTTTGCATGTCTAGACTATAATTTACCAACTTGGTTAAAAAGATTCTGTGGGAGATTGTGTTGAAAGCCTTGCTAAAGCTCAGCTAGACAGCATCTGTTCTCCTTTGATCTGCGTATCTAGTCATTTCATCACAGAAAACAATCAGGTTTGAAAGCATCATCCAGAACAATATCAAACCAGATGAAATCTAACTGAAGTACTGTTTTTGCTGCATATGCCAAATACAGTGTAATCGACGTGCTTTTTTTTATTGATTCTAAATGGTTACAACTTTTTTTTTAATAGATACAACTTGACAAGATAAAAAATATTTTCACTTGAGGATTTCAACTCAGAATTTTTCCTCCTTAACTCCTAGTGTCATGATTTTGGCAAGTTGGAGATAGTTGCAACTTGATCTTGGCAGGTTAAGCATTTTCTGCGTTTAGTCCAGCAGGTTAAAAGTGATTCTGAGTTTCTCTTGGCAGTCAAAACTTGGCACTGGCTTATTTTCAACTGGAAAGATAATATTGTGGTTGAACAGATTAGACAATGAAAGGGGTGACTTACAAATGGCATGAGTCAAGATACTCATCCCTAAGTGCATTATTTTCTAATACAAGTCCTGTTGCTAGCACAGTGTGTGTGATGGACAGGACAAGGAGTTGGTTTAAAAATACAAGCACTATGATAAAAACACATCCTTTACTTCTTCATCAGATGCTTTTAAGGCTCTATATAGGAATGTAGTTTTAGGCATAGTTCCACCTCAGGTTTAATAACTTCACAAGAGTTATGTATTACTCATCAGTGTGTTTTCATACTTGACAATGTTATTTATACATCTTAAATAAATTAAGATGAACATCTACTCCCCTCTTCAAAAATATTTTGTTAAATTACTCTGCAAGTAGTATACATTTGCATGACAATAGCAAATAAACACCTCTTGGGATTCTGAATACCTACTGAACTATTTCAATTGCACATTTGTTTTTTAGCCCAGATTCAGTAAAGTTCAAGGGTATCCAAGTATGAAATAGCTTGTGGAGAAATTCACATTGATTTCTTAATTTAATTGGCTTGTTAAAAAGGCTATATTAGTCAAGAAAATAGAATATTATCTTTGGCAATTTTGGTTCAATTACAGATATTCAGAACAGAATTTGGATGATGTTGTTTCACAACATTGACCAAAGTATGGTACAGCACGTACTGTAACCTTCTGTGTGGCAAACTGTACTTTTAATATTGATACTGACTCTAAATATCTAAAAGTACCTGAAAAGTGCCTACATAAAGATGATTTATTCTTCTGCAGTAGATTAGCTTTATACACATAAATAAATTCATTACCTGAACAGTTATTTATAAAGGGAAAAAAAAAATTTAAAGCACTGCAAGGCTAGTACATGTCTTGGAGGAAGGACCAGACAGTGTCTGGCTTGTAGATCATCAATAAATGGAATAAATGAACTTAGAGGGTACAGCTGGGAATTCCACCCTTCCCTCCCCTTGGGCAACCACAATGACTGCAGGGTACTAAGTAAATGTAACAAATGCAAATTTGACCACAAATCTTCATTGCTGGTTATATTACACATGACAAAAAGGACAGGCTAGTTTCAGATACCAGGTTTGTATTAGAGAGGCAATACTTACAAGAAAGAGTAATTGTTGGACCAAATCCTTCCCTTTTTTTTTCCTTTGTCCTTCCTTGCGCAAAACTTCAATCAAAGCCAAGAGATAATTTGCCTTGGCTTGTGAAAAAGCACTGTAAAAGTTGACACATTTGTAATCCTTAATGAACACAGCCCTAGCAAAATATCTGATTCATTTAGAAATATTTGTGCTTTCCTTGTAGAATGGCTCAAACTATTGCATTCTCAAAAGCATCATTATTTTCTGTCATATCATAGCTTAATTTGTGCAGCTATGGAAGGGTACAGTGACATATGCTTTTGTTCCTTTTTCCAAACTGTTTCTAACCATGCAGGAGCATAAATAGGCTCCTTTCAAGGCTAGAACACATCCTTCCCTACATTGCACAGATGAGGACAAGAAGTTTTAGAACTTGACTTGTGTTACCTCCAGTTATTGCTGAAGCACAAATTAGCACATCTTAGCTGCTGAGCTAAGAAAGCAAACTTCAGTGAGCACAGATTAGTAGCAGGACACTTCCTTCTTAGAATCTTAAAGACAGGGAGGAATAGCATTATAACTTCCATGTTAGGCTGTCACAGAGGAACACACACTGCTGTGCTGCTTGTGCTGGACACATCATGTAGGAGGTATCTAAACCTATGTGATTATCAGATCGGTTGTTTTTCAAATTCATGAACTGTAATTAGAAATCTTTCATAATTTCTAGCAAGCACTGTTTGAGTTTGGTTTCCTCATTTGTAAATCCAAAAGATGAAATGTGTAAGAGTCAGTGATAGTTATAAATCTCCATGAAAATTCAAGTGTAATAATAATGAAATGTTTGTTACATAAATTAAATAGCAATTAATGTTTTATCTTTCTATTTGGAAGATAGGACATTAAAATAGTGTTGTTAGATCTCCTACTGTGAACATAATTTCCTGATTCTCTTTTTACAACACATTATCATAATGTCAATAAAAGACTAAAACTAAAAAGTAGAAAAAACTTGCCTGATATAAGCGTAACACAGAAGGTTATAAAGTTGCTTTTTATGATGGCTATACAATATCATTTTATTTTAAGATCTAATAGCAAGTTGATTCAAAGGGTAAGACTTGCACTTACAAAGCCATTAAAGCAAGCAGAAAATTGCCTTCTACCATAGTCACCCAGTCTTTTTAAATCAAAGAGTTTTATTGTTGTTGGTGATGTTTGCATTTGCAGGAGGTAATTAGGGAATGAGCTAGACTTCACACTCAGAGCCCTCAAGCTTGTCAAGAAGAACGATAAACTTCACTTGAAAAAAAGATTTCAAAAGCAGACAGTTTAGGAGGGAAATTGCAGAGAAGAGAGGGAAACAGGTTCATAGGATTTTACGTCAGTTTGACCACTGCTGTGTTGATCCCCGATATGGAGAAGCTCATAAAGTCTTAATGGAAGCACAGGTTTTTTCATTGCACGTACCCAAAAGAACAAAATTTAGAGGGTTTAGAATTGTTAGCAGTAGTAGACATTTGAAAGAGGAGATAGGTGATGGCTTCTTGTTCTCCTCCTCTGCATTGTGCTGGCAAGCTGAATAGGGAAAGGTGTAATTCTACTGTCTTCATCACAGCAGTGGTCACTTGTCCACTGGGAACTCCCATTAGGCATGCTTTTCCCTGGAAGTCAATACCTCTGCACTGACACAATGAGATCCGGTCCCTAAGGCATGATCCAGGCTTCTGTTACTATCTCTCATTTAAAAGGGCTAGTTGACCCACTTGGTTAACACATTAGCTTTCAATTTTATAGCCTTAAGTCATAGAAGACCTATTCCTAGTTTTTTGATATTTCTCCACAGTGGAAAGCAAAACTGGTAGTCAGTGCCCACCAGCCACAAAAACAGTTATGCCAAACAACTGTGTTCTGAACTTTATGGCTGATTAGCTGTTGAAGCTATGCCCAAGAAATGGGGTTTGTTGCCCATGGGGAGAAGTGTGTGGCCATTATTAATGTCCCAGCTCATATCTCTCAATAGGTCTTATGAGCAGTGCTGTTTAAAGAGACTAAATGTACAACAGGGAATTAAAAATTATAGTACCCCTTTCACTGACTGAAATATTGTAAACTTGTTTCAGTGAGGCCAGGATTGGTGTCAATGTACTTTGTGTGAAAAGTGCAATAGAAGCATTAGTATTTGACAGCCCTGGTTGAAATAAGTGAAATTAATGGAGCTCTTTTCATATACGACAAGGCCATGGCACCCCTTTCATGCTGCTTACAGACAGAGAAAAGTCAATACTTTTTTATTACTTGATGCTGACCTACATTCTGCACTACAAGTGCCAGGCCCACTAATTGGTTTCAGTTGTGAGAAAAGTTTGCCCCAAAGAAACACTGGAGCAGATAAATCAATCTTTTTTAGGGTAGCTTAGTGGGTTTTGAGCACTTGAAATGGCATTTGTGTTGTATTGACAGAATGGGTTGTTACACTCATTTTGTCATGTCAGAAGGCCCTGTACTAGTTGGAAGTATTGTTAACCAGTATTGATAAATTTGCTAAGAATAAAAGTTAGCTGGATCAACATTTTACCTGTATAACAGCTTGCCATTTCTGGTTTGCTTCCTTGTTAGAGACCTCCGTGGCTATTAATAGGTCAGGAGGCTTACTATGACAGCTCAATTTAAAACTCTAATTTTACTATTACAGGCATTAGGATCATAGGGAATACTTAAATATGACCACGCAGTATTAAACAGAGGTGGTTGTGGACTATGGCTGTACGCTGGCACGTGGCAGTACTGCCTGGTTTTCAAATGAGATGTGCACGAGCTGCGTCCCAGCCTTGTGGGGAAAGCAAGATTGCTAAATGGTCTTAGCCTACACTAAGGATGCAGCCACTGCATGGACGTTCATGCAGAATTTCCCATTGCATCTTCCAAAGTCTTGATGTGTACCTGTGGATGTTGATTTCAAGCTAAAGAAAAGTGAGTTTTGTTCCCTATTTTTACTATTCAATAGCATGAAGATAAAACTAAGATTCTAGCAGCTGTGCCCATTTTTCAGTTATTCTTCTGCCATTGATTGTTCTCAACAGATATAATTTCAGCACTAAAAAAAAGATTTTTTGAGATCCAAACCTGTCATGGATTGATTTGCCTTTTGCATAGCACATGCTGTCATGGTTGATACTGTGCAATTGTACAGTACGATTGTACAATACAAAAGTATTGTTAGATTGGCTCCAAAGAGGACTACTCAGTGCTCTGAATCACCACTATAGGTAGAAAACTTTTCATTAGAGAGGTTATACAATTTATCTTTGAAACATCTTCACTTGCCAATTCTCCTAACCTATGAAGGAAATCTGCATTCATACAACCTAATGCAACTTTAATCTCCATTTATGCAACCAAATGTCTATTTATGCAACCAAATGAAATTTTGTCATTACAGAGAAAGACTATGCAAAGCTGTAAATCAGGTATCATAAGTTTATTGTAAGCTTATTGTTCCAAGTTTATCACGTACTTAACAGCTTCATAATTATTGTGGACTGGATAGATTTGCTGTAGGAAATTATCCGAAGTGTGTATGCAGGAGCTGAGAATAAATGGACATAATGGTACTTTCTGGCCTCAGAATCTGTGAGTAGATATGCTACTGCTGTTTGCCTATTCTTGCTTTGGTCTGAAGCAGCTGACTCTCCACTTCATTAATTTTCCAAGAAGATACATAATTGTAATGCCTATCTCATTCCAAAGTGCATAATTATATTACAGGAAAATGTACAGTACTCTTAAAATTGTTTGGAAAGAAACACTGTTTGTGCAAATTTGTCACTGGAATATGAGGGAACACATTTTCAAAGGCCTTCAAGCTGATATGTAGGTCTGCAAGGTCTGGTTGGTTTGCCAATGTCATTTGTATGCAGTCTGTGTTTATGTAAGTCTGCATATTCAGATGTAAAATCTCTTTAGAATTTGCTTCAATAATAACATTCCAAAGATAAACTATGTTAGCATTTGGCAAGTCTAATCTATTACATCAGAGTGTGCTGATTGATGCGAGTCTTTGGTGGCTTTATGTCACCTTTTTTGACTCCATTGTTTAGAACTGATGAACACACATGACAGTCAAGTAGTCAAATACATTGAAAGGTCCATAGGTCTTGTTAAGCTCTGTCAGCTGAACTTGAGTCACTTGCAATTTACTAGAGTGAAGGGAGTCAAAGCTTGACAAGTTTAAAAAGGAAGCGTTCTATTAACTTTGTTTGGGAATTTAAAAATAGGTCTCAATCCTGAGAATTAGAGGTCTCTGATTCTGAGAATTATATGGCGTGACTTAAGAATGCATTGTGGAAAAATTCCGTAAAGCTCAGCTCCATGCTCCTGTGATCCTGAGACTGCAAAACGGTAGGGTTAATCTCACCAATATGTGGTGAGCTATTTGTAAGCTAATTCATTCCAGCAACCAACAACGAGGGACTGACGGTGAAGAAGCCTTTTTTTCTCCACTCACATCTTTTGTTCTTGGAGCTTCAAAAGGATTGTCTACATAACGTCGTAATTTCTATGCTATGTAGCAATCAGATTAAACTCAAGGTGATCCTGGCAGTCTACCAGAATCAACCAGCAGTGCATTGCAGTACTTCACTGCATGATTTGAACCTGCATTTCACCATCAAATTAGACAGGCATGAGAACATGGCTTCCAATTCCTTTCCTAGAAAGATATTTCTGTTTTATGTGTATACTGTGCAACATTTATCTAGTATACATTTTAAACTTCTTTAATTAGTCCAACTGTAAAGCCAGTGACACTTCTATTTATCCATCAGACTGTGTGATGTTTCTAAATGTGGTCAAACATAACTGCTGTCGTCATAATCGGAGCCAGTTGTTTAAATGCTCAGTTGTGAGTATCTAGTGAAATAGCTTTAAATAACAAGATAAACAGTACAGCTGCCAACCCAAAGTAATCTTATGCTGAGGGGGCGTGTGGCACAGAAAATTTCCTCTTTGTCATTCTGATTTGAGTTTGAAGCTGGACCTGGGCTTAGTTCCAGCTCAAAAAACTGTTCACTTCAAAGGCTCCTAAATCGTCCCAAGGAGCTAATTTTGGCAGCCAATTGTTTTTGTTTGGCCAGGCATCCTAATAGCAAAAGCTGTCTGCTCCAGCAAATGGAGACTTCCTCAATGCTCAGACTTACCATTCCTGATTTTATCCTGATGTGGGGGGTGTACACCTTTTACTGGTTTCCCCATCTCACTCCAAGTTCGCTGCTGTTTTTGTTAAACTGTCCTGCATGTAAATTATAAATATACTTCCTATTTTCAAAATAAAGGATACTGTATTCTGCTCTGAATCACTGCTTAATCCTAAATTATAGCTGCGTTATCTGTTTGCTTTCTTGGCAACTAGAGCTGATTTTTTTTCCATTCCCATCAACAGTGTCAGCCCGGTGAATTTACTGAATTAAATATAACTAGTTTCACTTTAGAAGGAAACTATTTGCACTTATGCTGGTTTTATATTAATTTTTATTATAGTAATAATATGGACAACTTTTCCTGCAGTAAGAAAGTGCTTGTGATGCCAAACACACAATGGAAATTAAAATACTCTGCCATTCTCAAAGTGTAATACGAAAATACACAAATAGGCTGTTTCCGTTGGGTAAGAAATTGGGCGGTACAAGGCATAGAGAAACATTTAAAATTAAATGTCTTGTGAACAGTTAGGAATGGGGCAATACTCACTTTCACGCCACGCAGGGAGTATTTAATTTTGATTGTATATGTCTACCTTGCTATTTTAAGATTTCTGCACCAGGATGTTGGAGGAACCATGCCAAATAACTTTAAGTATGCAAAATGGTATGGTCACCGTTTGGCAATACGCAGTGCAGATGAAACTCAGGTGGGACAAGGCAGTGTTCACATGAAGCTTACCAGAAGTCATGTTGCTCTGTCTGGTTATAGAGATTCAGCTGAACTGTGGTCTGTGAAGCAGCAAAATCTAAATTATCCAGGGAATGATAATTCTGCTTCGTGTAATTTTTCAGAAAAAAAAAAAAAGTTTTCATTCTGGTCTTGAGAGAAAAACCAAACCTTTCAAACTGTGAAATGTGTTGAAAAGGTAAAAATTTTAGTTTTCATTCACTTGTGGCCTTGGACATCTTATGAAGACATTGCATTTCCATGCACTTTAACAGATCAACACGTTGACAATACAAAACAGCAGAAAGTGTTCAGACCAACTTCTTTCTAAAAAAACGAATCATCACGTCTTGGAAAGCTGATAATTCATCAGTGGCATGTTACTTTCAGAAAGGGAAAGCAATTTTAATGAAAAACAAATATTTTGTGTTGCTGATACTGTTCCCAGTATTTCAGGGTCAGATAAAATGATTTTGCTAAGAATGCTTTAGAACGTTGATCTTAAACACCATAGACTTGCTAATCATTTACAACTAGAGTTAATTAGTAAGTAGCTAAATGAAAATACTATTTAGAGTACTTAGTTTATTTTACTTTCTTGTTTATTAGCTGTATTGACATTGTACTCTTAAGGCACAGGTTCACTTGCATTTCTCTTATTCAATTTAGATTTGTAAGCATTTCTGTTTTAAAAATTGAATGTAATAACCAATAACTTTTCCTGGAAAAAATATGTTCAGGAATTACCCTGCTTGTATTTTTTCTCCCAGAACTCCTAATCAATTTGTTGACACTAATACTTATGTAATATATATTCATTTTTTTGCCATTTCTCATCGAGCTGGTTTAATATCCATGTTTTAATGTTAAACAAGGTAAAAAAGTCAAAATATTGCAAAGATATCTTGCTGTCTTTAACTTACCTGGTTGACAGGGAGGAGATTATAATTTTGTATACCATGAATTGCAAAAGACTATAAAATCTAGGTTCTAGAGCAGGAAATTTTTGCAGTGCCTTTGCAGTTACTTAGAGTTTGAAATACTTATTTACTTGCAATTAAATAATTCAATTCTTGTGCTCTTCTTCAAAGGAATATACATATAATATAATAATTTATGTTTCATATACATTACTTTGCATAATCTACATTCTAATACATATACTGAAATTTAACTAGAAGACAATGTTTAGAGCTCTAAAATATGTTAAAAGAAAAAAGTAAACCCATGAAAGCCAAACTTAACGCTCTTTTTGTCTCTCTTATTTCTTTAGGACTTTCAAAGAGTGTTACCATCAATTGTTCTCTTCGAAAAGTTTGGAAAAACTTATTCCAGGGCTGGGCAAATAGTGTAATCATCCTATAAACTACACAATGTAAGACACCTGATAAGTAATCAATAAATGTATTTCAGCAAGTGCACAGCAGTATGTTGACTGAATGTCCCATAAAGTATTCTTTCTGTAAAGTGATGTATACTATGTCTGAAGTAGCATTAATTGATTTTGCTTGATCTTTAAGCAATACAGCTTCTAACAATAATCAATATTCTTTTTGTGGTTTTGCAAAAAAAAAGTATTATCTTAGGAAAATGATTTCTGAAACTGCTGTATTTTATTTAATGTAAACCGTTTAGGATACACCACCAGCGTACTCAAGTAAAAGACTTGGAATCGCATTGTATTTATTACAGATTTGTAAGTGAGGTTAACACTAAAAAAAAGAAAAAAGTTTTAAAGTTACATCTGTTGTTTTTAACTCACAACTATAAATGTATCTGGTTCATCATCGTTCATAATTTTCAGTGTTGGTATACATCCTTTTAGGGTACTGATCCATCTCTTCAGAAGGACAGGATAGGCTATTTACATGGAAGATACTATTTTAAATGCTTTTAGCTCTTCTGTGGGTGATACAACATCAGTGTTAAAAAATAAAGTTCTATCAACACATATACCTTATTATTAGATTACTTTTTCTATATGCACTTAATTTTCTTTATCAATAGCTGTGTATTTACTCCTAGTCCCATGTAAAACAGACTGATTTATGGAACACAGTCATGTGATGCTTGGCAAAGAAGAACACATTTGATCACACAAAACTCATATTTGTTTACTGTGTTCAACTGCAGACAATCCTGCAAAATATTGAGTATCTTCAGAATGCATTAACTTAAAAAGACTCAAAGAATTCTGCTTCATGGGCAGAATACAGCATTTCTTAAGATCAAATCATATGCTAATTCTTAAAATTATGTGAGTGAATTTTTACAGGAGTTTTATGCTGAATTCTCTAAGATACCATGTTTGCTTTTCATATCGTTTGACTATATTTGAATCAAATATATTTGTTCATAATATTCAAATCAGTTACTCAATGGTAGGCTTTTTATTACTGAATTTTGTTATGTGATTCCTTTGTCCTTTACAACTGTGTGGAAAGCCTCCATCAGATGACTGTTTGTATGAATACTTTCTGAACTAGGAGTCACAAATTTCACTTCTGCAGGTTTTCAGCTGCCAGCTTATATGAGAAAGTTTTCCTGCTATCATACACAACAATAAAAGTACTTTCAATTCCATTACAGTAGGTTACGAGTGCAGGCACAGGGCTGTAGTGTTGTTACTTTTTGGAGTTTCTCATTTTCAAGCTTTGAAAAGTTACGTCTTCTGCATGGCAATGAGAAATTAACTCTGGGAAGTGAGAAGCAGCCCCCTCAGTGGCTGAGTCTCCCTGATAAGAGTTAATCTGATCAAATGTTGCGGAGTGCTTTAGTTGTTCATGGAAGGGATTGAACATGAGACACTTGTGCAAAACTGTTGATGAATAAAGATGCCACAGTAATTTTTATATGTGAGAGCTATCTATTTGATTGCTTCAGCTTTAAGGCAGTTCATCACAGTAATTCACCCTGTGTTGCCTCTTTAACTTCATACTACAGTTTCCCATCAGTCCGATTAGAAATGGCAATACCTTTATCAGATTAATCTTTCTTTCTCTTTCTTCCTTTCAGTATCTCTGACCTCAGGACAAAACAAAGCCTACCATGCAGACCGGCGCTGCACTGGTGGCAGTGCTCATAGATAAGGGTCTGGAGCAAAGATGGAGGTTAAAATCAACACTTCTAATTTTAACTGTTTGATACATACACACCTTTCCTCCCCTTAAGAAACCCACAACTTTTTTGTTTCTAAGCAGCTAGCTACTTCCCAGAAATCTTATGCAGAAAAAGGTCAGTTCATTTTATTAGATTAATAAACATCTACAAAATAAATAAAGTAGCAACCATATTACCTGCCAGGTTTGGGTTTCGGGGTTCTTTTGGCAATTATATTTCATAGGGAATCCAAGACTTCTCTTTAACTGATGTTCACATAGAATTTATGTCACTTCTGGGTGTATAACACCCAAACTATTTTGTGTGGCCACACTATAATCCCGGAATCCTTTCATTTCTCATTACGTATATTCAACACTTATTCGGTACATTCATACAAACCATTTGATAATTATTCTAGTGGGATCTTTACCAATTCTTCCATTATGTAGAGACTTTTTAAAATTTTTATTACTCTCTTAAACTGCATATAAACACGTGCAGAGAGTTAACAGAGGACTAGCTTGAAGGTATCTTTAAATATAACAGCATATCAATCTATGAAAATTTAGATAGATTTTGACTGGGTTTTTTTTTTTAGTTTTAACTCCCATCCAGGTGCTGCACAGTCCATGAACCTTCGCAAGTATGGGCTAGAGAACCTGCTGGTACACTTTTTCTACATATGTATGAGGCTGGTAGAGAAAACTCCCAATGTTAAAAGGAGCAGCTAGTAATAATTTAAGAACCCAGCCTTGGGATACCTTCAACCTGTTGGACTCCTTTGATTACAAAAGAAGCTCAGAATACATAAAATAGCTCAGGGGACACCAGCAGGTTTTTATTATGTAGAGGAATGGGACATCAGGAACGATTGACAAAATAATTTGAAAGTGAATGCTGGCAACTCTGCAGTATATAGGAAAGGAGATAAACCATAAATTTTAGCCCTGGAGTGCACCAAATTTCTGTGGCTCTGGGATAGCCTACCACTTCCATTTGGTAACCCTCTGTGGCAAGCAAGGGAATGTGTCTGTCTGGCAAAGAAAGATTTGTTTCCCTCTCTTGTTTAAATCCAAATGTTTGCATGTAGCAAACTTACAGTTTTTATGTAAATCCAGTTAAAACTAAAATTTTGATATTTTTATTCACTGCAATAATGTAGTAAACAAAACAGTCGAGAATTTTGATGATGTCATCATGTAAGCGGTCGGTCTGTCAATATAAACACTAAGTAATTGTGTAAGTGATTTTACTCTACTCTTGTTCATCTTTCATATTGATATACTTTACCACATCACTTTTACTCAACAAATTACTTTTTGTAATATATATCAGTAATGTATTTTTAGTATTATGTTTATTGTAGGTTTTCCTTATTAATAAAATTGTTGTTTTATAACGTTCCAATACTGTGTGTACTTTAGAGAAGATTTTTGAGGTTTATAGGGGATGCTACAATCTATTCTCACAGTACAAAATCTTAACAACACAGAATGGGTATAGATAGAGGCACCGGGAAAAGAACACTGTGAAAATTTGAAATGGACTCATGGATCTTGATGAGTCTGGAAGATATGTAGCCTCTGAGAAATGTAGTTGGCTATGACATTTAGCAAACTACTCGTAGCAGTATCTGAAAAACAAAAAGAATCACTGTGATGCCAGAGAAATAGACAAATACAAGAAGCTGTATATAAGTCTTCAGAAAAAAGAAGTGTAATTACTCTGATTGTCCCATTAAATGTATTTCAGTCAATTGTAGTTGAACAAAAGTGAATAGTAAAACATACATAGCCAAACTACACCAAAGCAACCTGGTTGCTGTTTTCTGCAATAACAAACTACGGCCTTCAGCATGCAGTGAGACATGCATGATCCTTGATTTTCAGCCACAGAAACACCAAGATTTTTTCTGGATTACACTGATTTAGTCAACATGTACAAAGGAAAAAAATTACTGTTGGTCTTTTTCATACTGTGTAGCCAAAGAGGCTTATCAAATACCTTGGGGGAGCAGCGCTTACTGGGAAGAGCCTGTCATACCAGCTTGCTAACAGGCTATCTCTGATATGTCATTTAGATATCTTTGTCTAAATGCCTAAAAAGCCTGAAACTTAATACTTTGATGTCCAGTGATACCCCAGCAATTTGTATAGATCATAGATCTTGAGACAGACAAATAATGTTATTTATTTCCGTATCAGGTGCACTGGCCTACATGCCAGGTGCGAAGGATTCAAAGCCTCTGTGCTAATGACCAATGGTCTTCAGGCTTAACCACCACTTGCAATCACTGCCCTCATAAAAAGGATGTGGGCGAGGTCATTAAAATGGAACAGCAATGTGCTAAAAGTTGCTCACAACATGTCACGAGGAGTTTCAGGGATGTTAGAAAAAGTCTGGCAACATCTTTCCTTACCAAAACTATCTGCTGTTACTCAGTGGATTAAGGAACTTTTAGTGTTATCATGAAATAATTTTGTTTGAGTCCTACATAGCCGATGTTGTAAAGACAGAAAATCCCTTAATTTAGGTAATTTAAGAACTATCTTCTGGGCTGATCCAAGATGTTCTCAAGACTTGTCAGAGAAAACATTTAGCTTGTAATGCCCTCTAGAGGCAGAACCGCTACAACAGTGTTGACCACAAACTCATGCTTTTCTGGTCCAAATGTGGTGCTGTAGCCTTCAAGAAGCTGCGGGGTTTTCCCCTTTTTTTCCCCTCCTTCTTCTTCTTTTTTTTTTTTAAATTAGCCACATTTCATATTTCTATAGGAGCAGAGGTCTAGAGCGGTTAGGGGCTCAGCAGCTGACCTAGACGTTTCATTCTGGGCTTGTACTGAACTTGTCTCCAGCTGAGATGTGGCTGTATTTAAGCTGCAAAGCAAAGTGGTGATGCTTGTAAACAATAATGGAGCTTCACATTCCAATACTTGACATTGAATAAGACTCTGAAAGCACCAAAATTTAAAAATATTTTTAAGAATTTACTGTTAATCCAAAGGATGTGTTTGCAACATGCCTTTCATAAATCGCGGTGCTCAATTTAGTGAATTTAGAAGTTCTGCATAGTAGAGTTTGTTAGGAGGATGAGGAGCTCTGTCTTTTACCGGTAGCCATGGGCTCCTGTACTCAGAATAGCAGACACTGAAAAGCAGAGGATGTGCATAATTCCTTAATTTTAAAATCTGGATTATTCCGTATTAAAACAGAAACACTGTAACCACAAAGGAGTCACATTCATGTAATCAGGTACAGAGTTTGAGCCTCAAAGCTTTCATTTGTCTTAACTACATTCATAAAACATTTTTTTCATGAATTTTCTTTCATGAGTTGACAAAGGTTTCTGGTAGGCCTGGAAAAATGTCAGCAAAGAAGCTCAGACAATGCAAATCTGGCTTGGCTTTGTGTTCTTCCATCTTTTAATAGTTCAGCTCATTAATGAGAAAATCATCTGGCTGCTGGCACAATCAGATACAGTCACTTATCAGTACATTGAGTTCAGTTTATAGTACTCCGATTCATATTCATGATCAGAGAATGCAGTGGAGCAATTCATTAGTGCACTGCTGCATTAAGCAATCACTGCCAAAATGTGACATATTGAGAGTTTGCATTAAACTGCTTCCTTTGAGAATCTTTTCGTTAAGAAATTCCTAAATGAAGAAATCTGTTGAGATAAATCACTCAGGCACTTCAAGAAAAAACATTGAGAATCCACATATATAACATTTAGTTAAAAAAAAAATCATTCACTGGTGCTATTGTACATGTGACATGATCACATACGCAAATTTAGACTATTTTAACAGGTAATAACACATATAAACTAGATTAGAATTATCCCAAACTGAACCTTCTTGCTTAATGCTGTCTAACGAATGTTAAGATTGGTTTTGTTTTGGGTTAAGATACTCAACAACGTCAAAAATTCAACGTTCTATACGCTGTATCTCTGCTCATGGTACAAATAATGGGCACTCACAATTGCAGTCTGTGCATGCTCACCTCACAACGACTGTTTTTAAAAAGGGACTGGTTATGAATTAGACACTGCTTATGAATTAGAAAGACGCTTCTTGTGTACTATCATGAGAAGAAGGAGAGGCTAGGTTTAGTTACCTTCTCACTTTTTCTCTTCAAGTTTATAGCATGGTATTGTGGTGATTCCTTGCCCACATTCTTCATTTGATTTCACCATATCATTTCCTACTGACAACTGTTCACACAGTTTACTGTCTCTACTTCAGATTTATAAAAAGTCTGAGCTGCTCAGTGGTAAGAGACATGAAGAAAGAACGAAGGAAAGAATGGAGTAGAACTGTAAGTTTGAGATCACTCCTACATATGCAAAATAGGTGTTAAAATTTCTTTTAATGTGCTGTTAATGCAACTCGTCTCCCTTGAGTAGGATTATTCTTGCTCTTTCTCAGTGGTATTTTGGCCAAAATCTGGGCCAGTGAATCACTGCTAACAGGAGAAAATATGCATGGTATTTAAAAATATGAAACAGACTGCATATACTTTATGTTTTTGCAGTAATAACCATCTCATACATGCCTAATAGCTTTGAATAAGAAGGTGTAGTCAGCTGTGTTTCAGACACTGACCAAACAGCCTCTCACATGGGTCTCTGGTTACTTCAGAAGATTTTTCCTACTTCCACAGCTGTGTGCCCAACAGGTGAGACTCTGCTGTACCTGCTAGGAATCATTCACCCTCTTGGTTTTGTTTCTGTGCTTCGTCTTTGCTTTTTTCCTCCTGCTTGTTTCATTTGCCCTGCAACACAGGATACCTCTAGTTTATGCTAATAATGGCATAAAAAAACCCTGACAGAAACTACTTCAAGATTAATTGGGAGTAAAAAGGTCAAATCTTTAAGAAATTTCTGTCTGTAAGGTTTTTTTCCCTCTTAAGATCTTGTATTTCCTCCCCCACAAACTGTTGCCCCCTGCAGGCAAGGCAAGAATTGGTTTGCCATCAATCTTTTGCTCTAGACATCAAAGCAAATGCAGTATTCCGAAGCAGTTGGTGTGGCTCTTAAACAACATCTAAACATCTTTGGAAGAGAAACTTCTTTTTGATTTCTTCCCAGACCCCTGAATACACATATGACAGTGCCATAAACATGAACATTTTGCTAACGTTGAACATGAACGTGAAGAGTTTATATCTTAATCTCATTCCAAATACATCAATGTATTTAATGATAGCTATATTTTCTAAAACTTAAATTTCATCCTTAAGTCCTCCTTAGTCCAGATGATTACTTAAATTATCCATATTGCTAGGCTCTGTTTCTAAAAGCATATACAATCAATAAGATAGGTTACAACTCCATTGAAGTGCTTAGTTTTTCCAGTGTTAACCTACTGACAGAAGAGCACTAGACTCTATGTATCTAAAAACTTGTCCAGCTCTCTGTCCATCACGTTCTTGTGGGGGGGTCTGTGAGGATAGACATTGTTATGGTTTCACAAGAGGGTTCATGTGCCCTGTTCAAAGCAGAGACCCTTCCGTGCTGCTACTTCTGCACAAATCTAAAGGAAAAAGAAATTAATTAAAAAGGGAAAAGTCAGCACAACAAGTTTAAGAACCATTGCAAACAAGCAAAGAAAGTAGTGACTGGAAGAACCATAGAAACAATCTCCCCCATGAAATCTAGCCAGTGACATATACTGCAAGTAGTGGGAACATTTTATCCAGGCTTCAAACATGAAAAAGAAAGAGAAAGAACTATTCTGGGCAAGGGCTTGAGTCACTCTTTGCTTTGTGCAAGACACTAATGGCAGTCCCTCTTAATCTACAGCGTCGTGACTCAAAGCCACATCTCCGCAGTAAGGAATGAACTGGAAACTCACTGTTGCCCCTGAGAAGGCAGGAAGTATGACTGAGACCACTTTTCCTGTAGATGCTTTGTACCACAGCTCCCTCAACTTGTTAGTTCGTCGCTTGTAGTCTAATGACAGTTGAAGAGGATGACCGTGACAGACAGCTGTGTCTGTAAGCATCAAGAGAGAGTTTATGTTTGACCTAGTTCTGGAAATGATTAACACATGATTTACCTTTCATTCAGTTCTATTCATGGTCATGTATCTCACAGCTGTTGCTGAACACTAAGAGTCAGGAAAGGTTTTTGATTACTTTCTACTTTAAAAATCCATAATCAAATGGTGATGATCTGATCATTTACAATAACAAGCTATATTTCTTGTTAAAAAATAAGAATATTTACTCCTTTTGCCATGCAGTTTTTATTTGCGTTTAACCACCAGCATATTCTAGTACTCTGAAAGCAGTGATGGTGTATTTCATTTCTCGTAAAATATATCCATCTGCTTATTTTATCCTGCACAGCTACTATGCATTGAGATTAAATCACCTATGTCATAACAAATGTAATAACAATCTTTAAGATGCTTGAAAGATTTTCAAGCACATGTCTGCTTTTTCAATATTATGTTTTTACAGTGAAGACTGCATGATTCCTCCTCCAGTATAATTGTAAGTATAAGGACAAAGTGCTTTTGCTGTATCAATACTTAACCTACTTATCACATCTCTCTCATGATAACAAAGAAATAAATTATAAATCTATGACCAGCTGGGAAATTCACAGTGCCACAATAGCTCCAAATGCATGTGCTTAGAAATTCATGGCTTTGTTAAAGATGGCACGTGGTAGGCGATTTGCTGCTCAGTAGTAACCTGGTAGGTCACCACGTCTGGGCTGGGAGAGGATCTCCTCTGGCAGGAAAGGTTTCTGGCGGGTTTGCTCGTTTGTCCTGAAGAAGGCAACAAGGCACATGGTGCAAATATAGGCCTTTTGTGGGAGATTTTTAGAAGCTACGAGTAAGGGCAGCCGTGTGTGAGGGTTTGTACACTAGCAATTTATTCGACTTCACAGAGTATCACAATTTTTGCAAATCTCTTTGTTGCCACAATATCCCACAATATTGTCTTCTGGGTTCCACTGCAATGAAGTGTGTAAAGTCTGGCTCTTTCAGGTATCTCTATTTCTGTCTCCTATCATTTTCTTCCACTTCTCTGGCTCTTTATCAATAATGATCGCTCCAAATATCAGCAGATTTCAATAGGACATGCTCACCTCTCACTGGTCCTTGCTTCCACTCTTCACACACCTGACTGAGACAGACAAACCTGTAAAGGTGTTCAGATGCGGAAGATTTTCAAAGCTGCTCTAGCCGAAGGCCTTCAAACTGGAAAAATGTGTTCTTTCATCACAGTTTTTTTTAAGAGCTAATAAGGAATTGACAAAGAAAGTAAGGTAGTTTTTTACAAAGCTGATTATCTTAACATGGATAAAAGAATTTGTTTTGAGAATGTAAGAAATTAGAAAAATCAAAACTTGTGTTTCAGTCTTGTGAATGTTTACTAAGTATTATAATTTTCATATATATTCATACATATTCATATAATATTCATATATTTTTCTCAAAGTCCAGCAGCTAGCCAGAATCAGTATTTTTTTTAAGAACTGTGGGTTTACATCCATTTGGGAAGAAAATAACAATGTCTGTGCCATTGATTCTTGAGAATTCTTCTTTCCCAGAAAACTCAGCTTCTATTATAAAAATGAAAAACTCATATAAACAGCTGAAATTTGAAAGACTCAGATTTGCTCCTCATTATATGTACATACAGATAGACTGAGAGAAGATTCACCTTGAACAAGTCACTACTAACCTTCTGCTGAGCTTGAAAACTAGTAGGCTGCCCCAGTTTTTACACTTTTAAAAGGAATCTGGCCATGCTGTTTTCTCAAAATACGTTGATAAACTGGCTCTTCACAGCAAGAACACATTTAGCTGACACATCTGTTACTGAGATTGTCATATAGAATTAGCAAATCAATTAAAATATTAAGTATTTTATTGCCATATAGAAGTTAGAAGCAAAGACTAGGGGGACAGGTCTTGGCACTTTCTATGCAGGATTTATAAGTGAATAATCTTAGAAACAACTGAGTCATCTTCTCCAACGAGAAAGTAATTAAAGAGGGCAAAAGGACTTCAAGAGAGCTCAAAACTTCATAAATAGAAAAAATGATTTTACAAGAGCGATTTAAAATTCACAGAAATGCTCTCCTGGTCATGTCCAACAGGTTCCTGACAACAATGACAGGGGCTTTAGAATATTTGTTTTAATCCAAATCTGAACATGTCTGGGCTGTAAGAGTATTTGAAGTAACTGAAAAGCAAAATGAAAAGATATATTTTGAAATGGCATTCCAGAGGACACCGGTGCACTGACAAAAAAGGACTATGGGGAGCATTCACTACTTAGTTGCTTCATATGCATATCTCTTCCGTTCTTCTCAAGTTAGATACAGAGGATTTTGTGCTCTAAAATACAGACGGAAGTCAGTTTGTACTCCAAAATACATAGAAGAACAGGGTATATAGCATAGCCCCATATTACAACAACCATTAGAAACTTATCATCTGCCAGGACACAGCTTTGCACAATAGGCAGTGCAGTAGTTTAATTCAGAAGAGACCAGTGTAAGACCCTGGTATTATATGCAGCTCCCAAGCAACAAAATGCAGAAGGCATGTTTTCCTCTTCGGGAGCGGGGCTGTGATGGGTCACCCAGCTGAAGGGGGAAAAAAATTGCCGGCTGAGGAGGGAAGTCAGTCAGGAGAGCAATGGGGGCTAACACTGGTCAGGGTCCCAGCTGTGGGCCTAACCCAGCTGGCTGCCTTGGTTTACTGGGGCTACTCGGAAGCTGTTTGCTACCACTTCCTTTGAACCATGTCTGAAACCTCAGAGGTAGGAGGAGTATGTTTTATAGTGCTCTGTCATAAAGCCTTCGATGGGCTGATGAAAGTGTTTGCAAAATTGGATATTCTTATACTTTTTTAACAGAGCTGACTTTAAAAAGTACACCTAAACAACAATGTTATAGAAAGTGAAAAGTTATTTCTACACCGTCAACTGGAATTAGAAGCTGAAAATAATCTATTCGTCCTTGTGATCCTAGTGATGCCCCTTCTGATAATGAAACCTGTTTGTGTTTGTTACTCAGTGATGGAGTCTAGGCCAGATACAATCTGTATTTTCAAGTGTCAAAGAAAATGATTGTGTTGATGTTTTCCAAAATACAAAATGGCACTAGTGTTGCCCAAATAATCCAAATATTTATTTAGGAACCTGAAGTGGAACCTATCAGAAAAGAGGAAGGTGTGAAGCACAGCAAATTTTTGCACGGATCTCTGTCTGTTCCATCAAAAACTATAGCAGGGAGTCTCCAGAAAAGAGCAGTCTTCCCTTGGTCACAATTTATATCTTTTCTCAAAAAAATAGCAGGCAGGAAAAGTAGTGATGCATGTCTGATATTGACGGAAAGCAAGTATGTACCTCATCCATTGAAAACATTGATCAAGGCCACTTCGCTCTTTCTTTTTTAATGATGGCCCCATAAATCTGCCAGTATCAATGAAAGTCAGTTATCTACTCAAGGTTCTAAATGGCTACGCCAAGGAAGCTAAGTCATAGCTAATCGTTCTTTGCATCCAGGAGCCAAATTGTCATACTTATCTCTTTCTAAACTCTCCTTCTGCTTTTTTTTTAATTTTTTTTTTCTCTTTTAAACCACACACGAACAAAATCAGGACACATTAAAAAAGAGGACGAAATTCCACATACCTATGGTAATTTTTAGTGAAGTGATTTTAATGTTCAAAGCTTTTGTACACATCTTTTTTCTTGGTGGGTTTCAGTCAAGAAGGATGAGAACCCAACAGGATGTGGCGTTTTTACATGCATATAGTCTATTGACCATGGCAAACGAATTTGAATAAAAAAGGTCTGGAAAAGTGATATTCCTATTAAATGTCAATGCATAGTTTGTGAGTCAAGGTCAAATCAGAAATAGGATTTAAATTCAACAGCAATGAAACCCTGCAAGTTGTTCTGATCAAAATGCTATGGAAAACATTCCATTCACCCCGATCTTCACCCGGTGATGGACAGAAATTTATGGCTGACCCAAAATATCATATGGACAGTAATTCACAGGATCTTTTTAATATCGCTCAAGCCAAACCGGAACAGAAATATGCGGATGAGCCTAAAATGGTAAAATAAACATCTGTTGCCAGTTAGGTGATTGTGTGTGACTGCTCCATAACTGCTTCATGTCTTCTTTAAGTAACAGGATGAGGGCAAAGGCTGAGAGGAAGTGTATGCTATGGCTGGAACAGAACCCAGATCACAGGGGCTTCAACTACAGGGTCACTCCAAATATAGAGTAAAGAAAGAAGACTTGGACATCTTGTTCTCTGGATGTACAGTAATTTTAAAAAGTCACCTTTTAACCACAGCTGGGGAAGCATTACAACCACCAAAATTCCCACTTGCAAAACATACTGTACTTTGTGTAGTAAATCAAGGCATTTGATTTGCCTATTTAATAAAGTCAAGGAGGTGCCAGGAATCATATGTGGGGGTGCTAAGGGGATATGAATGAATGAACAAGCGGACGGGACCAAACTCATCCTAGCTCACAAACTGCGTTTAAATACATGGGCTTATTCAGCACTGCCGTACTGTCTGCCAGCACGGTTCGATAGTATTGAACCTTTGCAAGTATTGCTCCTCTGCAATACCCAGGGTAGGCTGAAGAATGATTCTTGGGAACCCCAGTGCAAACCAGGGATTACTGTTTCAATATTTTCTATTACAGATGTTCAGAATTGAGGTATATCCTCAGTGGAAGACTTCACCTCACACAATGGGAAGCAATAAACAAGCCTTCTCTGAAGAGATGTTGAGAGCATTTTGAAAAGGAAATTTGCTTATTTTTTGCCTCGAGAATATCAAAGAGATTCTCTAGACAGATCTGACTGTACTTCAGCTATCTTGGCAATGAAATCCCTCCTTAGCCTTGCCCCAACACACTTTCCCGTGTAATACGTACATGAATCTCAGAAACAGATGGAGTACACTTTACCCAGAATCTAATCCTAGTGAGGTGGAGAGGCCAGATGGTCTCGCTTTCCAAATGAAAACTTTCAGAGAGTCTTTAAACTAAGCAAAGATTTTATTAACATTGATGGCTGGATATAGTGTAATATACAGAGAAGATTAATTAGAAACCCTAATTAAATGTAACACTGTAAAAGAACCAGAGCACTATTTGGCATCAAATACCTTTTTGACTCTTGTTGAAACCTGGAGTCTTCAGCATCGCTGAACTGCAAAGCGAACAACAGAAAAGCAGAAACAATGAGATTTACTAAAAGGTGCTGAACTCAATTCTACATGCAATCATTTTGAATATTTTTTATTGAATCATAGGAAAGAGGGCTCAAATGAACCTTTGGAGGTCGTCTAGTTCATCCCCCTACCCCAAGGCAAGATCAACTATACCTAAATCATTCCTGACACATGTTTGTCTAACCTGTTCTTATAAAGCTCCAATCACAGAAATTCCAAAACAACCCTAGGCAATCTATTCTGGTGTTTAACTATCCTTGATGTTTGAAAGTTTTTCCTAATGTTTAAGTCTAAAACACCATTGCTCTTATACAAACTTGCTATTTTTTGTTCTATTGACCAAGGGCAGGGAGAAAAGTTTATTCCTCTTTTTTCCACCGGAAGCATTTTACAAATAGGAAGACCATTCCTACACTTCCCTGCTATTTTTTTCTCTGAGACAAAGGAATCTCTGTTCTTTAATTTTCTTCCCATTTAGACTTCTAATCATTTAGTTTCCCTTTATTAGGACTACATCTCTTTCAAAGATGGTATTGGGAACTGAACGTGGTAGCTGTAGTCTTTAGCTGTGCTCAGCAGAACAAAAGGACTGTATCACGTGTTATGGACAATATTCCTGTTATGTATCCTGGTAGGAGGCTTGCTTCTTTCCCGAGGTTTGACTTTGCTGACTTGTGATAAATTCATGTTCCTTTCCTACAGAACTCGTGCCTAGCCACTCATTTCCAGTTTGGTTTTAACAAAAGTTGACTGATTATTTTGAAGAAGGGATTTCTTTGCTGTTTTTTACTGTGGACAACTGCAGAAAAAGAAGATTTATTTTCATGAAGACATGATCATGTCCCTCAAGCAAATGAGAAGAAAGAGTCAGTTTTCTTCAGCCTGTTACAGGAACGTATAACTGGCAGTAATGTTTTAATTCTCAGACATATGGAGTGGGGAGCTTGAGGATACAAGCATCACACTTCTCTTCTCCCTTTAAATTCCGCGTTCGTGTCCCTGGCTGGCAGCAGGAATTCTGGCAGACCATGGACAGTAACCAAGAAAGCGTTTTCCACGTTTTAACAATATCCTGACCTCTAGGCTGTTACTTAGTTGATTAGCTGGCAATGCAACCCTACAAGGTTGTACCATCTTACTAAAACTAATTTGGATCTTCAAGAGGTGAACTGCATACTTAGGTAATACAATTGCAGCTGGCCAATGGCGCAGAGAATGGCTTCCAGGATGCTCCTCCTGATCCCACCCACCAAGCGTGCTCCTGCTCCAGCTCCCTAGGAAAATGCTGCAGCGAAGTGTTGTAGACAAGCAAAGGAAGAGGCATCTGGACTCTGACTTGTGAAAGTTTGCTGAGACAAACACATGCTTATAGCTCACAGAAAAGGGAACAGATGTGCAGATTCAAGGAATTTTATCCCCCAAATGCTGCAGTCACAGCTAAAGAAGAAGTAAAAATAGACGCAGTTGTGGGAGCAGCAGTGGTGGCAAGGACTAATGCTGAAAGGGTGCAGAGAGGGAGGAGAGGACAACTTATCACAGAAGCAAGGATAAGCGAGGAGGGCATCAATTACAGACTGCCCTGAAACAGTGACAGCACCCAAACTGCCTCTCTTAACAAGTTTCCCCTTTTGTAGTTTCCCAGCATCAGCTGCATACCACCCTTTCCCACTACCAGTGTGCAGCACATATGGCTGCCTTGCAAGAATCACACAAATCATCCAGTAAGTTCATTTTTATTAGTAGCTTCTGCTTAATTAAGGGATGCATCATGCTTCATCAATCAGCTTCTGTGCATGTGAGTTGGTCTCAGCCACTCTGCTGATTCAAACTCCAAGCAGATACAGTTCTTGTGCTGTAGGCAAGAGGCTGGTTAGATTGACTTTGGGCAGCCAGCGGCAGAACTGTATCCTTAATCGTTAAAGAGAAGTTCCGTACCACAGCTATGGCAATGCTAGATCCATAATGACGTTCTGCTATCACGCACTGAAAGACTGATGCAAAAAGCTAATGTGAAGAAAAAGATTAGTGTTAAGACAGTGAAAAGTGCAGTTACAGATTGAAAGCTGTTGTTTGTTTAGGAACGTCAACCTTTTTTAGCTTTCTGTTTTTAAAGAAAACAGTTAAATTAGCTTCTGGAGTCACCGTTGGTTTACACTGCTGCATTTCACCTCTGTAGAAGAAATTCCTGCAGAGGTGCTCATCAGGCAGGTGTGTCTAACACCAGACAGTGCAGTGCCAAACAGAGATGGTGTGGACAGACTATAGCTTTACTTCCCCAAACGGACAGATGAATCTACACAGGAGTGTACATATATAAAAGTGCTGGATCTAGCCTGCCTGGGGTCGGCTTGGGATGTCTTCATGGTGCTGCACAGTGAGATGTGTATGTAATTACAGATAATCGCATACCCTAGTCTTTCAGTTAATGATAAAAAGGGCCATCTGTTATCACCAGTCCATTACTGGCTCCGGAATAATGCTCATAGCAGCAACTCAGTGAATTATTTTTTATTTGCTTAATAACATTAAAGGTGTAATTGGTCAGATAGAAGCTTTGCAGTTTAGCTTTCCCGTTGCAACCTCTTTCGTGGCCTCAGATACGCTTTTCCTGGATTCCCCCTGTGCAGGAAACGTTAATTCTGATGAATTATACCAACCTCTATCATAGTTCTGCTGCTTGAAAGATTCACTAAGAAGTGGAACCTACCAAAACCAACTCACAGCCAAAATCAAGTGTGACTTTAGTCTTCTGATGTGAAAAGCTAGTGCATTAACCCATCAGGTTATCTAAGCCTTAAATGCATCTTTCAATAAATTGTTAAGTGAATGTAAGTAACACCATAACATACATGTAAACTACTTTATCTAAAATACACTGGTCATCGTTTTCCTCTGCAATATTGGTGGTAACTTATCCTTTGCGTATTTGATTGTTCATTTTTATGATAGCTATTAAAGGCCTTCAGATGCTCTATCGATTGCTTGCAAAATAGTGTATGTATGTACAATATATATGGTTTTCATAGCGCAATTAAGGTAGATCCAACAGCTCTACTATATTATCATATACATTTCTGCAATTAGCATATTGTAAATGCTGCAAAAGGTATATATGACTTTCACTTCTGCAAAGCATATATCAGAGCATATACTTTATTTTAGTATTTTTAAAGCATTTAGCAGAAAGTAGGAAAAAATATAATTTCTCAAGATGCCTCTCACCCACATTGCAGGTACCTGCAAATTTGTAAATTCATCCCAGCCTAGTCAAGGACAGGTGTTTGGTTACTGGCATCACAAGTCCTGACCCAAGATGGGGGCTATCCTGTCTTTTTCTCATTCTGCAGTATAATAGTAAGAGTTAGTGACTCTGGAAAGCAATTCTAACATGTGTTAGTGCCAGAGAGTATTACGCAGTGGTGGTAAGTCACATGTAGAATTTATATATCCTACACAGGACACAACAGAGACAGAGAGCCACGTGTGGTTTTGTAGACATGCTCTGTGTCAGGATCTACTGGAAACTGAGAATTTTGGTCAAATTTATTTTCCAGAAAATGAATCTGCAAACCAGATGATGTGGAGCTGTAGACTGCTGCCCTCTGTTAGGTAGAATGAAGACCATTCAAACTGTTCATAAAGTCTAACAAAGGAACAGCGACGATGCTGTTTATTGCCTGACTGTCATAAAGTAGTGACAAGTAGCGTACTCTCTTCCCACATTTTGTTTTGATTTGTTGTATTACCCCCAGAGCTACAAAATCCTTATTGGAAAAAAAGAGATCAAGCTGTTTCTGAGCTTCACTCCGCATCTCTGTAAGTACATTTCCTGATGGCCATGGATTTTAGGATTTTAGGCTGTTCCTAGCTGGCTGATATGAAAAACAAACTTCTGTGAAACTTACTATTTTATCTGGGACTATTTTGTGCCCTGAAGCCCAAGGGGAAGAAAGCTGTGCTTTTAAAACTGCATTAAAGAAAATAAAAGAAAAAAGAACAATAAGCACACAGCCTTTCTTCTTTCATCATATATCAGTTACAAAACCAGGACTGGTCAACAATCATTAGGAGCAAATTGGCACTACACATACTTGAACTGAGTTTATTTTCCAAACATTTGCGATTAGAAAGGACCCTTCACACAACCTCCTCACACAGTCAAGAAAGTAAAGATCCACCTTCCACCTGGGCTCACTTCCTTAAATCTCCTGAACCGTGAGATGGAGTAAAGGCAGAGAAATCGGGCTACAGACTGGGGAAGAAAGCCCAAATCACTTCATCTAATTTCCTTCCATCTGCGTGGTTCACTTAGCACAGTGGGCTTGTGAAAACAACCGTGGGGATTTGTTAGCAATCCTGCCCAAATATAGGCAGGATGCTGGGAAGTAGCTGAAGTTACAACAGCATCAGAAGACTTTCACAGAGACTGTTCTGACCTTGCAGAAATTTCTTGTGAGCCACAGGTTTGGGAAAGGGAAGTGCTGTGGTGAAAGCGCAGAACATAGATTTAGGGAAGGTTTTTTTCCCCTTAGACCTCTCCTCTACATTCCTCCTAGAATCTCCCATCCATCACTTCATTGACTTACTTATTATACTTACAAACGCAGGCTCAGAACAGAGTTGGAGCTCTCAGAGTTGTTCCCCCCAAATTGTGAGGGAATTCTGATTTTGATCAAGTTCTGGACCTGGAACTTACCTCTCCTTTATTAACAAATACATCAGTAGGTATATCCAGCAAAGGAATCATTCACAACTGCTTGATATTAATGCATGTTAAGGCCTATGCTTTCAGGCCGTTTTTCATTATAGGGTGTGATTAGACCTTTCTGCTGAAACAAACTAATCTAATCCAGGGGAAAGAGCAAACCTCTGCCATCAAATACATGTTCCCAAATGACCAACTGATGTATTTTGCCAGGGAATCATGCTCGACGTGTTGGGATGGAGAACAAGTCCCCATAATCTATGACTTACTAGCTGTTTCTAAGTGATTCTGGCTGTGTCGATAAATTTGTTCACAGCTCTAATTGTGTTAATGAATTGAACATAATTAAACTTACAGCATGTCACAAGCTTCCTCTGGCAACTCTAGTAGGTTTCTTAAGTAACAGTTCATCAGCAACCATCAGTGCTGCTTAAACCTCCTTACACTTGAACAAACAAAAACTCACCTGAATTCTGAAACGTGTCTTAAAATCCATCTTTCCCATGCTTGCAACACAAAAGGGGGGAGTATGCAAAATGTACTTACCTTAAAATAGAACAAAGCAGAGTGTTTCATTCATTTTTCACCAGTTATTTAGCTGGAATGATAAATAACTTAGTGTTCGTGTGCACACAGCTAGGAGTGACAAATCATTTCACCTTTCTCCATCGAGGTTTTGGGATTCACCCTCTGTTTGGCTACTCAAATATTTTAAGATTTGCAATAATTCATGCATTTTTGAAGCTATTTCATTTTGATCTGTCTTGGGTATCCCCTTGGTCAAACCTTAGACAATGAAAATGTCATATATTCTTCATCCTAGAATTTGGATCTCCTCCTTGCTGCACATACAAATCATTTAAAATGAATAGTTAGGCAGCATTAACAAATAGCAAGGTATTATGAATAATTTTCTAAGTTATATCATCACTAACAATCTACTCTTAACTCATATCTTATTCTCCTGTTTTTTTCATGTTAACATTGTCTTAACATGTATAGAATTTGTTATACTTAATTTAAAATTTAATCAAGAAATGGTGACTATTCACTCTTTACTGCTAAGATTTTCGGTTGTTGAAGTACGTATATAGAATCTATTGCCCTAGCTGAAAAAAATGATAGCTTATATGTGCTATTTTTTAATCATTAGGGTCTTTCTATAAAAACATTGGTTCTATTTCAGTGTTTTCATAATAGCACAAAGCATTGTAGGAATTACTGATGGTGCAGAACATTATCAGGTGCACACAGCATGATGCCTGTACTGTTTTCACGATGCAATTTTTAAAGAAACTCCAGCAAACTAAACCCTTCTGATGCAGCACTAGATAAAAATATGGAACAAATAAAATGATCTAGGAGAAATGTTGCCTCTAGCACAAATGACTGCATCTCATTAATATCCATGCAGTTATCTGCAGACCACGAAAAATACATCTCTATATATTAGCTAGCACAGATACCTCTATGCAGTACTGCATTTAGGTTGTATAGACATGCAGAGTATTTTCTGATTAAATCATCCTGTGCCAGGTTCTTAAGGTTATGTCTTTCTTTCTTGTGCATTCATATCTAACCTGAGGGTGAGCCTTATTTTCGGCATCTACCTTAATAAAAATTTTGTGGTGATCCTCAGCGCAAAGAGTTTCTGCTTTGAATGTTTTCATTCTTACACCATGATTTGTGGACCAAATAGCAGCAAACTTCCTGTGCATCTTAGCTTTTTTTTCAGTACTAGCAGAAGGCTGGGGAACATCTTAAGTGGGAAGATAAACACAACACAAACTTGTAGGATACACACGTACCGGGTATGTGTCAGAGACGTTTGTGTGATAAATTACACAGACCATGTGGCAAATTGCAGTTTGCGCTTTTGACTGCCTGATCTACCCTCTGCTTACTAATCCGTCTCCACTGGGACCACTTCTATCATTTAAAAGATCTGATCAACATCAAATAGCTCCCTTAAAAAAACCACAAAACAACCTGCCACTATACATAACACAGGTTTATCTAATCGTAGTAAATGCTGGATATGTCAGCAACCTTCAGCTAACCCATTTCATGTCATTTTAAAGGGCCATAAATGGCAAAAGAGTGGAAGAATATATGGAAAGGCCTTACCACTGCTCTTAAAAGAGATCTTACTGCCCCTGAAAAAAGTCTGTATGACAGAACTGACAAGTGAAGTCAGGCTCCCAGCATAGTCCAGGAATATTTGTACTAAAAAACCCCAAACCAAACCAAACAAAAAAAAAAAAGGAGGGGGTGGGGAAAGAAGAAAGGAATTTAAGGAATTTTACCACCTTCTCACTCCCCAAATCCATCCAGAACTGTTGTAGGAACTCTCAAAGTCCTAAACCAGAAAAATAATCTGACATCTGATGCTGTATTAAGACTAATATGCTAATTCCATGTAGTTAGATTAATCCATTAATCATTGCTAAAAATAATTGCGTACGTACCTCCTAAATTAGCTGGATCTTTCTTATGGGAAGCAAAGAAGAATAAAAGGCTTTATAACACTAAAAGCCATTCCTGTGGCTGATAATTAGCATGGTATTTAAACACTCATTCTTACACTGCTGCTTTCCCTTGAAAAAAGCAAAGCTATGTCCTCATCTTCACTGAACACGGTATTAGCACCTCAGAATTGCACTGCTCTGGAGCCCAGACTTAATTAAATAACAAGGTTAGGATCAGACAATATATCAAGGTTATAAACTGGAGCGCTAACCTTCTGGAGGGGAATGATTCTCAGCTTTCTGACTGAAACAGGATTTTGTGTCTATATTTGGAAGGTTCTGAGAGAACAAACTTTAGCATCAGCATAAATTAGGCACAGAGAAGGTAATTTAGGTACAGGTAAGTCTCCTTTCCATCTGTGCCTTCGTTCACAAATGGAGCTCCTGACTGTGCAGTGGTAGTGCTGCCACAGCTGATAACAGCACCAAAAATGAAAGCAGGCTGATTTCCAGTAACTTTGGGTTAGGCCGTGGATTGTTGTAGCTGGTGGCTGGTGTTTAGGAAGTAACTTCACCTGAGCTTCAGCTTCAGCTCAGGGTCTTTCCAGCTGCCTTCTCTCTCTGCTCACCACTCGATTTCATCACGTGCAGTGGTGCTGACAGCCTCTGGTTCCAGAGCTCACCCTGACACCACGGACATCTCTAGACGTACTGTAGCTACTCCAAAAAAGTCCATCAGAAAACAGGTGAACATAGGCCTAATAGGAGGGGGAACTGTCTTTTCTGAAACATGCCTGTAACAGCAGCAAATTGCCCTTTAGAGCAGTGAGGTCTGTTCATAGAGGAAGCTGCTGTATAAAGCAGGCAGTGACTTTCTGTGCATGGAGAGCGACTCTAAGGATTAGACCATAAGTGTTTAACTGAAGGGAGATTGTCTCGTGTACTAACCCTGTTTGTCTGGCAAGACCCAGGAAAATACTACAAATTAGACAAGCAATCAATAGCATTCAGATTTCCAAGAGAACAACATAGAATAGAAATCTCAAACTCATTTAGTTGTATCGCTGGAAAGTTTCCCTCTGTTCCAAATTAAAAAAAGTGTTTGTTATAGTTTTGTAAAATATATTCTTAACTTGGTTGTGGCTGTTTTTCTGAAAAGAAGATAAAGCATTGTTATGAAATTTTCATGGAAACTATTATGCATGGAGTAACTCATTATGAAAGAATTATTATATTTCCAGAGTTAATATTTGAAAGGTTAATAGCAATTCATTGAAACAAAGGTCGAAAGGTCGGAAGATACATAGCGAAAGCCTGGCTAAACAACAAATAGGGGTGGATGAGCTAATGGTTTGCAATGATCTGTACGGTGGATAAGCCAGAAGAAATGAAGAATTATAGAAAGGTACAGTGAACCGCAGCAGGGGCTAATGGAATGAGAATAAGAAATAGAAAGTTTAGGCTGAGAACATCAGGAAAAAGTTCTTATTGGAAAAATTTATTAGATGACCAAACAGCCTCCCAAATGATATGCTAGAATTGCTTAAATTATCTGAAATTGTCAAAATTAACCTACATACAATAAGAGTAGACCATAGTGGCAAGAGCAATGTCAAGATGGGTGATGAGGAAAAGGTCTCAACCCGTGGTTGCCTGGTTTCATCTCTTCATTCCACCAGCCTGTGACTGCAGTGAAAGCACCATAATGTAAGTAGGAAGAACAGAATTAGCTGGCTAAAGGAAAAAACACTCCACATTTAATAGGTTTTTGTGCCTTTATAAAAAATTTTAAAAAAAGAAGCATTTAAGTTGAAAAGGCCTTCACAGTCCCCAGAACAATATGTGAATTATACAAATGTGGCCCCTGAACAGCCTGTGGTGGTAGGAATTCCACGAATAACTGCATTCAGTTCCACATCAATGACTTTCCTATCCAAAACTGGGTCTCTGTCTGGCGAACTTAATTTCATGACATCATGTCAATTTTTCCTTTGTGGAAGGGCCTCACATTCTTCATGTGCATCCAGGCTGAGGTAACTGCCTATGTTTTATTGGGGAAAAAGTTCTTTTAAGTGTAGAAGGATTACTTTATAACCAAACTTTTTCCTTCCTGATAGTAACCCTTGCTCATTCCAATTTTCTCATTCCAGTCTTGCCACCGAAAACTGTATGCTAATAAATAGAATACTTGTGGCCACTTCAACTGAAAGTGGTGCTAACCATACATAGCAGTACAAGTTATTAAGAATAGATGACTTGGGCTCAGGTACCTCATGTATTTGCTAAGAAAGAACCCAGCTGTATGTTAAAGTTGCAGGTATTGGAGAACTGATTGAAAGAACAGAAACTATTTTGAGACTGGCACAGGGGTAGGAGATGAAGAGATGAAGGAGATGGGATGATACCAGAATGGATGACTCTTTAGCTTTCTAGTGGCTTCACGTGTGATCACGTGCAGGAGCAATTTACTCCTTTTGCAAATGGGGGAAAGTTTTCTTTGGGTTAAGAGTTGTTGGTTCCATCAGCAGAGGTTAATACTAAAGATATGTTCCCAAGGCACGCACACACACACATCTACAAACACAGCTATGGAAGATGTTGAGAAAAACTTGTTGCTGCTCACTTCAAGAAGAAGACTTATACGCAAAATGCAGAAGAGGCAGAAAAAAAAGTCACCAGAACCATTCTTCAGTCAGAAGACTAACCCAATTCAAACAACAGCCTGAAATTAAAAAAAAAAAAAGGTTAAAAGGAAATAACAGTGCTGCTATCAAAGTTGGTTCTTCACAGTGGTTCAAGCCAGTAAATAAGAACTGGGAGTTGTATGACCAACTGCCAGTATGTAGTGTCCCAAAATCTACTTCCACATAGACTTGAGAACACAACTATTTTCAGTGCATATGGGTATGATTCTGACGTGCTTTAGTGGTCAAGCTGAGAAGCTGTTAAGTGGACTGTCCAGTTCTGCCAAGATTTTATTGTTTGAAAACAACATAGCTGGACAACAGTGATCCTGCTTGTAGGAGTTCATGTTTCATGTGGCTGCTTTGATTTCTGCTTCTACTGTGAAGATGACAGATTTATGTAAGTTTGAACTTATATAAATTTAGAAAACATATGGGTTTCTGATAAATGGCCATTTTCATAGCTGCCAACAGGATTTTCACACTTAATTTTTTCTTAATGTCCCCTTCCTAGTTATTGAATCCCTAATACCACTACTATTTTGATATCAGGGTAGTTAACCATCAAATAGCATGATAGAATGAATACAAAGTTAACTATAATTTTTGATGCTAGCTCCTAATGTGCCCTATCGCATTCTAGGGACCGTTGTAAAGTTCAATTTGTCATCAAAGGATTGGTAAAGTATTGTATGGCCCTTTTCTTCTTGAGAAAGAATCAAACTCCAGTACATCAGTCAAGTGACTTACCTTTAAAGAAGAAAACTAGGAATTATTATAATAACAAATTATATTTTCTTAGCTTACAAATATACACATTTATGGCAAAATCATCCTTCTTATTTTCAAATAGTAATGCTTGCTCAAATATTGACTACACTATTATTAGACCGGAACTAATCTCACTTTTAGGGAATTGTCTCACTGGTGTTATGCATTCTGTTGCATTTTGATAATAGAAACGTCCCCAACTTGTTTGCACCTAAGTATAGTTATCCTTTATACTTCTGTTCACAAAGGATCTTTTCATAGAGACTGGTGATTATCCTTCAACTTAAAAATTATTATCCCTTACCTTTATGGAACCTAACGCACATCAGAAATGAACCTGACACCACTTTGCTCTTGAATGATCTTTCCCAATTATTTTAAGAATGAAATCTACCACTAGAAAAATTATAAATTATAGAATTCTCCCACTCCCAGGTTTACTTTGATTCTGTGCAAATTTGCCAGAATGAAAAGATTACATCTTTAAAGTAATAAGGTGAAAAAAAAGTACATTGAGGTTTTTTAAATTAAAATATTTCTTTTGACGAAGAGATTAGTCTAAGTTTGCACACTCAGTGTAATTAGTGCATATGGTCCAGCTGTGAAGAAATAGCTGAGGACTTCTAACTTATTATTAATTAGGCTCATTAAAATGCAAGTAAGAGAACGATGCCTAGATAAACAATACCTTATGTCATAAAGTCATTACTTGACAAGAGCTAGTCTTGCTAACAGAAGTCATTACTGATATTTTAAAGGAGCTTTTTTTTTTTTATACTCCATGGGTGCCAGTTAACTACTTTTGACTGACATCAAGGACAGACATGCAAAGCTGTAAGGAGCCAGCCGTACAGCACAGCAATTCTTTTCACATCATTTCAAAATATGTCTGGTTGAGGTCAAAGGTTGACAACCAAATGACAGGCCTTCTTCAATTGCTGTGGTGTCACAGCAGGAGTGTGTCAGGGAAATTTTCCTGGGCCCCTCTGTGAATTTTTACATGTTCACATTTCTTTCCTTGTCTTGTAAGCGGGACAGGATTGGCAGATTTGTGATTAACATCTCAGAAGGAGAAGTGTAGACACCATCCCAGGTTGGGAGCTCATGGTAACCGCAGCTAATAATCAAAAGGTTCTCCTTCCACATTAGCACAGTACAAGAGACCAGTATTTTATTTGTGTTCATTTGTATTGGAAAAGGGATGTGAGATTAGCAAGGGCTTTAGCTGTGTACGTTGGTAGGTCTCACTGCATTTCTCCCTATCAGCACACCTCCCAGAGATATTAGTGTAATGAAAATTGTCTTCTAGACAAAGAAGAAAAACAAATCTTTTTATTAAATACCAGTAAACCAGACATCACACTGCTTTCAGTGTTTCAGAATTGTTTCCCTTTCTTTAAAGTCCATGCATGCTCACTTACAAATAACTCTACTGATACAGCCTCCACTCTAAATGCATCAAAAGCTGCTATTGACAGGTGCTGAAATGAGGGTCTACCTTTAACACAGGGTCAATTGATAAGTGCCTGACCTAGACTTTTGACTGACATGAAGAGCTGTCAGGCAAGGTGCATCATTATAAGTGGTGAGGAAGCACTGAAGAGGTCTGAGTCATTGCTACGTTTGGTAAAATAATTTTTGATAGGAAGAAGAGCTGAGAACCAGATCGCAAGAAAGTAAGAATGCAAGGAATGTAATTTTACTTGTATTCAGACAATTAAAGATTGATGTAATAAAGACTTCCCGTTGTCTGTTTACCATCCCATTAAATCGTTCTGTCTGGTAAATCAAAAAAGGATATCATCTTGAGTGTATCTGAGAAACACTGTAGATGCCAAAGTACTTCTTATCTTGCTCCATCTCAGAGAACCTCTACATTTTGTACATCCTTGCTCCCCATACTCATCAAGCTTAAAGTTTCTCCAAAACCAGGTAAGGTTGGGCCCTTGGGAGTACATTTCAACATGTATTTCACCATGTATTACACCTCTTACTTATCAAACATATCCATGGCTGGATGTAGAAAAAGGTATTTCACTGCTGGAAATGATACGTAAGCAAGTACAGAAATGCCTGGGAGATACAATGAATTATGCAGCTGAGACAAATGGGTAGATCTACATCTCCAGATGTAGATCTGCCATTGAAATGGAATATTACAAACCCAAGACTTTGACAGGCCTAAGAAATAAATGCAGCCTATGAGTGGGCAGTCACCATTCACATATGAATTTGCTCCTCTTCACAGCTGCAAGATACCCAAGTCCTCCTTAAGCAGATGCAGGAATATCACAGAATCCAGCTTCTGTCTTTGTTCATATCCTGAAATTGCAAGAGTTCTGCTGTAATTCAAACCTCAAAACCAGCTTTTCTCTAACCACTGGAAACTCTCGTGAACTTGAAAATCTTCTGTCCCAGTCTCATGGCAACTGTTTTCATTTCAGAATAAGGGCAAGAAACTAGGCAAGATCATTTTGGCTTACCCTACATTTGTTAACTCTTTAAGCACAGGTGGAGAAAAGTGGTATGACAAAACAGATAATGAAGTATAATATGTTTGAAGATGAAAGTGAAGAATTATAACTGAAGATATCACCATAACCTTGCAATTTGTGCAAACCAAGACAAATTATACTCAAACCATATGAAAAAATTTTATGATTAATTTCTAAGCACATGGAGGAAATTCTTAATACTATCCACTGTAATCATGTATCTGCTCTTCACTCTAACTTTAATACATATCCCCATTGTCTACAGGGTACAGGTAGGAAATTAAGTAGGCACAAACTAATAAAAGCACTTTCATGCTCAAGAATCTAGAAAAATCTCACAAATCTACCAGTTCCTGAAATGTACCCTCTTTTTCAAGATAGTCCAGTATACGCCCAGATGAACCTTCCTACTGTCTTTTGAAAAATGTGAGCATGCGACATGATTGCACATAACACATGGCTGTTGACAAAATCTGTAGTCCAAACAATAAAGGTCTTTATAGGTCACAACCTGTATGTTAACAGAGCATAGCCAGTTGCTCATGAAATGATTTTCTAGTGGATGCATCTCAGCATCCATTAGACCACATGCAGAATACTCCATCTTGTCTTGGGTGTCCTCAGCACAGGACCCTATGACCTGTGAACCAATCTCTCGGATGGAAAACCTAGACTGTTGCTATGTATATGAAACAACAAAAAAAAAAAAATAGGGAAACACTTGGTCTTTCCACATGGGCAAGCGGAAGCGCAGTCTCACAGGCTTCTCTTGAATCCATCATCAAACACCTGGCCTGGAGGTGTCATGAGTGTCCAAATCTGTTCTGGCAGCTGAGACTTTGTTTCCTTATAGACACACACAGACAGACACATATTTATATGTACATAGCTCACTTGCTGCAGCAGACTGAATAATTTTTATTGAAAAAGTAAATAATTTGAATTGCCTGTATTCTTGAATGTATTAATTGCTGAATCTAGTCCCTCTGAGATTAGTCATGATGCATAGCTGATGCTTTGTTTTCATGAAGAGTTTAATGTAAGCATTTCATCATAAAATCAGAGCGCATTGATTCGTTTTGATACGTCTGCTATAGAGTCCAGTTGGGAGAACTTTAATTTTTAGAGACAAAAATTCTGCTTTCTGAAAATATTTCACAATATTTACCCAAAATAAGTTGCTTGCATACCTACACTCATTCATAAGCTTATTTGAGCACATAAATAAAGTTAAATCTCCTTTTTTTTTTCTAAGCACCTTTTTTCTAAATATTTTAAGTCTTCTTCTAGGTGCTATGTTATTCCACTGCTGCAATTCTTCTACATGTATTTTAAAGCTGTCCAAAGACTCTTTATGTTTATCACTGGAGAATGATTAAGACAAAGAAACTGCAGAATGTGAAAAGTCAACTTTCTTGTACGCTTTATAAATAATTGTACACTATATAAATACATACACAATTTATAAATCATATATGTGCAAAGAATAACAGTAAAACCATAAGAATCAGTGATCGTCCAGTGCAACGAGAGCTTGCAAGGCTTGAATCTCAGCTTGGTCTCCTCGTTCAGCTGTGCTAGCATTAGTTTTAGGAACACTTCACTAAATACCTTCCTCTCTACTACAGGCAATCAGAAACACAGAGCGGAGACGAGGATTTCTGTACAACAGCTGTGGCGAGTCCCGATTGAACAAACACTGAGATAATTAAAAATGGTAACACTGTGGAAAATGCATGATGGGAGGCCAGGCCAGCCTCATCAGAAATTGCCGTAACACAGCTACCTACAAATTAAAATACCACCCAGCCGCACTTTTGAGCTAACCGCTGACATCTGGGTAGGGCTGGCAAGAAGCTAAAACGCACTTGTGCTTTATCCCCATGTTTTTACGGACGCAGAGCGGAAATACCTGTCACACATAAGGAGGAAAGTGTGCAGGCTGGGGGTAGCGGGGAGCTGTGCCACACGCCGAGTTTCTCCCCGCGTTGTGGGGCCCTTGCAGCAGGCAGGAGATGCCTTGCCCTCCATTTCCATGCTGCAAGCATCCTCCGTGACCTTCCCTCTCCCTTCCCAGCGCACGCTGACACATCCAGCCTAAATTTGCGTCTTGCATCACCTCAGGATACTCATGGCTAATTTCATTATTTTGGAGAGAAAATGCAAATGAAGCCAGACAGCTGGTGCTTTCCTCGTGGCGAGGAGTGATGGAGGGGCCTGAGGCCTACCTCATCAGAGGCTCTCGTACCCGTCTGCTCAGACAGGCCCTGGCGGGAGGAGAGCGGGGAGGCTGCGGGAGCAGCGGGAACAGATGGCAGGGAAGGTAGGAAGATGGAGAAGCAAGAGGGGCCAGAGTCGTTCGGAGGAAGAGGTAGTGTCAGTTACCTGTGGGCTGATGCAGCCTTACAGGACAGTTCTGCATCTCTCAGCCTCCCCTGCTTTGCAGGTTTTTCTTAATTCACCGGGGATGTGAAAGACGGTTGCTGGTTAGGTGCTGCACAGCATCCTTAAATTCAGGATGGTTTAGAGTCTGCTAATACTGCTTTAAACCAGCAAGGATCTCGGTTCGCTGTTAACACTGGTCGATTGACTGCTAACTCCTAATAACAGCATGACTCTAACTCCATCAGGTTTAGAGGTGTTTTATTTAAAATTCCCTTTCAAGAGTAGGTAAAGACTTAAAAAAAACCCCAAATCCCTCCTCAATACACAGGGGAGAGAGAGATTTTAAATGTATTTCTGCAATTATTCATGGAAGAAGGAAGGAAAAACAAAATCATGCCTGTAAAAATCTGTCAAAACATCGTCTGATAAAGCATCTTTACAAGAGGTCTGCAAGAGCAATGCCACTCAGCGCAAACCGCCCAGCATCTCACAGCAGTTCAGACCAGCTTGTAAGGACACTTTTCACGGAAATGTTTTCTGACATCGAAAAAGGTAACAAGACCAGGGGCGTCTTATTTGGTAGGAGTTTTTATATTACTACCCTATTATTATTATTATTTTTAGTGAAGTTGTTTCTGGAGAAGTCTGAAATCTTCTTTCGTTCAACATACCTGCAGGCAAATAACAAATGCAGAATTTTTTAATACACTAATTGCAGAGGTAGGTACTTTCAAGGGAGCAGATCTCGCTCTCTCTCTCTCTGGGTGGTATAAGTAGATCTTTTTCATAAAAGAATGAAAGAAAAATAGATTTGAAGCTGTTAAGGATGAAAAACTGCTTTCAAGCATCAAGCAGGATCTAGAAAAGGCAAAAAACCTATTATCTTACACATATATAGCCCTGAAACATTTTAACAAATTAATTACCATAACTTCACATCTATCCTATGTTAAAAAAACGCACAAACCCCTCTATATCTACAACAGAGTTCTCTTAGATCCCTCTGCTCAATAATCATTCAGATCTGGCTAAAAATTGTAGTAACATATTGATTGATTATAAAGACTAATCTCTCATCCATTAGACGAGAAACCAGAAGTTCAGTATTGTCATTGAAGCAGATTCATAGACTTTAAAGGAGATGACAGATGGTCTGCTAACAGACCTAATAACTGATGTCTGGCAACACAACTAATAACACAGGATTCAAGAGACTTGGTTCCCAATACTTTTTAGATACAGATCTGAAGTTAAACTGCTCCTGTAAATCTTTTGGGCATCAGTTTTGAAATATGCAGGTAAATTCAAGTTTCAGATGCCATTTGGTACAGGGTGCAAAGGGTTGTCAAGGGCTGCCGCTAGGGAACTTTCCTATTTCTTCCCTCCCCCTTCCCCACCCCTCACTGACATCTGTACAAAGCTGGCCAGCTTTCCATCCACCTAATTTGTGTTACTTGTCCATCTCTCCCATGTGACTATTCTCAGTCTTGTGGGCTGTGTGCCTCTGCTCCTCCAAGTTTCTTCTAACTCTTTCCACACAAAGTTATCCAAGACATTTCCATCCCTCCTTCCTTGCGCAACTCATGCTGGCAGGCACAAGGGCTTCTCATTGGGATGCTGCCTGTGCTGTTTCTCCCTCAGATATTGCAAGTTCCTTGCATACAAAAGGCTTCTCCCATTCCCCTCCAACCCTTCCACCACACCTTTTTTTCAAAGAACGCTGCAGTTAACCTTCCTTTCCTTCTCAGCCCCCATCTACCTCTGCTGCCACCGGTTATTTCACTCAGTTCCTCCCCTTAGTGTTCCTCCCCTTATTATTCCTCTCTGATTTTGACTGATGGCATCTTTGCTCTTCTCCTTGTCATCTTTCTTCCTCTGACACTTCGGCAGCCATGATGAAGAGTCAGCTGAACATCAGCTGCATTTCCCTGTCTTAACATATCCCATTTGCCTGCGTACTGCAACCATATTTAAGCCATCCTACCTGCAACCGTCCTACTCTCTCTCCATCAAAACCCCCATTTTACTTGTTTTATGCTAATTATTGTTCCTCTCTCGTCTCTTTGCTGTTAAATCTCATCTCTCTGACTTGACCCCCTTCAGCACTGTCCATCAGCCCGCCATCTTGGCATGACTTTCAGCCCATCAGTTTTGATGTGTTCTTCTCTCATGTCTCTAAGCATACTGCTTGGGAATTCTCTTCATCCTTGCCTAACTTTTGCAGAGATTCAGCTTTGATTCTCAGCCACCACAGCATTTTTCTCTACACTGTTCCTCTAAATACTCTGCCAACGTCTATGTTGGAACAAAAATCTGTCACATATTGTCCAAAATAAAGTCTTGGACTCTGTGATTTCCCTTCACATGTGTTTAATGATAGGTTAAATTTACTATGAAGAAAAAACAAACTTTGTTATGACTTCTGACATATGACTTCCTACCCAGACTTTCTTGCTTCCTCCCATTTGCTATTATCAGTCATTCTGGTGCATATCTTGGGCATTATCTTCAACACAGCCCAGACAGAAGCCTGTATCAAAGCCTTGGAGATACTCATTCTGTAACATCTCCATGATATAGATTTTCATGTCAATCTATATAAAGATAATTCTTGGATAGTATCTGCTCACTTCACATCCTGATTATTGCAACATCATTTTCTCTGTTGTGTCACATTCATCACTTATGCTCACTTCCAGAATCCCTCCATGAATTATCCATCATCTCCTGATAAGCAGAAAGCTGATTCCCACTTCTGATCAGTTTGGACTGCTATCTTTTGTTACACACTCATACTTCACTGTCTTCATATTTCTCCTTTGCTGTGTGTTGAACAGCAGCAACACAGAAACACAAGGAATAGGTTTTGGATGTATGTGCACCGTAAACTCTCATACGGGCTAAGATTGCCTCATTTCTTAGGCTCTATTTCCTTTTTGCTTTGTGTGTACCCACATTTTGTCACTACTTCCTATGTTGAGATTGTGCAAAATTGGGCAGCATCCCTGTACTCTACCCAGGATACTTGTCCCTGCTTCCACTGCCTGTGCATTTCCTTCTTGCTCTTCAGTTTGACCAGCAGGTCTCAACTCAGCCATGCCGTTCTCTTGCCTTCCTTTCCTGGTTTCTTAAGCAAAACCAGCTCCTATGAGCTATGCTAGTGTAAGAAAACCAATTACACCAAAAGGTGAGCTCAGAGAAACATGCAATTGTGCTCATGCATCTGCTTGTTGATAGAAGAAAGGTGTGGGAAATGTCAGAAGCAGCCTAGTCTTCTAGGCGGGTTACTCTCCACCTATCCTACTGACTTCTTCTTTACATGAAGCGATTACAAACCTCCCTGGGGAAAGCAGTGTGATTTTCCAGCTCAGGGATTAGGATATTCATCAGAATAAGGGTCATCCTTGAGTCAGCTTTCAAGGATCAATTATGAATTTCTATTATACAGTCACTAAAAAGAGAGGAAGACTGACAGAAGAACAGTCAGAGGAATACATCTGACAGGACCTAGTCATTATATAGTTATGGATATGTTTAAATCTTGCCAAGCTGGAAGAGTTTTGGGCAGGAGCATCAACAGAGCCGTAAATACTGCGGGAACTCTACTGGTAGACACAGGGGCATGTCAGCTCCAAGCAGAAATGAGCTGTATTAGCAGTCCCTCTGCCAGCTCCCAGTGAGGCTGAGACACAGCACAGCAAAACCCTGTGTGAGAGACACTAGCTGAGGACTAAAAGTTTTTTAACCTGATCTGCTCTACACTTCCAGCTGTGCAAATAACACTCGCACAGGACCATGCTGATGGACTTCCACTGCCTCTTGTTCTGGAGATACATTAACAGCCTGTGTTGTAAGATGTAGGATGATATTGGGCACTGAAGATTACGGCTCCCTAAGGAGCTGTGAATCTTCCAGAGTTAGACAGTATTTTCTCTTGAAATGTCCTCCTTCAGGATTAGGGCCAAAGTCACACTTGATAATCAATCAGGTTTTTATTGATTAAGCAAATGATCTGTTTACCATAACATCTCCAAGATACATGGCAGCCTTCATTTTTTTTATCAGAGACACTCTGTTTAGCCATCAGTGTTTACAAAAGCAGCAGCACAGACATGTCAAGTTCAACATGTTTTCATTCTGTGTTACCAAGCTCAGCAGTTAGACCGTTCATTAATTTCCCTTTCCCATGCTCCATGCACCTTATTTATATATCACCTGCTGCCAATTTAACACTCTGAAGAGGCACACCTGCAGTGGCAGCAGCTTCACAGTACTGCTGCTGGACTCAGTTTTTTTAGTCCCTTTAAGGTTATCTCTGCTGTAGAGCTCTTTCTGTCTAACCCCCGGCTTTCCTGAAACCCACACTGACTACACAGCCAGCTCCGTCGCCTCGCTGCAATTTGCACTCAAACATGAGCTGGCTCCTCAGGTTTCGCCAGTGCTGCACGACATTTTACCTTCCAATTTCACATACTTGTGTTTATGTCAGGGAACAAACTATCCCACAGCACCTGAAAGAAAGCGTGCTGGCCATGAAACACAAAACGGACCTTCTCTTGAATCACAGAGCTGTGGATATTTGTTTTCAAATCATGTTTCTTGCGGCCCCTCCCCTCCCTGTGGAGTCCATGTAACTTGAAACATGTGACAAAGGCAGTGCTAAACATGCTGTGTTTACCCTGCAAAGAGACTTCTGTTTTGAGGATAGAGAGGAAAAGAGGAAATAATATACTCAGCTCTTGTTCTGTTTCTTTGGAGCTCCAGCAGAAACCACTGGCTCTGGAAAGGGGGTCCTCTTCCCTCAGGTGAATCCAAGGTTCAATCTTTTTGACACTATATATAGCCAACACCTCAGCAACCTTGTGGTCTTTGAGCAGGAGCACATGCTGTAAAACTAGAAAAGGAGACGGGCTGATCATGTATCTTCAAGTGCTACGTAGCAGCAGCAACAGCAGCAGCAGCAGCCACTCCTGCCCTGAGCCTGGGCTCCGTTCCAGTCAGTGTGATTTCTTGTTAGCAAATTCACAGGCCTGAATATCACATGAACCTTCAAAGATCAGGTTAACATAATAATTTCTAAGCATAATGTATTTTATCAATAAGCCATACTTACAGGCAAGAGTCCTCTAACCCTGTGTGCAGTAGAAATGCGTAAATAACAGTCTTTATTCATGACGGCACTTTGGGATGCACAGGAAAGAAGTATATAGAAGAATATACAGAATAGATCCATGATCGCAACACTCAAGCAGAAACTGGAAGATACAAATTTAATGCATTGCATGTGACTTCTATTTGTTAGACTGTTGGGTACTCAGAGGTGGGTAAGGGTGTTCTCAGCCTTTCCAGTGGTGTGTGACAGGTGGTGAGAGCACACCAGCAGGGTGAACAGTGTGTCATTGTAGCTACGTGTGCGATGAGAGGTCTAGTTCAAAGTTCTGTCCTTTATACACAAGCAAACTTTATTTTCTTCAAACTTTGCAGGTGAAATCCCATAGTCCAGTGAAGTAGCAACAGAAATCCCATTCTCTTAAATGAAATCAGGATTACTGTGTGCTATTTTGTAAACCCCCTCTTTCTCCAGGCCACGATGCGGTTAGTAGTGTGCAATTAAAAAGGTTGTTGAAATCAATGAAGCCCACAGCTTAAATTGTACACGTCCCCGAAAAAAGATTTCTAGCTAAAATGCTCATGGTCATGAACCTATCCTCTCCAAGATATTGTTCAAATGTAATTTCTCTGTACATTTTGTGAGACTTACTAAGATGTTAAGACTGATCCCTTTGAACATTAGAGTAGTAGAAATCATCCTGACCAAGACGGACAGTCATTTCCATAAGGCATATTGTTGGTCTAATCTCCTGTAAATATTAGCAATTGTGAATTATCCACTAGAGTGAGTTTTTATTGTATTTTACGCTCTATGCCCAATCTACAGATGATTCAGGTGAAAGCTCTGCTAATTTAACTAGGAATGTAACTTTAAAAAATATTAAATTATTAGAACTGCTGCTTTAAGCAAGATTGTGCTTTCGTGTTTTTGAAAAAAACACGTCCAGAAAAAAACTCCTTCAGGTCTGTAAAGCTTAGTCCACATCCAGATCCGTTATAGTGGTTTCAACTTAATTCCCACTAAATTAGTTTATTTCATGTTAAAACTGTGCTGGAACAGACTATAAGAGTATTTAGACACTGTCAGGATTAGACACTGCTTCCATAGAAGTAAATAGCAACAATGCGCTAATTAATTTCTTAAATGTACAGCATACAAATGCTGAAAAATAAAATAGCAGGCAACAATAAAAAATAGGGGATAAAGTATACCTTACCATATATACCATATATTCCTTTAGAGCTGAAGGATGCTCCAGTTGAAGGATTCAATAAAAGACTAAAACTAATATAAATTTTTAAAGCCATTTAAAATACAATGTAGAAAAGGAGACTTTCATCCAGAAAATCCTCAAGCTTTGCTCTGTGTTTAATGAATACAGCAATACAAGGGTATTAACATCTATCTAAAATTAGTGTTTTCTGAATTCCTTTCACCACGACTCTCTGGTCTCTAAAATCTTCATTCGCTTTTGACCGCTGTACGGAAACTGCGATTTGATATCTCATTCATAGCCCAGCTGTGCATGAACTCTGTTTAGTGCAAAGCTTTGCAAAAAGAAAAAAAAATATCTTATTTGACCATGAACTTTAGATGATCTAGTTAGCGTTACTGTCAAGCATCCCGCGGTCTTTTTGAAAAGCAGGACTTGTCCATGTTGCCCTCTGGCCAACTTCAGAGGGATTGAAGCACTAGCGAGAGCCATCAAACTGCCTGACAGCTTGTCACCAGTGAGACTCCATTAATTTACACACATTTTCCACTGTTTGGCATTTACCATGATAACTCTTTTCTTTCCAAGCAGCTCCTGTTTGCATTTAACACTCGGGTTAATTTTCATCAGAGTTTAAATTTAGCCATCAGTTATTTCAGGGGAGCTGTCAGCCAACATATGGAGGAAAAAAATCCTTCTGAATTTATAATAAAGTGGAATCTGTTGAATGTGAAACAAAAACCAACTGCAATATACTGCAAGGCCCCGATGGGGGGACCAGGGTCAGCAAAGAATAGCAGAGTGGATTAGTCGTTCTATTCACCAGAGTGGCATCTGAGCACCTCAGGAGCTTCTTGATATATCAAAAAATGATGGAAAGACACAGTTCAATTTGTCCCCCTTTTATAAAGGATAATTAACCTGTCAGTCTTGCTACTTTAACAACTTCATTAAACTGGAGCAGAAATGGGTGCAGAGAGCCCCTGTCTTTTTCCAAAATGAGCACAGGGCACTTGTTTAAATGGTTGAATAGCCACCTTCTTCCATCCTTGCCTCCCACCCTCAAACAACATGATGGTTTGGGTTTTTTTTAGCTGGAATTGAACACCCTTTCTTAAAATATTGAATCAAGCTGCTTCTCATATGGCCAACACTAGGAACCTTCTTAACTCCAAAAGATGAAAATAATCAGGCATGCAAACAAGGAAGGAAAACTGCGCCAATTAAAGATGGAGCTTACAGGGTTGCTGTAAAACTTCAAGCATACTGTGATGCTTCTCAAAGGTGAGATGACTTTCCCAGATAAGCCAGAGGAGAGCAAGCAAAACTCCCCGTTTCTTCTGAAGAAAGCATAAACTTTATGATCTATGTTCTGAATTGGGTTAAAAATGCTGACTGTAAACTGAAAAGTCTTCAGGCAATTTTATATTGAAAGGAAGCATCAAATTAATGCGTACACCTCTGGAAGACACGTTTAAGATTTCATAAATAATACTTCTTATAAATAATTAACTTGATATGGACTAAATTACTGGTCGGTCCAAAAAGCTTCTTCTGGGCCTTATGTGTACTACAACATTCTGTAAGAAAGACATTTTTTACACATTATAATATTTTCCTCTCCAGAGGAATTGTATGTGGACGAAAGTATTAAAGATATCAGAGGGAAACTATTTCCCAGAATATCAGCTTTCATAACAACAGGAAGAATGAACACCCGTATATACTACACTGTAATATTGCATTTTAGAAATTGAACGTTTTCGTGGTGATTACTCAGAGGAACCTTCTGGTATTGCTACAAAAAATAAACCCTTGTGCCTAGTTCTATGTGAAGAATCTCATCAGTTTTATCCAGAAACGAGACTTTATGTAACATGGCCAAATCTTCAGACGAAACCAGTGATAGAGGTTCACTTATTGCAGGTGAGACTGCAGTAAGGTAATTATAATTTAAAATTATAAGTTAATCAAGTTAAAATAGTTATCTAGAGTTTTTTTAGGTTTTGTTTGCTTGCTTGGCTTTAAATGTTGATATATGTTCCACCTCATGATTACAACAACATGGTCAACCAGAACAGAATCTCAGCACCTTAACAAACAAAAAAGAACTTAATTGGAAATTATTGGTGCCCCAAATTCCCCGTAAGAATAATGAAACTTATATGTATTAATTATTTTTAAGGTGTGTTTTGTTATCTTCGAATCATGAGCAACCTACTAATGAAATAATGGGATTACTCTTTACTTCTGTATCTATAGACCCATAATTGCATGAGAGCATATTTTCAGTTTCATTTTAATATGCCATTTTTGAAACTGTATACAGATTTGCAACTACATTGAAAAGTTGCCTCAATTTTAGTATTTTAATTTACGTTTAAAAATTCAGGAACAGAGACTGAAAATATTAATGTCCCAGAGCAGATTAATGTGTCACATTGGACTTGCATTTTAACTAGATAAATATACACAGTTTGCCACACACATGAACAAAAACATAAAGATAAATCAGTTAAACATAGGGTATTAATATTCTCAGTCTTATGATAGTGTGACACGATTTAAATTCCTATCAATCTGAAGTTGCGGGAAGTGTTCATCCACACAAAAATACAAGTTCTTTGCACTTCTAGTAAATTTTCTATAATTTACTGAACTCTATTCCCTAGCAAAAAGGCAACTGTGTACTGATATACTGAAGTCTGAATTTCAACACTGTAGTGTCAGGAAACTCTTCCGTAAAACGCACGCTTGATTGTATCTACACTAATAACTCATAACTTTACAAATTAATAAAAGGCTAAAATTTTCTTTTACTATCTGTTATCTTTTCTGGTTTTATTTATTACATTTTTAAAAGAAGCTATCTGGTGGACTTCCAGCCTTCACTATATAGATAAAAAATGTGCAGCCCCAAACTTAACACAGTAATTGATTTGGCATACTTTGCATCATTCCAACATAGACCACTGTCTACCTGCATTTGTAAATAGAAATTAGAAGCTTGATAGTCTCTTCCACAGTGTTTTTGGAGAATCAGGATGAAATTCAAAATGGCAACTGCTCTTGCCACTGGTGGTTTTCCAACTTGTACACTGCCTCAAAAATTGGGGTTGCAGGCATGGAACGTCAGTATTTCACCAGAGCACTGACATCCCACTTTTTTATACAACTTGGCATGTTTGTTAGCTTTTTCTTTTAAAGAAAAGCCCAGGGGCCAGAAATAGAGAAAGAATCCTGCTCTCTGTTAGATGCGTAAGCAGGGCTAGCAGGAGAGACATAGCAGTCAGGAAAGAAAATTACTCTAATTCCTTGTGAAATAATGTTGGAAGATTGAAAATGTTACGAAGGCAACAGAACGGAAAAGCTATCAGTCAAGACTTCACTAAAAGTAAATGAAGTACAGCAGGTGTAAAGTTTAAGAATCCATTAGGTACATCTTGCTCTGTATTTAAAGCATAGGAGAGAGCCTCGTGGTAAGTTTTCTATAATTAAAATGTATGAATTCAGTGCCTAATAAATCAAAAAAGTATCGATATGTATGAACATATGGAGGTATGTGTGTGCATGTGTATATAAATCACTGTTTATATAAGTAACTGCATTTCCTTTGCATTCTGCCGCACGCTTTCTCTCTTTACTTGCTCAGATTTGATGATTTAGGGTACTTTATACTATTCTTCACATCATACTCTTACCTGATTATACTTCTAGTTTAAATTTTAACCTCCTTTAAAATAACTCCTATAAGAAAATACTCTTATCAATGTAGTTTGGTAATGATGTGAGATATTTCAGCCTTCACTAAAAAAAGCTTTTATGAATGTCTAAAATAGGGGAATGTCTAAAATAGGGGAATATAGCCATATATTACCACTGTGGCTGGTAATAAGAAAGCAAGAAAGCTCAGCTAGCTGTGAATCAAAAACATACACAAATACCAGTATGGCCGTTCATATTCAGTTAAATGTTTAAATTGACTTAGATTTAACCACTATGATTTATACACTTTAAAATCATGGGTCAGCTATTCAGTAGCTGCAGTGTCTTTATAAATGCCAGAGATATTTTTCATTAATGATTGTATTTAAATTTGCAATTGTGTTGTTCCAAAATTGAAATGGGAAACGCAATTAAAAGCAAATAAGAAAAATAGCACTAGCAGTCCCATGTTTTGAATCGTTATTAAGGTTCACTAGCTATGGCCATATAACCATGTAAAATGACACCATGATAACATAAGGGTGATTGGGAGTTACGTTAACAGACCAGAACTATAGATTGTGTCAGTTCTGGGTCAAAATTGAAAAAACCTTAGTTGATGTTATTTTTAACTGTGGTTTCCCAGTCGCTCTTACTCTGATGTTCTGCACAGCAAGATTAATAAAGGCTTAGGAGTACTTAGTACAGTAAGGCTTGGAGAACAGGATCTGGAATCACGTCAATGCTTTGGCCCTCATTCCTTCTCTGGAGAGAAAAACAAAAAGCAATTTATTCTCTCCTGATCTGGAGGCAGCTGGATTGTTCCAGTGGTGATTGTTTTCATAAAATTTCACTCCAGAGGTAAATTAGTGGTAAATTTCGGAGAATACATTAGTGTGGGTATATTTGGTACCATTTCACCCTACATTGCACACAAGTTTTTCATGAAGCAAATACTAACCAACAATTTTAGTTCAGGTTGCTCTGGGATGTCCTGTAGCTTGAATGTGATGATATGTTTTCTCTTCCTGTGAGCAATTACTCAGTTTGAACTGGGAAAAGTAATGAAGAAGAACTTGTATGGTATGAACGCAAAAGAAATACTGGTTCACCAAGTGCCAGGAGAAAGAAAAGGCTAACAGACTATTTTCAAAATATAGCCTGGATTGGTTTCTGAATCAGATATGATCCTCTTCATTATTTTATATGTTTTTATCAAATGGTCTTGGTTTTCTTTTTAGGAAAAAATACACATTGCATATTTTCCATTGCACTTTCTCCTTCCGTTCTTGCTTCCACAAGTATAATTCCTTGAAAATCTCCAGAAAAGTTGTGTATATGGGGAAATACTCTTCACTTTTTAAAAACAAGATACAAGCCACCTGAGAATTTGAGTGAGTTGACAGCTCTCCATTGTTTAGGGAAAGCACTATGAGCATTTTTGTAACAGACTTTTGACATGATATTTTAGGGTGCAAAAGGCAAATATTTGATCAGATCGGTCTTCTGACCCTTTTACTTTTAATGTGCATAGAGCAATTAGAACTAATTATTTGGTAATTGTCAGATTTTTGTCCACTGTAGCATGAAACACTTTTGTGATGAGCATGTGATAACTGACCAAAAATAATCATCTGCTATCAAGACTGAGATTCTGCAGACGCAAAAAAGAGCAGTCTCATAAAATGAGCAGTCCCATAAAGTGTCAGTAATGCTACTCACTGGAGAAAGATTGCAGCATCACAACTTTACACAGCTATCTAAAGCAATAATGTGATGTTATAACAAAACAAAGTAGACAGTATAGATAGGAATGACAGCTCCAGTATAAATGCAATCCCTTACTTCCAAGTGTAAAACTGTCTTTCTCATTGATACTATTTTTGAACACACATGGAGTCTTGCTTTTATTATTTTGTGGATGTATACACATGTAGTGCACACAGTATTTTCACTGGCTAGCACTACAGAAAGATCTTTTATGTTTTCAGAGTATTAATTTTTCCATTTGAGTGCTTTTTCAGTGTTGAGAATGCTTATTTTAGCCATCATCTATCCATGGATTCCGGTTGTTTGTTTATCACACCTACTCTGGCAGGTGTAGTCTGTTTGCTACAGTTAACGAAAAGCCATTTTTTTATTGACATGTTAAGTCCCAAGTACAGTTCAAATAAAACCTCTCCTTTCATAATATGATTTTACATAACAGATTTTTATTAAAAGTGTTGTCTACGTCTGTGATTTATTGTACAGAGTAAAAATAAGTTTAAAAAGCAGCTGTATATTTATGCAGAAAAAAATAATTTATATCCCAAACTGCAGTTGAAATTCAACTAGTATAACAGTGATTGATATATCTGCATACATGTAATATGGGCCCTTTTGTCAGAAAGCTGGTAATATAGATCTGAACCCTTTATTTTCCAGCTAAACAAAATAAGCAATATTCTCTCTCAAATCTCTTTTTTCCCTATTCTACATCTTAATTCAGGATAGGCAAAATAAAGGTTTCTGGTTTTGGAACAGTTCTCTCTGCACTCAGCAGAGTTTTGGCTGCAAGGATGGAAGGAGTTGAAATAAACAAAGGAACCTCATAGGCCACTGACAAAACTGGAAAGGTAGTGATATCCTTTTGTATTACTTTACTTACTGGTTAAGGTACTCATGTAGTTGAAAGGAGACCACAATTCACATCTCTTCCCCAGATTGCTTTAGAAGCCTGTCACCTTCACTGAACACCCAGACCTCCAGGCTGAGCCCTTTTGTTTCCCATCCAGCAAACACTCAAGTATAAATAAATAATCAAGTTTTGGTGGGAAAGAAGAACTCATCCTAGATTTGTCCAGGACCCACTGACTATAAACTTTAAAAAGGCCTGTTATCCTGCTTCACTGATTCAGAAGTGGAGGAGAGAAAGACCTCAGTGTGGCCTGACCTACAGACAGACGGCAAAATTATCCTACTACTTTCAAAATTCAGGGTTAATCTTTCATGAGAATGAACTTTGGAGCTGTACTCTACAAAAGGGAAAAAGCTGACTTGCCTTCGGTTGGGTTTTTCTAGTAGTCTGCTGCTAATGGTCTGAAGCCTGGGGGTGGCTTAACTACTGATGGAACTATCTGTACAACTCTCCTTCATAGAATGAAGTTAGTCAGACTAAATGTCAAGAAATTGAAGTTTTCAGCCCAGGTGGTTCCCTTATAGTCATTTCCATCAAGCTACATAGTCAGGACTAGGAGGCTATGTCATGCGCTGAAATAAAACCGTGAAATCACCCTTCAGTGGTCAGAGATGTGTTGCAATGTACATTTTCAGAAGCGTTTGAACTGCAGTGCTCAGACACACCAAAAGTAATTTAAACCTTACTATCTGCATTTCTGAAGGCTACGTCAAATCTATTACATTGCTTTAAGGTGACAGTTTCTCTAGGCTTAGACAGGCAAAGAAACTCCTCAGTAGCTATCAAAACAGGTTCAGGATCCCTGATGAAGTGGAACACACTGCTGTGCTAGGTCCTTTATATACACATAAAGGACTACATGCTTTTGAGGCAGAGAGTATCTAAGTAGATACTGTATATTTATACTCCAATTTATAAGCAAGAAAAATTAGCAACTTGATATAAGGGCAGAATTTGAAGTGTACACCACATAGCTGTGAAGTTATTTCTTACTTACAAATCATTAATAATCTCTATTAGTTGCAAAAACCCCATCCTTTAGCTCCTCTTAGGCAGGAGGACTTCATCAATGCTCAAAGCTATTTGCAGTTAATTCTGCATTCCTTTCTATTTCCAAATACTTTACAAAATTGAAAATCTATGTAGGAATATATGCATTTGGAGAGGAAAAAATCAAGCAGCTCTAGGTAGCTCTCCTGGGAATTACAGAGACAGTAACTCAGAGACAGGGGCTCTTCTGATTCAAATGTCCCAATGGTGTTCAATAGACTGGCCTCTGTAAAGAGGCATTCTCCTTCTGAGAGACCCCTCTTGTCTAGTTTGAGAAAACTGCAGTAAAGATGGATGATAGAGTATCACAGAATCACAGAATCACAGAATCACAGAACGGTAGGGGTTAGAAGGGACCTCTAGAGATCATCTAGTCCAGCCCCCTGCCAAAGCAGGTGCCCCCAGAGCAGGAGAGCAGGGTGCACAGGAACGTGTCCCGGCGGGGTTTCAATTTCTCCAGAGAAGGAGACTCCACAGCCTCCCTGGGCAGCCTGGGCCAGGGCTCTGTCACCCTCACAGTAAAGAAGTTCCTCCTCATGTTCAGGTGGAACTGCCTGTGCTCCAGTTTGTGCCCGTTGCCCCTTGTCCTGTCGCTGGGCACCGCTGAGAAGAGTCTGACCCAACCTCTTGACATCCACCCTTCAGATATTTGTAAGCATTGATCAGGGTAATGCATCTCCAATTAGTCAATAGATCAAATATGTTTATTTCCTCTGCTGAATGAGGTCTGTGACCTCTGCCATTTTTTTGTCTGCAATAAATCTCACCTCAAGTTTAAAAAGCACAACAAANCAGGTGGAACTTCCTGTGTTCCAGTTTGTGCCCATTGCCCCTTGTCCTGTCTCTGGGCACCGCTGAGAAGAGTCTGACCCCAACCTCTTGACATCCACCCTTCAGATATTTGTAAGCATTGATCAGGGTAATGCATCTCCAATTAGTCAATAGATCAAATATGTTTATTTCCTCTGCTGAATGAGGTCTGTGACCTCTGCCATTTTTTTGTCTGCAATAAATCTCACCTCAAGTTTAAAAAGCACAACAAAGAGTTAACAGTTCATTCTTGAGTTTCTTCACTGCGTTTCTCATATAGAAGTTAATACAGGACAGACAATTTGCAAAAAGATTACTATAACTTATTCCTTTGCTATTATGCTTGTTAGCACTACAAGGCAATATATATTTGACGTGTTTGTATTCCACTACATCAGATATCTCTCTTCAGCAGCTGGTACCTGGGTGTTTATGCTGTGCACTGATCTTTTAACTGTGCGTGCATCTTAATGTAAAGAGGTGAATAAATTTTAATAGTATTAATAATTTTAAATTTGTACACACAGTCAACTGCAACTATAACTGTGTGCACAGTTAAAATTATTAATACTATTAAAATTTATTCAACTCTTTATAGTTAGATGCAAGCCTATTAAAAATCTACCCCCGACAAATGAAAGCAGTGTTCCGGGTAACCTCATGCCTCTTATTTCCTAATATTGCTGCTGTCTTCATGTGCTGACAGAAGTAATCTACACACAATAGATTAAGTCGCATATTTCAGTAAACACCTCTGTCTTTCTGAGTCTGCGACCCACTATGCCTGAGTATGGGGAGGCTCCAGGAAAGGCACCTGTGGTGAGGAATGAATATTCTAATGTTTCTGAACCTTTTGGTGAAGGTGAAGGGGGCTTGTTGAAAACATTGCTGTGAGCAGATGGACCCCTGAAACCATCTGCTATCGAAGCAACTAAATGTTCAATGATGCATTACGAAATTATTTAGCTCTCAAAGAGCCTGAAAGTAGTTAGTAATGATGGCATCTGTACTGAGAGCAAACAACCTATTTATATATGATCTATCACTTCATAAACCGTTTGGAGACCATCTTTCCTTAAAGCAGCAGTAGTCTTGTTGAATCCCAGAGTAAAATACTGAGTTGAATACGATAACTTGTAAAATCCCAGCTAGTTAATTTTCTCTTCTTGTAAGAATGCACTCTTTGCTGGAATGTGCTGGAATGCAAGCTTTGTTTTGGACAGAAGGGATTACACTGTGTGCTAGAGCTACTGTCTGTATCAGTGCACAAACATAACAAACGCAAAAAAAAAAGTGTAACGTTTACTCTGTCTTAATCAAATTAGGATCCTACCTTTTTTATTTCATCCCATTTAGTAGTACCAGTAAAGTAACAGGCCTTTAGGAATCAAGGCTTCTAAACATGAATTCATTTTTTTATCTACTTAGATGATCCTTGTACATTATATAGTTACTATGGGAACTATTAAAACTTGTTTGTGTGGATTTAGTTATGTTCCATGCTTGTAGTGAACTGCTTACTAAATATGTAAAGATATTATACGTTGTATTATAGATGCTTTTGCACCTGAAAAACATTGTATTTTAATTATTATTTTGAGTTTCACATATTTCTACAAATAATGAGCTTTATATGAATGTTTATTCCAACGTAAGTGATATTACGTTGATTATTTTTCTACTCCAGATAGTCAAACCAGAGGAAGTTATTTCTTTTGTCCATTTTCTCTCAAAATTATTAAACGTATTTAGAAACTTGCTTAAAAAAAATGATGCCTAGTCTGAAAGCACTTTCAACTATGTAAGAAATTTGGATTTCAGTTAAAGCTCATTATGTAAATATGAGGAAATGCAGCACAAAGTTTTTATCAGAAATCCCCATTAATATCAACAGTGATTCCTTATCAGCTCTTCTGGTGTAATACCTTTATTGAGGTTGTACAGGTTATTTTCATTCTTTATTGGAAGCAACAGTCATAGTGCTGAACTCAAAGAAGAACTTACCCAAGGAGAACACCAGCTTAATGTGCAAACCATAAATAAACAGACCTCGTAGGGCCTACCTCGGACATAGACAAGTCACTTCATGAGCATGGACTGCCCCATTCCGAAAGCCTTCACTGAGGCAAAATTTAGTCCCCTGCAGTGGAAAAGACACATTCCTAATCTCTGTGCTTTGAGGCACAGTCACTAGTTACTACTGACGATCTTGAGATACTTCAAGAGGATCTCTTACCCTGCTCACACGTACTGACCTTGGAGCCTTCCTCAGACATTGCTTCACCCTCCCAGCTCAGGATAGCCCCTACCTGCAACCACCACCTCCCTTTGGATGCTTGCCAGCCTTAGGATGGCACCGCTTAAACTGCGAGTTTGGTGTGCAGGCGAGATCTCATAAACATGAGCAACCTTAAGCAGTGTCGTCAAAATATGTGCAAGTGCTGCTGAAAGGCAAACTGGCTCCTACCCACTCCCATGGCACGCAGTCCTCGTAGGGACTACACACTGAGTATTCATGATTCAGCTCTGCATAAAGCCTCTGCCATGTGTTTGCACTTCCAGAAACCAGTTTACTCTATGCATATTTAAAGAAAACAAACCCTGCTCAGCACAATTTAAGCCTAAGTCACCTTAAATTTTCAGGGTGGAACAAACACTTCAGTCCCAAATATTTTGTTGAAGTGCAGCAATTTGGACCTTTGCAAGCTTAATTTGAGTTTATTTTTATATGTCCTATCAGTTAAGCTTCTGCTTTTTTAATTAAAAACATTTAGAAAAGATGTTATTAAACTATTACAATGTTTAAAGTTGTTATAAATTGAATGTGGCAGAACAAAAATTCATTCCTTACAGCATTTGGAAATGTGGGCGTGTGAGAAAGGGAGGACAGGACAAAATATCTTCTTTAAATTGCACCTTTTCTTTGTCACAGAATTAAACTGTGAAGGTTTGCAAGAGTCTCAGTGCTTGGTCAAATACTCTCCACGCTCTCCTGTTCTTCTCTGCAGACTTCAGGTCTGCTTGACATGGAGGCTGCAGTGCAAGTGGGACTGAAGGAAAAATTGCCCCCCTGATAGCTACACACACCACAAAAATTACAGGACTGAAACAAAAGGTTGGCGTGTCTAGCTGACACGCTATATCCCTTTCCTCTCTACTACCTGTCAATCAATCACCAGTCAATCACAGAAAGCCACAATCAGCCACTTAATGACAGCCATATGGCATCTACTTCTCATGAACTGTACTCCTGAAGTCATACTCGCTCCCTGTAACTAGCAGCATTTCCTATCCATGGTAATAATGAGGTGTTTTTTGTATTCAGACGAAGCCATAATGCCTCACACCTCTGACAGGACGCCCCTGTGAACAGAATACATGCTCTGCCAGAAGCATTGTTTTGCTTTAGGGAAAGAATCAATGCTGCTTTAGAAACGCTGGTACTCCCCCCTCCACAGCTGCACGTACCCTTCAAGCTTTGATCAGGAAGAGGTTCGCTGGTTTGTGAATAAGAATTGAGAATAACGTGGAAATTTTTGTAGGCATTCATTCTGCCTCCCTTGTTTCTCTGCGGTCCTGACACAGGGAAGGAATCCATACAGAGACCAATGTGATCTTCTTCACATCGGTTTACCAATGATTTCAACCTTGACCTGAAGGGAACACTTCTTCTGGAAGTGACAGGTAATTTAGCTTTCTTGCTTAGTTCTGGGGCTCTCTTGTGGTGAATTATGTATAGTGCTTCTGCGATATGGACCTTTGTCCATGAAGGACTGAGCTGAGGCTGTTAAACTTCTTTTAAAGGCATTTTATCCATAAACAGCAATCAGTCATGAGGATTCTTTGCAACAAAAAATTTCTGCCTCAGGACCAAATGGCAAACTCAGTTTTGAAGTCACGAAGTTTGGGCTCATCGAGCATGAAACTGGATTCAGGCTTCCTTACAAGGCTTTTCACTGAACTGAGCAGATGCTGGAGGGTTTTCTCTGTTACGAGATGGCTACACTGTTACTGCATTGCAATAGGTACATTTCAGTGACTTAGTTTAAATGGCAACTTTACCTCCAAGGAAAAAAATCTTCTTTGATCACCATACATTTGCTGAGCAATACTGTTTGTTTCCTAAGATGCAGCTAATTCAGTTTATCAGGAGAGGACATATTTATGACCAGACTGGTGAAACATGGTTCTGGTGTGTGAATTTTAGGCTAAGATGGCCACTACTGTGCAGCCTTTCAGCATCCAGTAGCTCTCGCTTTCTTTATTGAAAGGTACTTGGCGTATACTCTGTACAGCTGAGGAAGATAAGAGTTGATTTTTAAGGGAGGATTAAGTGTGCATCAGATGACTTGCAAGCAATGTATCGCTGCCTTCCTTTTCATGGGACCTTTAGAAGTGTACAGGCTCTTTACTCACAAGGTAAGTAATTACGTTTGCTGCTTAACAACACAAAACTAGTTTATTGAATGCTCTTCCTGGCAATTCCAGCTCAGGCACATCCCTCCAACACACTCTCCACCCACTTCAGGATATCTTCCAGCTTTATCAGGCAGGAAGGCACAAGACCTTCACAAGAAGATTCCTCCCATTACTGCTCCTGTGCTTACATTCGTTGCCATACCAAAGACACAGCAGTGTTAAATGCATATTTTTTTTCTTGGCAATTTCAGAAGCTTCTCCCTCAAGAAATCTTGGAGGTAGATACCTTGCAACTCAAGGACGGGCAGATTGTATCCATTAAAGATGGGATGTAAATGGAAGCAACCTTCTACAACATCCCCCCCTCCCCACATATACATACATTTTCAGCCCTGTTTCTGGAGTGCAGACAGAGAATCTCATTAGGAATCTAATATAATAAGGGCATGTAGATACTGGGGTTGGGGGGGTGGAAATCAGATTAGCTTCATTACTTTATTCTGCACCTCACAGCGCTTCTGCCAGTGGACAATTGCATTAGATCAGAGAGGAGATCAAAAGGCAAAAACTCCCCAGAAATACTGCTGCTCATTGTCTGAGACTGGAATGGGAAAAGTACGCTGTTGGAGGACACAGACCCATGGTAGATACCAGACACTTATAGATGTGTAGAGACATGGAAACTAAGCAACTTCCCAAGCGTATGCAAGTGGGCATCCAAAGACCCAAGAGGGAGATGACACTCTGAGTGCCAGGCACGTCCTGCCTGCAGGGCTCTACTGCCTCACTCACCATTACCTCTTCCACCTGCACTTTTTTCTGGACACCTTTCAGTTTTGGCCATGGGAGCAACAGCTCAGCTGAGTGCTCTGCTTCAGCAACGATAACCTGAGAAAGGAACACAAGGGAGCGTATGCCACTTGCCATACTAAACATTAACGGCCTAGACCAGTTCAAGACCCTTCTGCAGCAGTCTGTACCTGTACCCTGTACCCTGTACCAATTCTGGGCGGCACAGTGACCACAGAGGCAGCTTAACCAGTTACCCTGAGTTACTTCAGTCCAAACGGTGAAGGTCTGACATAGTTTCTTCAGTCCTGATACAGAAACCGGGAATCCCACCTCATCCCATATCACACCTTGCCTGGCAGTCATGGGAAGTGGGCTCGATAGGACCTTTTGGCACAAGAACTGCCATGTCTTCAGTGAAACACTTTAACATGCCCCTGAGTTGCACTGAGATACCAGTCACTGCAGAATTGTTGCTGTTGTCAGCAGAGAACAGGGGAAATAATCTTCACCAACTTCTACTCCACACCTCTAATTTCCCTTTAAAGATGTAAATTCCAGACATCAGAAAGACTGATTCAGACCAAAACAGAGTAAGAAGTACCTGGAGCTCAGCTAGGACAGGTAAGCCATGCTAGTTGCGTCCAAGACTGTTGGATGCATTGTTAAATCCCAAAGCATTGCTACTGTTATATTTTTTTCATTTGCTGGCATTACACGTATTTCTTATGCACAGTTGGCGCTGTGTTTTATTCCACTGCCATTTTCTTTTTCATCACTCCTTATGGAAGCCCATAATTTAAGCAAGAAAAAGAAATGCTGCGTGCTGCCTTCTACTGCTATGACAAACAGGTTACTCTTTACATATCACAGAAAGGAAAATAAAATGGAAAAAAAAAGTTGAGTCATAGGTGATTAGATCAGAAATATGAGGTGGAATATATGGCTTGTATTAGAAACTAGGTATTGCTTATGAAAACAACTTGTAAGAAGTAAAAGCACTATTAACCATGTAATGCTCACAGAATCCACTTACTGATACTGTCGTACATTTCCTGAAAGTGTTACAGGAGTCCTGAAGTCTATCATTATTGCTCCAATATTTAATCAAATGTCAAATTCAGGGGGTGTAGAAATTGTCATCGTCCAAGTTGTGGTTCATAGTCTAACATTCTAAAGTTTGCAACCAAAAGGATGAATATCTAAATCTATAAAAACTTAAAAGTGCTGTTTATGAATGAATGGATCATGCTCTTTATTATTTAAACTTACCAAGATTGTAAATTTCTCCAAAATACAAAAGCGATATAAGATTTCATAGTCGTGTCAGGTTCACATATGCTGCAAAATTACTTGATAATTTAGTAGCACAAGTTAACATATCCTATACTATTCAAGTGTCCTTTTACCTCATATTCTATGTCTTTCAATACAATTTAACTTAATCCAGAAAATCTATTTGAATTTCAAAATAAGTATGCTCACTTAGGAGGTATGCCCATCCAGAAACTACCCAGAAAGATCATCTATTTGGACCAGACCTTAAATCTATTCCTGTCAAATTTCTGTTCTATTGGGAAATTAGAAGCTGTAGAAGTACTGCTATTAAAGATACACCCGTGAAGATTTTATCACTGTGGTTGAAACATACACCTGCTTCTTCAACAAACACATTTGCGGATGACAGAGAAACAGAAGGTATCAGAAAAACACGCCAAGAAAAGAACCTAAGCACTCAGGGGTAAGAAGAGACTAAGCAAAGACAAGATGCTTCAGGCAATCAATAACACAAATACTCCAATAATAATGACAGCAATAGGAAGTTTTTTTCAAGCTGCTTCTTCACAAGTGTGTACAGAAAAATCTATATTGCAAATTTTACTGACAGGGGTATCTTTTTATATATTCTTCCATATTTTTAAAAGTCTAATGAAAAGTATGCTCTGGGGTTTCCGCAGACATCAGTACTTATGTACTTTATCCCTTCCCTAACAATACCAATCAAATAGAAAATATTTTCCCTGAATTCTCCTCATGTCCCCTTCTCTTATTTCCAGGAGCACATTGCAAATACCTCCATTTGCCTGTGTGTTAACTTCTGAACTGCCAGAAAGGGCTTGAAGGCAAGATGTACTGACAAGGAGAATTCCTTTCTTAAAAGCTCGAATCATTGGGCACCTTTAATTAAAAATTGTATTGATTTTTTCCATTGCTTTTAATGACAGGCACTAGTCTGTGACTTCCATTGTTAGCCATTGACAGTTTAAGTAGTGAAACAAAGCGCACTTATACAGCACTTAGTGCAAAATTATGACTGATTAAAAAATCGTTTGTCATGGTAACAGCACCTGCTTAGACTTCACGAATTTTTAAATGCACTCTTGCACACAGTGTGTAGGAAGGTGTGGTACACGCAAGTCTTCATAGCCATGTCCCTCAGCAATTTAAATACATTATTGAAGTACCATGTGAATCACATTTTTTAAGCAGCTACTAGTTTCTCACAATATTTGCTTGGAGAAGTTTGAGGTCTGCTAAAGCTTCAGCATTTGACCACAAAGGGAAATGTAGTAGAAATCTAGGCACCGGTGTTCATACCTTTTAAACAGAAAGAATCCCGAGCTCTAATTTAGCTGGGATTTAAAATAATTAACTCACAACTTTAGTACCTCTGTTTTCCTCTTTTCAAAGGTAGGCTCCTGCCCTCAGATGTGTCAAGGGTGCTTAGCATACCAAGGTGCAGATAGTCAGCTTAGTTAAATCATTGTTGCTCAGTTGTTGTCCATAGACCACAGTTACAAGCCTCCAAAGATCAGTCCAATGCAGATATGAGCAGAACTAAAAAAAATTAACTATATTAATCAGTAACACCACAACTAATAATAGTCATATTACAATATGTAATTGTGTAGTTCACATACAAATATCTACAGAAAGTGCACCGGTATTCTCTGTGTAGGGCAAAGCTGAAAGTGATCTGAGAAATTTGAAGGATGTTGAGCGTAGATATGACAGTGGGTGGGATTCGAATATTGCCCTCGGGCCAGCATCAAATTCTGGGGCAAACAGTCTGGAGTCTTATTCTTCTGCATGAGTGCATAGAGGGTTTTATATTTGTTAAATCATTTAAAAGAAGCTCTAATTATGTATTCTACGTCATTTCCTTTGCATTGTGTGTTGTAAGATCCAGTCATTTCCTGGAGGCATCCACCCACCGTAAGCTGAGCTCAAAAATTGTTTCCAGAGATGGTTGGCATATTTTGGACTAATTCCTCTCCCTTTGTGTGGAAATACCTGGGAAACATTTTTCCAGGAAGATCCACTTCCATGAACACATGAGATGTTTTCCTGACTACATTGTCCCTGGCTTTCTCTGACTGCTGTTTCTAAACTTCCATTTTTAATGGACTTTGGACCAAACTCCAGAAAAGTATTTTGCCCACATGTATATGTACATGTATATATTTCATAAATTTGTGATAAGTTTACTCTTGACATTGTAAAAGTGCCCTCATACTTCTATTTTCTCACGCCTTTTTCCTAGGTTTCACCTTTCTCTCTCCTCAGAAGACTGCTGCACTATTGGGCACCTTCTCAACCTTCATTTGACCTCAACTTCTTCAGTAGACTAAGTTTTGAGGAAGGAAAGACAGTCTTGTAGCTCAAGAATTTGAATAAGATAGAGAGAACACTATTAGCCATAAAGCATAATTATTCTTGTGCTGATAGTGAGATAGTGGAGTATATACAGTCAATATAACCTCTGATAATATTATAACCTCTGATAAAAAAAACAATATTAGCCCTTTAAAGTACCATTAAAACAAATTTGAGCCAACCAAAAATACTTGTGCTATATCAGCACTTTATGCCGTGCTAACAATGAGGTTTTGATTTCTAGTCAATCACTCTAAAGACAGTCTTATTCTACAGAACTTTGTTTCGAAATTCATGTTCATTAACATAGAGATACATAGGCCAGGAACACGTTTTCTCACTGCAGTCAAGGACCTTCATTGGTATTATTTCTAAAAAAATTGCATTTCCACTTCTTCACAGACGTTACGGCTAGAAATTAATTCAGCTCCTTCCTTCGTTACTTTCATTTCTATTTTTTTTTACTAGAGTGCCTGATAGCAGTAGTAAATTGTTAACAAATCCAAATCAGTAAAAAAGGGGGGAGATGAAAAATCCAAATAGCCAGTGGACATCACACTTATTTGTTAGCAGCGAAGGCATGGTCAAGCCCGGAAATATTTGGTTCCATTCTAACATCTGGAAACGTTTTCTTACTGTTTTTTCCCAAATCTGATTCCTGAGGTCATTTTTACGGGGCTCCAGTCCTCGGACAATTTACCTGCCAAAATCTGCAGATTACATAGGAACTGAAATTTTGCAGAAGTTTGTAGCACTCTTGAAGGTGGTTGCATTCCCATTCCTGACAAAAAGACTAGCCATGAAAATTCCATTTTAGGTAAGGCTTCTCAGAGGCATGCTTTTTAATAATTTCCAAGGTACGGAACGTATTTTTTTCCCTAGTTTATGACTAAGTCAAATACTACCATTTAATGAGTAACAACTGTAATATTTGATGTAGTTTTAAATAACAAAACACTGAGTTTTAGAAGGATTAGCAACTGTAATTTCAGGCAGTCATAGTTGATTCCTCTGCAATCTGCAGGAGAGTATTGCTTGGAAGTTTTCTAGAAATTTTGGCCTAGATTTTAACTTAATGGTAACTGATTTACGTGCCATAGAAATTCATAAGATATAGAACACGGCAAATGAATTCTTTGTAAGTGAACTGTAATTATGTATATTTTGTATGTGGTGAAGAAACTAACCATGTAAATGATGACAGCTAATTATATACAGCTCTCCTGGGCATTAGTATCACTCTCCCTGACAGCATACTCCTCTTTAAGGTTTTTCCTTCTTTGTATATAGGCTACTATTTCCGCACATTCCTTAAGGGAATTGTGCTGTTACCTTTGCACTGGTTAAATGAAAACTAAATGTTTTTATCACAGAAATCCTTAGTGTAATCTAACTAATTTCTCCATTATTGTGCTAATAAGTCAAATCCGGCTCTCCTTCTTACTGGTGTCAAGCCAACCTAATTCCACTGATTTCAATGAAGTTGCTATGGATTTACACACGCAAAGCAGTCAGCCAATATTTGGCTGCTGGTTTTGCTCCCCTGGGAGAGCTGGAGATTACAGCCTGCAGAAGGAGCAGTGAATAATATTTGGTCAGACCAGAGCCTGCTGTGGAGGGGGCTGGGGGAACACCTCATGGGAGGAATCTGGGGAAAGTAAACTCCTTAAAATCTTCCTTGGAAGAATTCCCTCCAGCTTCTTCAAGCTTGAAGGAAAGGGGGAGTGTGTGAGAGGAGAAGTGGGAAGGAGGGCAAAGATGGTCTCTTCACAAAAATCTAACATGCAAGAGGTTCTAACAAAATCAATCAGTGTTTCAGACTACCTTTGAAAGAGTCTACAGAGACACTGTCTATGGGTGGTCATAGCCATTTTTGCATCTTCTGAGCACTGGTATTTTCCAAGGCTGTTCTGAGTCTTTCATAGGCAACTTTCTCTAGACTCTCGGTTGAAGGTATGCAGAAGAGTCTACACTGTCAGGGATTACAGGAGGAATAAAGAATATGGCACATGGTGCAGTACTTGTGTGTAGATTTACTGTGAGCTTCAAGGATAAAGTCTGAGATTATGCTTGCTCTCTCCCCTCTGCCCTCGTCCTCTTGAATTTCTGGAATTGGACTGAGAGATGGAAACGGGGATGTGACTTACCTATATTACTTAATCTTCAAAAATTGCCCTTGACAGGAGTACCCCTTCTATGCTAATTCTGGTAGGCAGCTTCCTCTCGTCATTGTTCTTGTGATCTACAACGAAAAAGATCTGCACTGAAGCATTTGCTGAACAGTCCTAAAGGGAAATGCACTGGGAGTACCGTGTATGATTCAGTCCTTTTTGTTATTCTGAATTTTACCATCTTGCAATAACTATCACATATTTGATATAACTCTGGCTAGTACCATGTGAGATGATAGCAATTGAATGGATATGAATGTACATTAATACATCTGAATGTTGTCTCCTGCAGGCCATGCAACTTCTGAGATGACTTGTCAGAGACACTGCACTGCTAATAGATTTTCTGTTTCTCAATGTTTCTCCAATTCTTCTTCTTGAGCCCCAGAGCCATGTGGAGAACCCAGACACATTGTCTTATTCTTTCTAGAAATGCTACAAAATACATTTCCCTTCTAACAAATCCCCGTGGTAAAAACAAAGCAACAAGTTTTCGTATCTTCAACCAGGTTCAGTATTTCTGCTGCTGTAAAGGATCAGTGATTTAATTTTGTTTTCTCCCCTGCTGCCAAAGCCACGGCTGAGCTGCCCAGGCAGCCTGTTCTCTACTTATGGGCAAGACTAAATCCTGCCTCAAATGCAGTTTTATTCATAACTGCCTCTGGACTCTTTGCTTACCAGAAGGCAACTCTGGTGATGCAGTTCTTCCATTTGTTCTTGTTTCTACAGTCTTGATAGTTTCAGACTTTGTATGTTAGGTGCAGCAAAACCTGTTAAAACACTGACCCAATTCAGTAATTATTGGCGTCAGAACTCCTTCTTTTCATGCACACACA
>VZSC01007054.1:53219-73370 GCA_013398225.1 Steatornis caripensis | reverse complement strand
TTTGGACATAGACCCCCAAAATCCCCTTCTCCTCTACCCCTTTCCCTATTCCTCCCCCAACTGTCTAAGATTAACTCATGTAACCAGTTGTTGCTAATCTGAATTCGTTTACCAGACAGCCCAAACTTGGCTGCTTTATGCTTAAAAGCACAGGACTAAGCACTGATGTTCAGCTGTTAATTTAGTAAGATATAAGGTACCTGCTGAAGGCAGGGTCTATCAGTATTGTAATGGGTTGTATTAAAGTCAATAGACATGAATCGTGAGCTTAAAAAGGGTAATTAATGGGCTCCTGAAGTTACAATAAATAAATAAAAAGTAAGCTAAAGCAGTTCCAGTTATCATCAATATTCAAACTCAAATTGCAATTAAATAATTTTCTCAGGTATTTACAAGTCTCATTGACTTTCTACCTTGATAAATGTCTGCTATCAAGTTCCAGTTTTCTCCATATCTAGGACCTGTACACTCACCTATTGAAGTCAATGGGAATATTTGTGCTGTCTGCAATGCACAGCGAATGAGACAGATCATGAGACTGAAGTAAGGTAATCGTAGTCTTTTTGTATGATACACATTCATCTTGCTTTGCTGGTGAATGGGAACTGAGTGCAACTGTACAGGTTGTATAATAAAATGTTCCCCCAAATCTTCTGTATCATCTAAAAATACATTTATTAGTGAAGAACTAGGGAGACAGAGGACATTAATTTGATGCCCATGGATAGCCTCGTTTAAACAACCTTGAACTTGCATTAATATTCACAGCCTAGAAGTTCTGCTGTTTGACCACAACTGGTGTTTCTTTTAGCAGGAATTTATTTTTAGAATCAGCAAGGGTTAAATCTACCATTTGCTGTTTCTGTTCTTGTATCAAGGTCAGAACGAGCAGGTAGCCCAGTTCACAGTTTGCAGGACTAATAAATCTTTTCAAAGGTCAGCATCTGCAGTCATTATCAACTAATCAGTTTTAATTTGGTTTTTAATATATAAACACTTGGGATCATATAGAAAACATCATGCATGTTGTTTAAATCTGTTTTTTTTTAAAAAACATCACTTGTTTTAGTCAGTTCATTAATATTTTAAATAAAGGAAATCAATAGGTGCATTAGAGCTGCTTACCTTCAACTCTTTCTTGTTTTCACAAAATATTAAAGATAACAATAAATAGTTGCACTTTTTTCCAGTGAGGCTTTTATTAGAGCTGCCGCCTCTCTTATGAGACTAATCAGATCAACTGTGGTGTGAATCAGTATACATCGATTCACTTGAGAACGGACTTGATCCAACTGACTTTCAGCTATTGCACATACACTGTTTACTATGTAGTCTGTTTAAATATAGGGGAGTAAGAACAGCAATGTGAAATGTCAATGCACAACATGTTCAAGCACAGGGTTTGAAAACCTTTTGAGAAATGTATTTTTAAGTCACAGTGTTTGAAGACTTTTGCTTTAAATTATTTTGTATTGTTAAATATTTCCACTATTAGTCATGCTTTCTCATCAGAACTAACCTCTAAGAATTCAGCAGAATGCCACAATATGACTCCTTATGGCCAACAGGATCACCAGTGTTAAAGGATGTTGGTCTGGTACGCCTATTCATTGCCATATTATGCACCTAAATCCAAAATACATATTTTTCAAAAACAGCTCCTTAGATGCTACGGTCCCAGAGGTTCTTGAATTTAATGATCCTCTTTACATTTTAAGTTTTTTTTTCACTTACAATAGTTGCGCCTGCAGTCACACACACCCTTGAAGTCTCAAGATGAGGTGAGAGCAGGTGCTGCAGGAGATCTCAACTGCTAAAGAGACCAGAGGGAGATATTTTGCTGAAGCTGTAGCAGATCTTGCACTCACTGGTATCTATTTTAATTAATGTAATTTTGTGCTGTTTGCTTCCACGTCTCAGCCTACACAGCAGTTCTGTATGGACCACAAATGTCACTTCTCTGAGGTCTGTTTTCTTGTGGCTGCCTTGCTGCTTTCATGGACACTTCCTTCCAGTGTAGACTGTGTGAGGTGATGGTGTCGACCCACTGGAGGAAAAGTTGGGGTTGCCACGTGGCACGGCTGTTTTGTCTTCTGAAGCTGTAGCTTGATTCGTGAATGGACAAACAGAACAGCAAATTACATTCATGAGCACTGTCTGCTCTGAAGGTATGGTGATTTGCAATGTCCTAATACTATGTAAATATTTTCAACAAAAATATTCAATATTAAACTACTTCTGACACTTTTTGGAATTGAATATTACTTTAAAAAGAAATAATGTGGTTTTGCTTATTTTTCAAATACATTTTTACTGCAAACAATAGATATTTGAAATATAACATTCCTATAATATACCAAAATATTTTAAATAGTATTTTTCCAGCCCTATGTTGATATCAGATATTATCGTGAACTAAAGCACACTGGATGATCTGCCTACATAATAATTTCTAGCTTTTCTAACCCTTTTAATCCAAAAACACCTCAAAGAAACGTTGTTGCAACATTTTGCAGTGGATTAAGCTTTATTGCAGGAACTTGCATTAGAGTGCAGCACCTTTGAGTTTATGATCTGTTAAGAGGGCCAACAATGTTGGACCTTAGTAAACATGCATCTAATCAGATGGCAGTTGAGGGACTATGCCCATAGAACCTGATCAACCATATTTGCAAAATGATGGCGAACATTTCCTTTTTATGTAAATAGGAAATGGATTAGACTATAGGACTTTTCCAAAGGTTCACCTACTGTTTGTATTTCAATAGGCTTGTCCAGTGGATTCTGAGGATCTTCAGGAGTACACTACAGGATTGTATATGATCAGGAACTGCTGCATTAGTTAATTATTAATTACTTAAAATCCCTAGCTACAACACAGGACAAGTTAAGCAGAGGTAGTGAAAATGAAAGAGACAATAATGTGACCATTATAGGTGAATAATAACAATATTAGTGAGAATATGTTAAGAATATAATAAAGAGTCTGTAAGAAGAGCTCTATAGATACCCAGGTAAGGTCAACACCACAGAAAATATTGGAACCTTCAAGAGCTAAAGCTGACCAGGACTTTTGTTGCTGAACACCCAGAAATGATGGCATCCTCACTTATACATTGTCATTGTCTTCAAGCATTATATCAGCTATGGAGGAAATGTAGCATCATCTGAATTCCTGGGACCATTTTCTGGAACAGCCTGGGACTCTTGCAGAGGTGTTCAGTCTAAGTGTTAAACTTCTCAGACTGATGACTTGCCAAGTAAAATAAATTCAAATATCCAAAGAGATGCTACAGTTTCAGAAAATTGCCATACTTTCCCAGTTTGCATTATCTGTAACTGTAGTGGCAAAATACTTATTACATGCTATTTAGACAATATGCATCATGAATGGGCAGCAGATGAACACTCAGTGGGTAATGTAAGGCTTGGGAAACTATATGCCTGTTACACCCAGAGAGAGTCTTAACGTTGCATGTCAAATTGGATACTTGGCCCTCTAGTCTCAGGTATAAGGATGCACAATTGTCAAATTCAGTTTGAATAATATATGAGTCAATAGGATATTGGATGAGCTGCACGTGTCACAAAAGTCAGGAAAACCTTGAACCTGCTACAAGTGGGGTTCTATCAACAGTAGAAAAATTAAAGGAGGAAAACACGAGAAGTTAGTAGACATAGAAATAAGTTACTGTGAAAGTTATTCCTTATCTTATTTTTAAAAANTCTGAATTCCTGGGACCATTTTCTGGAACAGCCTGGGACTCTTGCAGAGGTGTTCAGTCTAAGTGTTAAACTTCTCAGACTGATGACTTGCCAAGTAAAATAAATTCAAATATCCAAAGAGATGCTACAGTTTCAGCCAGAGCTATAAGTGTATTTTATACAGGGAGATATTTCCAAGGTTGATTTTGAATAATTTATTCAGAGAGATGGACTTCTTTTTTCCCAAAGTCATTGAAGTGAGAACACTTGGCTCTGAAGAATTATAAGCAAAGCTTAAAGGAACTATGGGCCAAATCTTGCTCTGATTGAAACTAACAGGAAACTTCACATTGATTTGGGGGGATGAATCAAGCTCTTTATCCTTTGTATATGTGACCTTTCCCATGATGCTATCCCATCAATTTGAATATCTGTAACAGGAACAATGAAGGGAAATACCCAGTGTTGACCAGAGGAAAAACACGTGCTACTTCTGCTTTTCGGTTGAGAAGCAATAATTTTTTTGTGTTACACCTGTTTGGACATAAATACAACCATGCGCATTATTAACCACGGTTGATTGACATCGGAAAATTAGTCATTTTGACTTCAGTTTACTTTGGAACAATTGTGTGAGGCAATTTATTAAAGGATGCAAAAGCATAAAACTGCATTTCTACTACATATTCTGGTCGGTTTTAGTCAAAGATAACTCCTACTAAAACAAGTAAGAGTGATTTTATTTGGTGTAAAGGAAGTTTAGGGGGAGTTTTAAACATAAATGAAGGATAAATAGTAAGACTAGACTTCTGGACAAAAGGAAGCCAAGAAAGTCCAAGAAGGCTGCGAAAAGGTTGGACTGCCGCTCCAGTCCAGTTTTTGTCTCTAAGCTTTAACCTAGTCTTTGGATGTCAGCCATAGCAAGTTGCTTATGGAAGCTACTCGTGAATATCATGAGTGAGGGCTTCCACTTACTGTCTTCTCCATTTTCCCCCTCTGTGATAATTTTTGATTCTATTTAAGTAGAGTCTTTTCCATTGTTGTATATGACCCTATCAGTCACTCCGGTACATAAGCTAGTAAAGCTGTACAACTATACAAGTCCTTGAAAATGAATGCTACATTATGCGTAGGGGTTGTCTTATCACTTACTGTACAGTTTAGAGATAATAAATCTAATTGATTCTCCCTTCTGTTATCTTAACACCAGAGTCCAGTGCAAACTGGACAGCAATATTTAAATAAACACAACACAAAACCAACATGATACCGTGGAAAAGAATAGAGCAATATTCTTAATTCTGAAAACCTGTATTGGTAATCAATTGAAATGCAGGAGCAATTGAAGAGCTGTCCAATTTTCAATTGCAGTATAAGTTGGGAAACAATTTGAGAATAATGGCTCATACAAAGAGTTTTTGAAACAGTCAATATGGTCTTCATGTGAAGGACAAATAAGAATTTGGCAGTCTACCCATTGTTCAGTCTTTGTGCATTAGACGTTATCTGCAGGACTCACCGCAGCGGCCCAACTGAGATCGGAGTTTGCAATCTTTCTGTGACTCCAATGAAAATGTATTTAGTGGGATATTCATTCTGGAGGCACATTCAACAAATGTGTATCAGCATTACTTAGAGCATTGCTACCAATATACATTCACTGAAAACTTGCTTTAGTGAACTGACTCACGTTTGATATGTTTGCTGGCTGTGGTATGTGTTTATTATATTACTGTGTTGCATGAAATTAGAAGTAAGGGTTTTCACAGAATGTAGTTCACTGATGTCAAAGTACATTTTCTTTCACACCAAACATTATGATTTGGAGACAATATTTATGCAGTTTTCCTTTGATAGTAATAAACATTTCCAAAGCTTGGCTCTTAATCTGAATGAAGTCGCAAATCTGCCTTCCTGTCTTCTGATTGTCTTTAAAAAATTGTTGTGATTTAGACCAGCAGTATTCTAGTCTGAGTTAATTTCCATGGGAACCTCTGGCTGCAAGCTAAATATTTTTCACATAACATCCTACCAATGGTTCTCTCTGCTGTGACTGAGGACTCATTTCACACCTTCAGCTACTTACCCTTCTCTGAGATAGTCATAGTCCATCACCACAAGAACTGTGCCTTGAGAGAGACACTCCAAAGCAGAGGGCCAGCGTGGGAAGGTGGAGCAGGACTGAAAATTCAATAAAGGAGTATTACACTCTTAGTGTTTTATTGAGGCTGTCCTATCAAAAGGACACTTGTAATAATGAAGATAAGGATTCGAGCTTTGGCAGACAGCATTCTGGTAGCCAGACTTTTCTCTAATTTTCATTACATGGTTGTGAAGGAAAACTGCAGGAATACTGCGCTGTGTTGTTTCCATTGAAAAGAAGAATTTAAAGTAAAATAATTTAAAATAAAACGGCTGTTGAATTCCAAAGAAGGCAAACAAATATGTTCTGTACCTCAGAAAAATGCTGGAATTACTTTGGATTCAGAAAACTATGGGTGTAACTAAGATCTTTGAAATTCTTTTTTATGGAGATGTTGTGTGGATGTATAAATACGCATTACTAGATGCCTATATATAGAAAGCATGTGTGGTTTTACAGCAATAGAATAGATAAGAGCTAGTTAGATGGTTTTCATATTCACTATATGCAATTTTCTAAGCATGAATCTGTGAATTTGTTTCATTTATGGTTGTATTATTTTACAAATTTCAGTTTAATAAGTGGTACCCTGGCAAATTCTACCTTCTTCGTATTTACATTTACCCTATGGCATTAGCTGAATATTTTTCTTCCTGTTGAATGGGAAGTTGTTGTGCAGTGTTGCCAGAATCTGAAATACGTGGATTTCCTTGTGTAACATGGAAGTAAGAGAAGTAGAATTAAGTTTTCAATTCTCTTATGATGTGTTTGTACATCAAAGATGATTGCCTGCTCCCTAACAAGGAAAGGTCTTGGCTGATGCAAATCAAAATACGTTTCTGGTATTCGGAAAGGCAAAGGAAAAAGATAGGTCTTCTTGCAGGGATGCCTAGCTGCATGTTCGTGGATCCTCCCAAAGCAGTGTGGTGCTACTCACATAAGGAAAAAAAAACCAGGTTAATGTTCTGGATTTAACACTCCCGGAAACTTCTTCAGGGTTTCAACTCCTAGCTGCAATGGCAAACCGATAAAACCTGACAGTCAGCTACAAGTTGACGGTAGAATACAGTAGAATAGCTGGACCAAAGAATTTGCTCCTTCAGTGTTAAATACTCAAATTCAATGAAAAAACCAGTTCATGTCTGTAAACTCATTTTTATAAGACTCTGAAACATGTACTCTATGATTAAGGGCACAGACTCTGCAAGGTTGTTCGCACCCTTAAAGTCAGGAGGCATTCAAAAGCTTTGTTAGATTGGCTTTTACTTACCCACCAATAACAGGTATTCTTCAAACTATATCTGCTCGGGTTACTGCACCTTTGGATTCAACAACATGTTGATGTAGTAAAGCTCTCTTACTTGCTCCGTTTCCAAAAGAGAAAAAGTTATTTTATGTTGAGTTAGTTTTAAAACCATATTAATTTTCAATGGGAGGCCTGGATGGACTTTCTTAACGGATTGCTTATGACATAATTAGCTGGCAATCTGGCATCAAGATAGAATATGCAAGTATTACATTAATATAACAAATTCTAGAAAAGTTAACTAAATTAGATTTGTACCTCTGAAATCTTTACAATTATGAGAATAAGCCTCTAAAGAAAAGAAAAAGATCATACTGTAATGTTAATCTTTTAAGCTAGATCATTTTAATTCATTCCACGTGCTAGGGAAGTATTAACAATTGAATTGCTGTCTCGCTAAAAAGAATGTCCTGCATGAAGTACAAAACCAGTAGCAGTTTGACACATACAGCATATCTTTTGTTGTAGGAGCAGAAGATAAACCTGCAGGATCATAAGGCAGTGACACGTAAATTAAAACAGGTCCGTATTTAAAATTCTTCAGACAGATACTTACATCATGTCTAAATGAGTAAAGTAACGTCCAAGAACCTTTTAAGGTATTTTTAGCCCTAATTATTTTACCTTCATGCTGGCCCAAAGCAGTACAATGAGATCAGATCAATACTAACACCGAGAGGAAGCGAGGGGAAGGATGCTGGGGGTGATCCAGCACTGGGGGACATGGTGCTGTCCTGGGAGAAACCCCTTCCTCGCTGTCGCCGGGGCCGGTGCCGTGTGGGAGAGGGCTGCCTTTTGTGAGCCAACCCTGGTGCTGCAAGTGAAGTCTCAGCCTTTTATTTTTTTAAGGACTAAATCCACTGCTCGATTGCTGCCCTCTCATGTCCTGTGCAGCGGTTTGTTTTTCTTTCCTCTTTCATCCTTTTTTTTATTTGCCTGTACCAATTTCTAAGGAGAGCCAGAGGGAGCGAGGTGGAAGAACGTGTTAGTCCACAGCTGCCTATCAGTGGAGGACAGTGGGCTTGATTAAAGGGGAGCTCCCTCCTGGATTTCACACATCACATCAATCACATTGATCAGCCCCCAGAAAGGCAACATATTGTCTGGGAATAAGCCAAGGAGGGATATCAATTTCACAATAGCACTTATGTCTTTCAGCCAAGAACTGGTTTATTTTTGGCTACTGAAGCCTGAGACTCACTTTGGAGCTCCATTTATGTCCAAAGATGTTCAGTGTTCACTTGCTATTCCACTAGCAAGTTATTACTGACTTCTGCCTGAAATTCGTAGCTCTATATGTGATTCCTAAGCAGAAAAATCGACTTCTGCTTGCTCTGCGTATCTGGTGATGGGACTTAGCAGCTCTGCATCTAAGTTACTTCTTTCTTCTGCTGCTACTCAAAAATGAAGCGTCTTCAAAGTGCTCACATTTTTTGTATCTTTCCCTATAATCTTCAAGAAATTGTTCAAGTCCTTAGGGGAAATTATATCTAAAAAATTCTCTGTGTTATTCCTTCATCTATGTGATGTGGTAAAACATGTCCATTGTTTTGATATATTATTTATTAATACCATTTGCAAAAGAACTCTACGAAAGGTATCCAATTTTGCAGTAATGTTATCTACTCTTTCTGGTCCCAAATATTCCGGTTTTATGGATATGCTGCTTTGTCAGATAGAGTTTTGATTTATTATCTCTGCTTGTCACTTTAAAGAAATCATTCTTACATATTGTTTTATATCACACTCCCAAGGAGGTTTCATCTAGTTTGTTGACATAATGAATCCTACACCCCATGATTAATTACTTGTATTATATTATTATATCCACCTACATTTACCCCGGCTACTTTCTCAATAATTGCTGCTCTGTAAATGTATTTGAGAGTGCCTCTGTATGTGAGAGAGAGAGAACTGGGTCTCGGTTAAGCTTCAAACTGCTGTAGCGAATGAGTGTAGGAATTAACAAAATGACCCCTACATCATTAAAAATAAGGACTTGAAATAGAAAGAAAATTGCCAGTATGGCATTCCTCTCACGTAAAGTCCTGATGACTTCACCGGTTTTCTAAAATAACGTGTGTCTCATAAAATATCTTCTAAGGCTAGTCATAAGTACTCAAATTGTTATTCCCCCCTCACTATCACTACTTGCTGAATTATTTAGCTAATGACAGGGTGACCACAACGATCTCTAAAAAGGAAGGTACAGCCTGGCTGACCCTGTGGTATGCTAGAAAACAATATTTTAAAATGAGCTATTTTAACATTTGCAGTGATGCGAAGCCTACCAGCTCCACAGCACACCACAGATTTGCCCCGTTTGTTTAACAGTCAGAGAGAGATTATCTCCATCGTTCAATAGAAACATTTAGCTAATTTTATTTTTCAGTAAGAGAGTGAAAGAGAAATGGAGTTAGCCAACGTATATTCTGGAAGTTCACAGGATATCCTGCTATGTTTCTCACAGCCACTTCTACAGTCTCAATGTACTATTTTCATAATACCTCTAAAAACATGATACAGAAAATTAGGATACATGCAGGTTTTAATTATGTTTTGTACCAGAGGGACTCAGACTACCTTCTGAAGGCTTTCCATAGTAAAGACTCAAAAGTTTAGCTTAAGTGCTGTGATTAAAAAATATCATCAGAACACTGTTTTTTCGTTAGAGTAATCAGGAGTACACAATCCTGTTTCCAATTACTTGAGAAGACAGTCAGCTATGAAAAGATGTTATTACCCTGCATTCTTGAAATTGGTATAGCTATACATGCTCTTTCTTTGTCAGTACTACAATGCTGCAGACACGATGAGAGGCAGTGCTTGTGGCTATCTTATTTTTTAATTAGTTAAAATGGGCCCTAAAGTATTGAAGACACTGGCCAACTTTCCAGTGCTGTGATCCTTAATTACCTGTAAGTATTTTAGGAAGATTTGTCTTTCTCTTTTCATCTTTAACCATACCAAATAAAAATATAATGTTCGTGCTTACTTTATCAACTTACTTAACGTTTATGGAGCTTTGAGACCAGGTCTTTTCTATGTTAGAATTTTAACAATGTAATTTTTATTAAACGTAACATAATTTGATGCACTATCATCTCATTATTATTAATTATGTCAAGTAAGCTGGAGGATTGCATTTGCATCAGGTTTGAGAGTAAAATCTATGAGACTTTATTGCTAAATTTCAGGTTGTTAAAATATTTTTTTTCCCAATACCCCAAATCAATGGGTTTTTGTGTGACTGACATTATCTTTTGAAAAATCCTGTGTACATTGCAGGATATGCATTTTAACATTATTAAACATACCTGCAAATACTTCTCCTGCAGAATGTTAGCAGGGTTTTCATAGAATAATTATATTTAAAAATAGTAAATGTTTTAGATAAAGGAATATGAATTAACTACATTTGCAGAACTAAAAGATGCCTATGCTGTACACAGTATACTCCCCATGTATTTTTTTTCCTCCCAAATATCTACATCATATAAATAATCTTAAAATCCAAACCAACCAAAAAAAAACCAAGAAGAAACCATCCCCATGTTATCAGGAAATGCGCAGTAAATCTATTATTTGCTTAAATGAGTTTCAGAGCCTTCTATAAATTATCATCAATTTCCCTGAGTTCCTTGACTTTCTTCATCTTGATCTCTCCCATTATATATATCCACTGTTTCAATATGTAGCCAATATTATACTCCGAACCAAGTCAGCAGTTTTGACATCTTCATTTCAATGTCCTTTTCTGTACCTTCAGCAATGTTAATGTTACAAATTACAGGAGGGTGTATTAATAGCCATACCCAAGAAGCAGAAAGAAAAGTGCATTTTTTTAGACTAAGTACTAACTTGGGATTTCCCGGGCCCATTGCGGAGCCGTCGGAGCCCCAGCTCCTCCGTTGTGATGATAATGGATTCCGTGTTGTTGGCTCAAAGGTCGATGGGTCACCGTAAGCTCCTTAATGGACTGTGAAATAACTTTAACTGCATTAACCTCTCTGGATCACATGGGTGGCACCAACATCCACTCCTGAAATTCTCATTCGCTTATAGAGACAATACCATTAGATTATTATATTTTCCTTTTGGAATAGCAATAGACTCAAAGCAATTATGCAGCTAAGCGTTTCCATTAAGCGAATAGGGCCTTAAAGAAGATTAACTGGAGCTTCTCCGGCATTCAGTATAAAGGTGGAATAAGTCTAAAGATTTCGACAGAATTCAAATCTGCTAAAACCCCTATCTGTGATATCATGGTGCTCTAAAGTATGAAGTCATTAGCTGAAATAGAAATGTTGCAGCCGTGTTCATGGAGGCAGGTGCTGTTGGGTGGCTGCCCAAACTGAGTGCTTCTCTTTACAGTGCATTTTCTGAGTGTTTGCTTTTAAGAAGGTTACGAAAAAATTGGCACTGAAAAGAAGGGGAGGAAGACTGGCTTCCCACAAGCACCAACAAATTATTTTAAGCTCACGTCTAGGTCCCATATTTTCTCAGGGTCAAAAATCACACCCAGCAAGTGAGGTGAGCTGATGCAATGCCCATCTTCAGCCCCACTGCAGAACCATTGCTGCTGGAGTCAGGCTGAGGCATGCATGCTCACCAAGGCTGCATGCCCATGGGAAGGGGATCCTGAAACCCAACAGGCCCTGGGCTGGTTTGTGGGTCCCTGGAAAGCCTGGCAGAGCATCACCTCCAGATCTCCCTATTTGGTAGTCTCCAGGTTGATAAACCCTTACTCAATTCATCACAGCCCTATTCAGCAGCACTAAAGTTTAAATCTTCAAGTCAATTAAACTTGAGTGTGTGTAAAGAGCTAAGGGCTTGTGTAAGTGATGTGCTGAAGTGGGGTCTTTCATCACCCAAATTACCCACAAAATATATCTGCTGATGGTAATGTCAGCCTTTCCTTGTGCCAAGTACAATAAAACGCATACAGGAACAATACCACGAGAACAGCTTCCAGGTCATAACAATTATATGCGTTATTGTAACAGTTTGTTTATTTTGTTTTACATAAAAAAGCACCTAAATACCCATCTCAAGTTCTAGGCACTTTAAGGGATTAAAGAAACAAACACAGCATGATCTCCTCAACCACACAGCAGAAATCGAACAAAAGCCACTGTGGAAGGTGTCATTCTTTGAATTTCATGACGAAGACTCTAACTTGAAAAAAGTGAGATACTGGTAGGATCTGAGGAAACTGGAGTTTAATGACTGTCCAGTAAAACCTCTAACTATCTCTTCATTTTGAGTTTGAAAGGATAGTTAGGCTGTGATCATGAGCTATTAGACCGAATACTTGAAAAAGTTTAAAAACTTGAGATAGTGTAAGATGTTATGGTCAGATTATTTTCTACTAAAGCTGGTTTTGCAGAGACATGTAACTTCAGTTAAACTTAAAAAAAACTTATTTTGAAAGATACTTAAAAACAGCATAATACTTCAAAGGTGATAATAACCCTAGTACATTTTCTTTCATCACCAGGAAATTAATGATAATATGGCTTTAACAAGTTATTTCAGCATAAAGATATGAAAAAGCATTTCTTTTACCAGTTTAAATATTTTTGCTTTCAATTTTTTTTCCTTAAAATGTAAGCTATTTTCTGTGTAAAACCAAAACAAACCCATTTCTCCATTTAACAGTTCTAGTTATCGGTAAAGATAATTTTCTGATTTATGTAGACTGCGTCTTTCAGTTTTCTTGCTCAAGCTTCATACTAATACTGACAGAACTAAGAATATGCATTATAAATTTTATTAATATTTTGTCTCAGCAGCTCCCAGTATGTTCAGCCATTGTGCTCTATACAGATTCACTACAGTGAAGCCATTATTTGGTTGTAGGGAAGGGCCAGGTGATCAATCAGAGTTTAGCACAGGGCTAAATAATGGACAGAGAAGAAAATTTGACATCAGTCTTCATGGGAAAGCTTTATAGTAAAGGAAAACTACTTTTGAAGTAAAATGCTAATCTGTGCATGCAGATACATACAATTGGCATGACCAAATGCACCTACAATATGTATTTATTTCTATTTTTAATAAGTTATGTCAGCAGAAGGAAGAGGAGAGATAGAAACCGTCTGTCAGATATTAGCAAAATAAGGAAAGTGATGAGAAACAGATTTTACAAAAGAAGCAGACAAAAGGGAGGCTGAGGGATTGCTGCTTTTCCCAACCAGGAGAAGAAAGGCAGCTCTCCACAGCACAGATGCCTGCACCCTTTTTCACTAGCAGTGGTACGTGAGCTGATGAAACCTTTAATGTCTCTACCTTTGCTTCCTTCTGGCTTCTGCCTCCCAGTTTATTGTTCAGACTCCTGCTACTTGATGGCTGGGGTTTTCCCNCTGCTTTTCCCAACCAGGAGAAGAAAGGCAGCTCTCCACAGCACAGATGCCTGCACCCTTTTTCACTAGCAGTGGTACGTGAGCTGATGAAACCTTTAATGTCTCTACCTTTGCTTCCTTCTGGCTTCTGCCTCCCAGTTTATTGTTCAGACTCCTGCTACTCGATGGCTGGGGTTTTCCCCTTTTCTCTACACCATTTCTGTTCCACAGCAAGGGCACCTTATTTTAAGCACTGCTTGAGCATTTCTTTCAGCTCAGTCTTCTTCACTGATTTCATTCCTCTTCTCCCTCCACCTGTATTACTTATGGCTAGTTAAATCTGGTACTAAGTGTTACACACTACCGCCTATGGAAAGGAGGGTCTCTCGTTGTGTTTTAACCCTCTTAGTAATTGAGTTTTGGTCTTTCCCAGTTCTTTGAGCCCTGAGTTGAGCCCAAAGCAATTTGGGCTATAACAAGCCAAGAGATATATCTATCACCCTGCCTTGTCTCTGTTTCTCCCCCATTTCTCAGTACCACAACACCGTCTGTATTTTCTTGTGATCCCAGCAACCCCCAGTGGCCAGGCAGCTGCCAGCAGACTTGTCAACTCTTACATGCTATGTGTGAAACTCAATATTTTTTTGCACCTCTAACATACCTGCTGTGCTTTTTTTCTCCCCTCATGGGTACAAATCACACCACTCTCATTTAATTCAACTGACATTTTAACCAATATTAAGGTTTTTTCCTGCCTTTTTTTCATTTTTATTTTGAGGGAGGGTGAGTGACTTTTAGCGTTTGTCACGCTGAGATAGAGATGTCAGCCAAAATCTAATGCATATCTCCACATACTTGGCAGATGCAGAGTGTAGACTGGTTTGCTGGATAGGACCTTATTCTGAGAACCTACAAGTCTCATGGAAGTTGAAGAAAACACCTTTAGAGCAGGTCTAGAGAGAGGAAGCTAGGAGATTGTTGTACTTAATTTACTCCGGCACCTTTTGCCCAGAGCAAGCTTAAAACAATGACATTTAATAATAACCTGAAAATTTGGACCTGTCAAGAAATTGCAGTGGCCCAGTTGTACTGCACTTTGGCATTCCGTGCTTACAAAACATGGTAAAAGTGCAACAGTAATAAGTTCTCAGAATTACTCTATGATTTTATACTCTTAAGGGAATTGGATCATTCCTGGTTTAAATAATACTAATTTTTTTAAAAAAAACCCAACAACACTATGAACTGAATTGGGAACCTTATATGATTTTTAATAAGCCATTTGTTTTTACCAGGTTCCTAAATTCCATTTACCTTGTGTCCCCCAGTATATTACACCAGCATGACAAAACGACTATGAGCAGGTTGGAAGGAGGGTGCAGAGGAGAAGCATCTTGCTGCCAAAAGCACTACTCCAACAACAACAGCTTAAGACTGGAGACAGCTGAAGTTACTTCTCTTCATTATTAAAATGTAAATGCTTTGTTCGACTCTAAGTTCCAGGTAAAATAGATTTTAGAAGCAGAATAAAATTGTTAGAAATGCAGATCTTCCATGGCTTGTTATAAACCATGGGGATTGTCAAGACTAAGCAAGTAATCTTCTCATCTGTTGCAGTCCCCAAAAAGTACAAGAGATATGAGAGAGAGAGAAGGAGGACAAATTTTAAATGGAATTTTGAAGTCATCTCTATAGGAAGTCTCTTCCCTCAGAGAAGTTATCATGTGTGGTAAAACTCAAGACAAGTATGCTTTCCAAAAACTACAGGACATCCGTGATCCACCAAGGAGTGCCACATAAGGTTAACATCCACGGGATTGTTTGTAGTAACAGCAGGGGCATTTGGAGGACAGAGGCCAACATTCTCAATACTTTGTTCATAGGAAATGTTAGTATCATAAGAGCCTCTCTAAAAGATAACTTGTTGACTATAAATATTGCTATGGATATAAATTTTATTAATAAATACGAAACAAAAAATGCTTATGTTTAACTGAGGTCTGAAGCATGAACCGTATTTCAGAACTTTTCTGAGAGCAAACCAGTAGCAATACTACACCATTATGCTTATTTTGTGAACATAAAGTAAGTAAGTGAAAGATGTCCAGCAAAAGTCTTAATTCAGCAGGGACTACTCACAAAGGATTCCTGTGGTCAGCAGAGTCTCTTTGACCCAGGATAAAATCTTCAAAACATTGCTTGTAGCTTTCTTGCTTTTGGCAAGAATGGTAAAGTTTCAGAAAAATCTTGGGGTTTTAGGAGTGCCATTTGGCATACAAATGAACAAGCACAAAGAAAAAACAAAAGCTCAGAAAATACATTAAGATTCTATAGACCAACCTAATCTTTTGTATTATATCATTTTTGCATTATATCAGCTGAAGGTTACCCACCGTATTCTAAAAAAGCAACGGCAAAGTAGCATTATTAAATGAAAAACCCCCTCACATTAATACAAAATAAAGGAGAACACAGTAATTAACAATAACTTATGAATCTCTGCTGCAGTAGGCTAAGTTGCCACTTACCTCAAAAAGAAATGATTTCTTCAAAGGCAGTTTCAATTTGGCAGTTCTGTGAAGTGCTAATGGACTAAAGAACAGTTTACTTACCCAAAACTTGCTCAAATCTGGCCTGTCTCTATTGTGAGAGAGTTTCTAGTGTAACTATATGAAACGACTTTGTGAATTCTGGCCTGTATCTAGAAGGCAAATAACGACATCGCAAAACCACCACATTGTTACCATGACCCCTTGACTGTTAACTTTGCCCAAAACAGGGAACTGAATAAGTGCAGACACCCTCAGAGGTGTTTCATGTTCATGTCAGAGGGATATTTGTATTGCAATATTAGAAAACTAACATCGCTTCATATCGCTAAAGTCAATGGAGCCTTAAACTCCTTTTGCTGTCATGAGAAGGGATAAATTGTGGAAAATGTGTAAATACTTTCTTGAAGTAAGGCCTATATATAGCTGTTTTGACTTCAGTGAAGCATACTGCAAAGAAAAAGGCTGGGTTTTCTGAAATACTTCATGTGTGAGATGTATCAATGCCAGAGCTCCAACATAAGTTGTATATTGTATATTACATTATAGAAATGGGACAAGAGAGGATGATATTGCCTGTCACATGCTGACACTAGAATGTGGCAATTGGCAAGTATTTATGGTATCTATATCTTACCTTGTTCATGACTGGCTTTGAAATATGAACTATAACAATATTCAAATAAATCAGTATTTAACACTTGAACTAACTTAGCACATCTACTTCAGGACATCTGCACCTGTAATTGTGTTAGATGCAAGAAAAGAAACTTGAGAAACGGTTTTCCCTCATAGAATTTCAGCCAAAATTTGTCGTCTTCCCTGGCAGTACAAGAAAAGTCTTCTTCTGTTTGATGACTAGATTCAGGCTGACCTTTAATTATTTGGCATATTGACTACGTAGTGGTACAGGACTCACTTCTGGTGATTAACTTGGTTGACCTAGTTATTTACCTTTCATACCTGTTTATTCTTCTTTGTACTACACTTATGGAAACACACATTGAACAGAAAGGCCTCCTAAGTAATTAAACACATTTACCTGAATCATCTTTTAAAACAATATCTATTGGGCACCATGAATCCAGTCTAAATGTCCACTGGCAATGTTTGCATTCATGGCTCATTTTTTACATGTTGGCTTCAGTGCATAAGGCTGACATAAATTAGCATGTTAATGCAAGTTCTTCTTGCCTTCAAAATTAAATATTTGATTCTCTTCTACCTCAATAACATGTTACACTGATGAGTTTGTTACTTCTACAGACAGGCTTTCTGAACTTAGGGCGTCACATTACTTAAGCTATGAGTGTCTTCAGAACAAAAATATTTCTTGATTTCATCAGTACTCAACTTCAGGACAGTTGCTCTGTTACTGGAACTTTTGTTGAGTGGAAATGTTTTGCCAAATCCTCAGAATTAAGATATCTTTCTACTGACTGTCATGTGTCTTTCTGCCATAGAGACCTTCTTCATGAGCAAAGCAGTTATGACCATGCAAGTTACCATCAAAGTCACGCACTTGCTGCAGCTCAGGTCTTCCAGTTGGAGCACAACACCTGGGTTCTCTCACAAGATGCACCAGGGACGGAACTCATAAAAGGGTAACTCTTGCTCTGTTTAAGGAAAAGACACCTTACAAAAAATCTGTTCGTAAACTCTTACCAAAGTACATATACACGAACACAGGAGTATGAACTGAGTCGTGACCCTCCACATTTCACATGAAGGTTGAAAGCATTGCTTATGTGTGTTTACTTTAAGCCTACATATCTACAGTACATATCAAAAGTTTTATACATACATGCGTCTGTCAGAGTAAAAAGTGAAAATCAAAAATCAAAAAAAGTAATCCTCATAGTCTTTTGGGTTTGCTTTTGTTTGTTTGTTTGTTTTTCTTTTATGAAGCTCAAACATGCTTAGTTTGATTTAAGTAGGCCCAGTATAAATAGCCACTGAGAGTTTATGACCAACTTGCTTACATTTTAGAAATCTTATAAGAACCTAAAGCCAGAGTGCTCATTAAAAAGGTAATTGTCTACATAGCATAGACAATTTCTTCGTGAGAGAAATTGCCCCTGGCTAAAGTGACACATCTGAGCAAAATGCTGAATGCAAAGGACATGTGAATCTGGACTGAGACTTTTCAGATCCTATCTCTTTTCAGCCTTCAATTGAAATCTGCTGTTCCATAATCTCAGTGTAAATCTTCCAGTATCAGTGTGAACATCAGAGTATGTGTCATGATAAAATAATTGAATAAAATTATATTTTTGACAGAATGTCTAAGGTTTTTTCATATGTGACTAAATGAATTTTATGCAATTTTAAAATAGTAAATTTATTCAGTAAAACCTTTTATTTTCTAGCATACATAACCTTGTCAAGATGAAGTGTTAAGCTGGACAGTCCGCCAAAAGTCAGTGCTATTGTGATTTTTATTTTTCACATATAAGTCTTAATGATGAAAAATGTAGGCTGGCAAGAGGTTTCCCTGCAACCAGGAAATCCACGTGAGATGCAAAAGCATCATTGTCAAAGCAAAAAAAAAAAAAGTAGCAATATAACTTTAGTTTTTTGGCAGCTGCTAGTCTTTGAGCTATGGGAACACTTGACATCCTTATCAGGTGCAATTAATGTTACTAAACTCAGAGCCTGTTGTTCATTCATCCTGTGTATTGTATGAATTTCTATTCCTATTGTCTTGAAAAATTGACTCACAGAGCTCAAAAATGTACAAAGAATGAAAGCAAGGATGGGCAAGGCACATCATGTGTTTTGTAATAGGAATGACCGAACCAAGAAGGACTCCTCGGGCCGAGAGGAAGGTTCCAGAGGGAGCTACAACAGAGATCTACAGATTTGTGGGCTATGCTGGGCAAGGGCTTAGAGAGCTGTTACCAGTGTTTCACATCATATCACAATAAGATGACACCACATAAAGGTAACAGGTACCTAGTTCCAAATACATGAAGATTTTTTTCAAATGTGTACGTAGGCTGTGGAGCCAGTAGTTTGATTCTTGATAATAAAAATTATCATTTTTACCTAGCAACCCTCAGTTTAGCTTTCAGAATGACTGGTGTTATCGTTCCTGTTTGTGTCCTGCCTCCTGTTCTGTTTTCAAAACCGTAGGAGACTGTGTTTATGCTTGAGATGAAAAGCCTTAATTTAAACTCGCTTAAATCACGTGTATCTCCACTGAACACCATGGTCGAGATCACAATATCATCTACTACAACTCTTGGTGTTGTTTTGGTTACAAAGGATGAAGATGTGTGGAAAAAAGAGGTGTTTCTTTCAGCCAGCACTGGAATAGACAAGACCAGAAAGGGTACCATATTAGAGCCATATAGGATTGTATAGCAGCATGGTGAGAGAGCTCTGGGCTGTGTGTGCTCGTCTGGAGGCTGGACTCCACTCTGAGGTGGGACCTCAAAAAGTCATATCTATCTAAAGCCCCTTCCCAAAAAAACAGGCCCATGAAAGTTGGTCAGAGGTACACTGTGCATAAGTGGGTGAGAAATACTCCCACGTGTGGGGCCAGTGAGAGGTGGTGCAGGAGGATGGTCACCCCACATCTTTGTCCAGTCTTCTGCAAATGCCAGCTGCAGTGTAGTCCTCCTACAAGGATGTCACAAAACACAAGACACTTCCCAAAATCTTTTATCAGATGCCTATTCACAAGAAATCAGACAAAATGCATAGATAGCTAATCCTGGCACTTCTCTACCTCACAGCAGAAAAAATCCTCAAACCAGTAATGCTTTTTTCCACTTCTTCCCTCTCTCATCTCCTCCATATACAATATAGTCTCAGCTGTACTGTATGAATCTGCACGCAGATGTCACAGAATCACAGAATCACAAAATGGTAGGGGTTGGAAGGGACCTCCGGAGATTATCTAGTCCAACATCCCAGCTAAAGCAGGTTCACCTAGAGCAGGGTGCACAGGAACTCCTCCAGGCGGGTTTGGATCTCTCCAGAGAAGGAGACTCCACAGCCTCTCTGGGCAGCCTGGGCCAGGGCTCTGTTACCCTCACAGTAAAGAAGTTCTTCCTCATGTTCAGGTGGAACTGCCTGTGCTCCAGTTTGTGCCCATTG
>VZSC01007054.1:40586-52693 GCA_013398225.1 Steatornis caripensis | reverse complement strand
GCAGAGCTGCTCTCCAGCAGGTCAGCCCCCAACCTGTACTGGTGCATGGGGTTGTTCCTCCCCAGGTGCAGGACCCTCCACTTGCCCTTGTTGAACTTCATCAGGTTCCTCTCCGCCCAACTCTCCAGCCTGTCCAGGTCACGCTGAATGGCAGCACAGCCTTCCCGTGAGTCAGCCGCTCCCCCCAGCTTTGTATCATCAGCAAACTTGGTGAGGGTACACTCTGTCCCTTCATCCAGGTCAAGGGACAGAGTGTCAAACTTATACAGAAGATATGGATGGCTCCATCCAGGAGTCTGGTTTGGCCCCGTGTAGGAATATGAATGACTTGTAACCTTCAGATCTGCCTTTCCGTTTCAACATTAGCAGATGTGTGAAGCTGCAATTTAATTTTTGATCCAGAATTCCTTTATTGCTCAAAGACAAACCATCCTGGTAGCTGGACAGCAGGCTTCTGCCTCCCTGGGAGAAGAGAGCCATGGGGGAAGTCCACCGACAGCAGCTGGATGTTGCTAAGCCCGTACCATCTTGAAGAGGACAGGGATGGGCAGAGGGGGTGGTGAGAAGGCAGTTCCCCGCAGCAGCACTAAGCCTCCCCATTGCAAGGGAGAGATCTGAGCTGCAGCATGCTCTCTTAGGCAGAGGGTGCCAAGAAATATGTTACACTGAGGCTGGGTGTATTTCAGTAAGACCAATTAGGGAAACTTTACTTTCAGAAACCAGGATGGTAGAACTATGTGAAAGTTCAATTGGTTGCATTTCTCCCTAATGGCCTTGTCATTTTAATGGAAGGAAGTGGGTTCAGCTTGAGTTCATTAGCTTGGGATAAACAGTTGACAAAATCCTAGCAAAGAAAAGACAGTTGTTATTCTCAAATGAGTTGGAAATTGAGCTGAAAGGCAGTGCTTTCCCAACACTCCTATGAGGAAAGTATTATTACACTTGCTTTGAACGGTAGGGAACAGAAATGAAATGATTTCACCATCAAATACATCTGAAGTACTATTTTTTCCCATTGCCATGGACTGTACATCTATTTATTGAGTGCAAAGTGAGATTAAAAAGCTGCCAAATCAGAACGTAGGGCTACAATCTCTGGTGGTATAAACTGATATATCTACACTGAAGTAAATGTCAAAATGGAGCCTGTAGTGTTTTGCACTCATTTTGCATAGGTTGAATGACAGTACAAGGTGCGAGGCAATAGAGGATCAGTCACCAGATTCCTAAAGGAGCCAAAAATGCTAATTGGGATTTGGATCCACTGCAAGGGTAGAACAGAGCCTGGGGAATTTCCCAGATCATAGATACAGAAATGTCAGAGGATCTGTTGGGAGGTTACAGTCACTCTCATTTAAGATCTGTTTGGTTGCTCTGGGGCTAGGCTATGATACACTTCTCCAAGTGTGCTTATCTTACACCCCCTTCAGAGAATGAAACTGTATCCCAAATCGTATGAACACTTCCAGCTAAACAGATATGGGTGAGTTACACACACAGGTACGGTTCTCGATATATATGCAAATTTCAGCAATCTAAAGCAGAGCTTCTGTCCAAAGCATCAATAAGAGGCAGCCACTGGACACACAGCAATGCTTTACTTTCCCAGGGTAGCTTTCCATATGAATACCTTGCATTGTCCTAGAAAGACCTTTTTCTGTTGAGAATGTATTTTGATGTGAGCTCTTCCACACAGGATTTTGTATAATCATGCTATATTCCCTAAATACTTATCACCTCTGTAGAGTATAAACAAAATAAAACAGAACACAATTCCAGATCCCTTCAAGGCTCTTGTATCTCTCGTGAGCTGTGACATCTGAGTGTATTCAGTATAAATTAAGAAATTTAGGTGGAAAACACTATGGTCAGCAAGGCCAAAGAGGATTCAATCATTGGTACAACTGCATTAAAGGTCCACCCATAAATTACTTAAGTGGACTCTTAACAATTATGAAAATTAATAATCTGAAATGGACAGGAACAATCTCATATCATTTTAACAATAAAAATAATATTTAAAAAAAAGCTTCCTACCACTGAAAAAATTCTGGGTCCTCAGCTAACTTCAACTTTGTTGAATTTAATGACATAGCTGAAAAGCTGGCAAAGTCGAAGTAAAGTTAAATAGATCTGTTGTTTTCCATGTCTTTTGTCTTCAAGACACAGTTCTTTGGACGACAGAGGAGAAAAACACATCACTGCAATGGCAAGAATGATTATTAGCGGACAAGAACTCACCTTGGCACTGACGAATAGTCTTAGGTCCACTGGATAGAGAAAGATCAGCCTTTCCTCCTCATTGAAATTCTCCATGCATGCTGAATTCCCTGACAGCACGAAACAAACAAGCAGCATTTCTAAAACAAAAAAAAAGATAGACTTACTTTTCTTTAATAAAGACAACTGAGATGCAATAACTAGGAATGAATCTGCCTCTGGAAATACACAGCTTTGTGGTATGATAATCTTCTGACTTAGAAATAGTCCTTAGATTCAAAAATTTGAGCTACTTCTAAGTGTAGGAACATCTTTCCAAGTTTTCTCAGGAGCTTGAACTCAATTTACGGGTGAAATAAGACACATAAACCTGCACTTGAGGCAGAAAGTATGGGCTCAGCGCACACATCGCGTGTATTGACTTTTACTGCATGGTCAATATCTCTGAAATTCAGACTGTGAATGGAGCTTTTATGTGCAGGATTGTGTGTCATGTTTTGGCAATCAAGTTCAGACATTTGGACCAAGGTATAATCAGAATTTAGCTCCAGCACTCAGGCTTGTCTTTAATTAGGAAAAAAAAAAAGGGTGTATTCCAATACAAACAGCCACAGCCGAGTTAATGGCAAAACTCCCACTGAATTAACTGGAAGCAGGATCAAGGCCATAGTTTAGATAAGCAACAAAATGTAAAAACCTTCTCATTTGTGCTAGTGAGAGTACAGCACCCAAATGGAGCTTTTCCAAAGTTGCATTTGTGAACAGTTATTTTCTTCTCTTGGTAAATGTGAAGATGAACATCAAGCTCGCAGTAACGAAGAATAAGTCTACACATAACTGTGTTTTCTCTCCATTGGATTCCTCCTATGGTCAGACAATTAACCTGGGGGAACAGCATTGAAAGGTATCTTCGCCAGCAGCGTAAGAGATAAAGAGTGACAAACACTGTCTCTGTGAAAATGTAGAGGAGCTGGTCCTGTGTCTTCTCTCCACGGCTATGTCTACACAAAAGTCAGCTAGCATCTGGTGCCTTTGAAAATGGTGAGTGAGAAACAATGTGAATTTCTTTGTCGCTCATCTTTCCTGGCTGACCATCATACATGATTAGGTAACAAAATACTGTACACAGAGCATCTGTGTCATTGGCAGCAACATTTTGCAGTGTACTCCTGGAGAGGAAGTGAGGGGCTTCAGTCCACCTCTTTTTTTATTTCTTATCACCAACTGAATTGGTGCTGCCTGTGCAATGTGTGCCAAGAGATCACTGGTGGAGGATAGCCTTGCCCTACCACACGTCACACTAAGGATACTTTCCCAGTCGGAAGGGTTAAGGCTGACCCAGAACAACTGGGTCCTGAGCAAATAACTCAGGCCAAGATAGCTGAGCCCTAGGAGGTGGGAGTATCGGGCTTAGAAGGTGTGACGTAGACTTATTAGCTTATTAACATAAATACTATCTCCGTTCCACATCAGAGTTTGCACAAACACATTGCCTTTGCTGTATTGTTTAACTTGTTGCAGAATCAATATTCTTAGCCTGTCTGGGGTTATGCAATTATATGTGCACAGGTAATTTCAGCTGGATCTCATCCAAAAGTGTGGGAATCCCTTTCTTGTCTGTTTTATAGAATGATAATTTAAAAATTTTTACATTTCCTTCTTGTTTTTTACTGTAAATTTAGGCTGGTATTCCCTTAAGGTTGTTAACTATATAGAGATGAAGGCATAAATGTTAATCTGTAAATGAATTCACTCATTAACTAAAACATTTTTATTGCTTTTGATACCAATATCGGAGTCTCACACACATGTCGCAGATTCCTGCCCTCTCTCTAAGAAGTGAGCTGAACAAAAGTCACGTCTGGAAATTCATTACTGCATTTACAAATCTGAGACAAATTCACTACCTCTGCTCTTTCTGAAATGGTAATGTACAGATCTTGGAGCAGATCCAAAACACAGGTAAATCAGTGGAAAAACGTCTATTGACTTTCAACGTAATTTTAGATCAGTCCCATGGCAAATATGAAAGAGTGTGTCCAATGATCTCCCTTGTAACGTTAATGAAGAAAGACAACAGGAATATATCTTATTATACAACAGATTGCTAAAGCCTAAAATGAAGCACATGTTGCTTTACTTAAAACTTGCTCAATTTTACTTCATTCTTAGGTCCTGTGAAGGGAGGATTAGGATAGTTTTTGAACACCAGTATATTTAAGCTCATGTATGCTCCCAAACAGTGGTGTTCAGAGCAATGTTCAGTAGAGGCGTATTTCTCATCTGTTCCTGCTTTTGTTGGTCTTAAATCTCCTAAAACTCATGCTTCAGGGTTTCAGCCTGTCTTGAACCATTAGAAATCAAGCTGGCCCTTAGTTGAAGGCAGCAAACAAGACCACTTCGCACCTTCTTATTTATTCTCTCCGCTGGCCACTGTCATAGTCACAGCAGTGGACTAGACACACCTTAGGCTTGAACCAGCAAGACAGTTTCTACGGTGTCTGCTTAATAATCCATTTTTCATTCTATTACAATGTAAACTGTATTTGCTTATTGCTGATATTTTGAAGGCAGCAGCTGCTACTGCTGCTGAAATCAAACATCTGATTTCCAAGGGCATTCTGGGGCTGGAAAAAAAAGCAAAGGAAAGGCAAGCATTCAACTCTCCTCCTGGCTATGAAAGGAGAACTGGGTGATGCCTCACATCATCTCAAAAAAGAAGCAGGAAAGGACTTCTGCCTGAAGTCGATGTTGCCAGCACCAGTTGGCACCCTTAGGCAGAATTAGATAAGATGCAGCTGTAGCTGTCCCAGCTGCATAGTTCCCTTTTGGCATTAAATGCATGGGCAGCCGGCACAGTGAACTTACCAGGCAGGACGGTGGATACAACGAAGATAAAAGATAAGGAGGAAAGGATAAATAAAAACACTGTTCAGCAGCAAAGCATTGCAATCGCACTACAGACTCCACTATAGGGGACTTATTCTTAAGGGGATAGAAGAGTTGGCTATCACATTATTCAGTTCTTGAGGAGCTTCTCTGTGCAAAGAAATGTCAGTCTTCTCTCTATTTTGTTTCAACCCTGTCCAGCTTTATGAAGAGTCTATATTTTTTCTCTGCTAAAAAAAAAGTTTACATGCTGCAGAAAAGAAAGTGTGGGCCTTTGTTATTAATGTTGTAGAAATACAAATATGTCCACCTAAGAAAGGAGTCTTCATTAACTCCCACAGCCCAGAAAATTAAGGCACGGCTCATCAGGATCTGCACTTGCTGTTGGCTAAATTGCAAGGGACTAGTTGAGTTGCTGGGGTTCATAATGCTGATAGAGCGGTTTCCATGTGAATGAAGGATAAACAGCGATTAATTTCAGCCAATAAATAATGGTTTGAGGCCCACATTGAAAGAGGAACAATTACTTTTCCATTTTTCCTGCCAAATGAGCTGATAAGAGAAAACAGGGGAGTTGGCCACGTAAATCAGTCTTAATTTTATCTTCCCCATTAAAAAGCAGCCATTAAGACCATCTTCGGCTCATTTCATCCTCTTCTTGTTTCACTTTTTCAATTTGCACAAAAGGGGGGAGTTTGCTCGTCATAAAATTTCACTTTGGCCAACCTATCATTTGCATCTGAGCCAATAAATAGCAATTAGCATAAACATTTAAATCAGGAACTGGAACAAATTCTTGTTCCCCCAGCAAGCTGTTAAATTACTGTATTTCACTGTATATAAGAAGCGTTAGAAACAAGATCTGCTGGGCACAATTATCCCTTTCAAACAAGACATGCTTGAAATAAAAAAAAAAAAAAGCAATAGCTTGCTGGGCAACCTTCTTGCTCATAGCCAATGAGCTTAATCTATGCAGAGAGAAGCTGTACCATTAATGATGTTCAACAAAGCCTTAGTTCAAGCTTTCCATCTGAAGAGATTTATTTGATCTTTATCCAAAATATATTCCCCAGGAAATAATTTAATTTACACTAATGTTAAATCATCAAACTTAATTTTTCCTTGTACGTTTTTCTCGCTGTGCTAAAATGTGCATATCTTTATGTGCTGGTGAGCCTGAGCTTTGCAAGTCTTGCTTTCTTGCAGCATGTTAATTATGTCAACACAGATTCAGTGAGCATGACTCTGACTTGCTTACGATGTGCTAAATCAGCAGTAAATCTGTAAATGCCAAAAAAATTTCAGTGGGTGCAAACCACTCAAAATAAGGTAAGAAGGAGGCTCGAGCAGACTCCTTTTCTTTTACATACATTCTTTTTGACTTGCAGGAATATTTTAACTCCTATGCAACATTTTTCATCCTCACAGACTACAAGCGAAAGTAAGTGGAGTTGTTTCCATTTTGCAGTTGGGAAACCTAGAGCGCAGATATTAAATGACTTGCCAGGAGTCATAAAGGAACTCTGAAATACAGCCACGGTTGGTACTTGGACCTCAAATATACGTCCAGCTCTCAGTTTAACTCTTTCTAATGTATGTAATTGATTACAGACATAAATCAATTCTTCCTTAAGGTTATCTAGGCTCCTTCTGAACATGACCCATACACATTACTTTCTAAAGGAGAGGTGCTTTGAAGATAGACGAAAAAGCAGTAAACTTTTTGAATACTGAAGTGTAGAGGTAAGGTAGTACCTCAGAGTAATTCAGTGTAATTCTCTAAAATACACTAGTTTTAGTGAATGTAAGGTACTGATGAAGATGGCTTCAATTGTGGATTTGGTTTTTTTTAGATTGAAGTGTTGGGTGGGAGTCATACGGTAAAAAGAAGAAGAAAGGTGAAAATCAATACAAAAAGAGCAGCAAAACACAGCTTTTGCTCAGGTGGTCAAGAATTCTGAAGTGCTGGCTGGGGAAAAAAATGTTGAATCTCCACTAGTGTGCTCCTGCGGCCACTGTCTGTCCTTTATCTCTTACCCAAAGGTCTTCACTCATAAGGAGGAATTGCATCTAAATGTCTATAGGAGAGCTATTCTTCCAATATAGCACGAGGTAATTTTTTCTGTTGTTAAGTTTTCTAAAACAACAAAAACAATAGTTCAAAAAAGATTAGACTAGGGATAATTTCTGGGTCACTGCACAAGGATGGGGAAAAGCTTCCAAAACTTTGCTTGTGCCTTATCCCATCAAATGCCAAATCTTGTTCTTGGGTCTAGCCTACATCCAAACTCACATTCAGATAACAGAGAGGATTCCATCTTTTACCTTCAGTGAAATTTTGACTGAAAGTCTCTCTGAGGACACATTGTTTTGGATTGATTACCTTGGTTGAGGTTTACAGTAAAATAGGTTGAGTTCTTTCTAGCTACATTTTTCTTGTAGCTTGTGTGTTGGTAGTAACAAGTAAAATGTTTTTTTATTTCAATAGCGTATTCCACCCAAGGATCTGAGAAGTGAATAGGTAGTATTAGCCTCTCTTCATAAACATAAATGCTGAGAGCTGATTTACAGACAAAAGTGCATTATTTAAATTGACAGTGTTAATTTAGCCAGTTTAGTAAAACTATTACAAAAATCTCTTCAGAATCTTATTACGGTTTGGAAGAGGTTACATTGCTGTAAAAGTCACTTGAAAAATAATGTACTAACATACGCATGTGGCACTATACCAGGTTGACTAAATTATTTTTAAAGTAGAGATGACACCATTTCTGGGTGTAAACAGAATTTGTAAATCATGATAGGTTCAGTGATTTGATGTAAGGCCATACAGTAGCAGGTTTGTATCCAAGACCTGCATTCACAAGGTTTGTTAATATGGTAATTTTCTACCTTATGGAGCAGTTTATGAATAGATACATGGTATTACCCTGGAACTTTCCTCTTTCTATTTCCATAAAACAACTATTGTGACCATCCCTTAGTAATTAACCTATCTTTAATGGGGCAGGATAATAAACGTAGGCGAAAAGAAATGCTAAAGTATTCCTAACATATTAATAATAAACATTAGGTTTATTTTAGACAAAGTTTATCAAATAATCTGACTTTTCAGTATAAAATTCAGAGCTGCAGATCTGTAAAATAGATGGGTTAGTATTTGTGTGAGTAGATAGCAGTTCTGGATGTTCTTTGAGCTATCTTCCAGAACATCTTTGAAGAATGCAAATTTCAGAAATGTTTCAGTTCGGCCACTTGAAAATGTTATTTCGGTGCATCTATGTATTTAGATATTTCAGTTTCTCATCCTTGCAAGTGGGAAGGACTCGTTCTGTACCAAGGAAAAGTCTTGATGATTACAATAGTTAAAATTAGGACAACCTTCAGTATATAGTCCTATACATTTTAAAATTGTGCTGAATAATTAACAGCTCGTTGCTTGGCAGCTTATTGAAGAATTTCTGAGAGTTTTCTTTTCCTGATGAAGTTGAATAAAATTAAGTGTGGATATAACACAAAAGTGGAAGTCTCACGTACACTTGGTTGTAGAGAAATAAAAAAGGAGCAAAGATAACTGAGGGACATTTGTACTCTGAAGCTGTGTACCCCAAAGAGAAAATTAGCAAAAGGAATAAAATATGGAAGAAATAATCTACCAGTATGTCCAGTATTTAAAACTGAATCAGTTCTGTAATACTGTAATAATTGTAGTATCATGATTTTACATGCCAGCAAACTCAGAAGCACAGATGTCAGAAATAAGACCAATACTGGGACTTGAGGGACAATGAGAAATGTCTGAGAAGCATTGTTCAGAATTTTGCTTTATATTTAACAGGATTTAGGAGTCTGAAATTAAGAGTGCAAGTCATATATCCTAACAACATTCAGCAAAAATTGCCATGGATATTTTTGGAGAGTAAATAACCATTACCATGAATCAATTAAAACAGAAGAGATGTCATCCAGTTTTATGAAACTAAGTACTTTCAAGGCATTCATTAAATACAGACTGGGAAGGTGTCTATCAAAGTCACAGATTCACTACAAGCTTCATGGTATCTGAATTACGATTCAACCATTAGTCATGAAATTGACATTTTATTTCAGATTATTTTTATTATATTAATTGATTTATAATTCCACAATGCAGAGACTAGTAATTTGAAGAAACACCTTAAACTTTAGCCTGTGCTGAACAGCCACAGTTTTCTTGCAAAAAATCCCCTTAAGTCCTGCTGGTTTTCTGCACTGGAGGATGCTTGGAACAGTGAAAATGGAAGCCGTAGGCCTGGTAAACATGTTGCTGTATCCAGCCAGGCTGCGGGTGCACAGTGATAGCCAGACGTATGTCTTTCCTTCTCCTGCAGATGCTTCTGTCATTCTGGGTCATAAGAAAGCAGACTGTACTGCAATGGTAGAGAAAATAGGTTTAAAGGAGCATATCACAGGGAAGTTTAGCTTTTTGAATTTGGGAACTGAAGTAGACTGTTGCTCACTGTGACATCTGTGTCTGAACAACAACTTCCTGATGAAAACTAAATATTCACCTGGAACAATAGAATGGTTACCAGTCTTGTCCTAGCATGACAGTTGGACATAGTATTTCTTTTATCTGACATGGAATTACTTTGATTCTTTTTTGGGGGTCTTTAATCACTTTTCATAAAAATACTTCTAAATTAAATCTCTTTTTGGGAAGAAAGGGACAGTATCTGTTCTCTAAAAGATGAAAACAAAATGTTACAAGGGGGGTTGTTTTTTTTTTCCTTTACATTTTGTTTATTTTTCCAGCTATAATGATTTAATGAATTTGACAGGAATTTTAAAGAATTTGACTGACCAGCTTTTGAAAATGTTTAAGTGATTGAAGATTGAACTTCATAGTTTATGCAGTTACGGAAAACCTAACCTTGTGTGTGTGTTTGCACAGGCCATGAAGTGGCACAGAGGAAATACCAAGGACTGGCATGTAAATAATCACAAATATATATGTGTTTGTGTCTATAGAGAGAGACTGACATGCCTTCGTGCACATGTGATTCAGATTTCAGGTGAGAGCTGTAATGCAAAGGTAGCCTAACACTTTTATTGTACATCTTTATGAGTAAAAGGAAGTCAAGGCAAGGTAGTTATCTAGTCTTGTGTATCAGCTGGGAACATGCTGATAAAAAGCAACAATAACCCTGGAAAATTGTGCTCTTATTCCAGTAAGTAAAAATTTAAATTTTGACATGATTTTGTCCTTTTTAAAATTTACACTGACTCTTGAGTAGTACAAGGTTCTTCACGATAGAAATGGATCAGACAGACTCCAAAAATTTGTGGCTGAGGAGAATTAAATATCAGAAAATGGCTGCAATCATTTTGAAGGAATGGGAGAACCATGGGTTAAATTTAAATTTGAATGTGCATGATGTTTGAATCTGTTCAAAGATAAGATTTTTGTTTATCTCTTCTTTTCTGTTTATCTTCAATGCACAGAATAAAACAGTTAAATTCTTTCCCTAATGGCAGGAGGAGGCAGTGAGGTTCTATGTAGGTGAGAATATATGTTGACTTCACAATAAAATCATAGAGCAATGCTGGCATATTTAATTAAAACCCCAACTCTTCATTGCCGCATCAAATGTAAGAATATCCTCAGAAGCTGAGGCAGGTAGACAATATCTTGGAGGTTTTAAGGACAGACAGTAGAAAATCTTTACCCTGAAACACAGAAAAGCGGCTATGAAGTTTTGAAAGTTTTGAAGTTTTATCATTTGTAAAGTCCCTTAGTAAACCCTAAAAGTTTTATATCGTCTTTTCAAAGACATTTGGAAAATTTGGAGTTACCTACAACAATATGGAAAGCTAGGTACTGGGTTTGAAATCTTAAAGGCATTTTTTGAAATATGGTCAGGAACAAATTTCCTTGGAAAATTAAGATAGTACCTCATTTGTACTCTCGAATATGACAGTTAAAGTGCATTTAGAGCAGCATAAACGGAATTTGACTTTTTCCTTGTTCTATGCCTTAACTACTTGGTGGCACAGCACATTACGAAAAGGCATTTTTACAAATTCTGTTTGTGGACTTTCACTCATGAAAGTATTGTCTAAATTCACAGCATTAAGCTGTTATTCAGCTCCTCCTCTATTCTGTACCAAGGCAACAAGGGGAAAATTTTGGCCATCCATGCTATTCCTTCCAAACGTAGCTTTTACAAGAGAACTGTCACACGTACAGCATGAAAACAAGTTCAGAAATGATTCAGCAGTAGGTCTGGACCTGGCAGGAGACTTAGTCCTTGTGTGAGCAGCAACTGATCTGGGACCAACTGCAACAATGAGAGAAGTGACATAAAAGAGAGAGGAACAACATCCACGCAGTGTTTGCCACGCTTAAATGAAGTACGTGTTCCTCCATTACGGCAGGAGAGCGTAGTGACTAATTTCTATCAATCAGGCATTCTATTCAGGATAGAGAAGATGCACTTAAACCCCTGCACTGGAGCTGGGGCAGCTGACTTGCAAAAGAGGAATAGATGCTGTGAGCAGCATGAGTACGATTTAACAACTGATTGATTATCAGTAAAGGCACTCTTCTGAGTATGAAGAGTCCCAGATCTGCCAAGTGGCTTCAGAGGTCAAATATCAGCATGAACCCTCCCTGTGTCTTAAGGACGTAGGATTTTTTAAATTAACATATGTGCTAAATTGTTAGTATCGAACAAAATGAAATCATAGTCAATGTAATTTTTTCTGTGTTTAAAAGAAGTGAAAACACCCTTTTTTTTTAATCAGAGAAAGGAAGAAAAGGAGAAGCAGAATTGCTATGATCTATACACAGTATTGTGAAAAAGTAGCTATTTAGGAAAGAGAGTTTGAATATAGTGGCTAAAGAAAAAAAAATAGCATTGCTAAAAATAACCAGACATAATTCCACCCACTCAGGAAATCCGATCTTTGTGTAGATTATAAAAGGTTTGCATCCTTGGCTGAATTTTTATTTGAGG
>VZSC01007054.1:0-29262 GCA_013398225.1 Steatornis caripensis | reverse complement strand
TTTTTTTTTTTTTTTTTTTTTTTTTTGATCCTTGCACATTTGTCCTCAGTTCATCCACTAACCTGTGAGTTAATCCAGTTATGGAGTCTGCAGAACTCTGGAACTATAACTTGTAAATCTTTTAATATATTTTACTGAAATATGATTATTTAATACCCGTAGATGGTTTCATCAACTCCAGAGCTCAGAGAGCAGTTGTCCTTTCAGTTCAAATAATGACATTTGCTGTAGTGCTTGGCAGCAGTTTCCACCTGCTAGTAAATAAAATTCACGGTATACATATTGCAGTGCTTGAGATTATATCTGTCCTGAATTATCCATTTGCATTTACATAGAAAATATTTATCTTGATTTCAGTTATTAGTGGACCTTCTAATAAAATCTTTTATTGAATCAATTTTTGTTCAAGTCTTTCAGTAAAATTTTGAGTATTGGTAATATAGGTGTTTGAACTGCCAGTAGTTTCAAGTTCTAGACTTCTTAATTTAATTGACATTGTTTTCTGAATATAGTCATGTTCCTATTTTAAGCAGCAAAATCTGTGTGTATTTAGGGACAGAATTTGATTCGTACCATGAAGTACATTCATGATTACTGTCAAAAGAAAATCACTTCTATGTATTCTAGAGGAAAGGTTTATTTAATCAGGTGACAATTGGCTTGTTTACGTAGATGAGAATTAGCCTTAGCCACCAATTAAAATATAAATGTACCTTTTCTATATCAATTTTACAACATTTAGTGATTAAACCAGAGATTTCATCCCTAATCAGTCTCTCCATCTTTAGTTACTTACCAGTGTTATGATTTAGTGATAGTGAAGTGTGACTGACAGGTATCCAGCTGAACAGCAGGTCTTGGAGTATGGGAGGAAGCAATTGGAAAAATCCTCAAAAATATGTGGCATGCTTGACTTGTTCATACAGCTCAGCTTCAGTCACAACTGTTGCGAGAATGGGAAGAGAGAAAAGGGAATGCTGAGCAAATATTAATACTTACTAATATTCAATAGCATGAATTTGGCAGGGGTTCTTTAGTGTTACTTACAAACCAAAGGGAAGCAGCTTCACAAGAACTCAGAAACAGGATTCAATTTCTGATAAGGGAGAAATGCATTTTATATGCAGCTATTAGCTGCTGCAGGCAGTGTGATGCTTTTAATAAGGAGAAAGAACCAGATGCTAGTATCACTCTGTCTTTAATATTTCACAGAATTTTCTCCAAACAAACACAGCTGCAAAAAATCTCATTCCATAGATATGAAACATTTAGGTCAGAATTGTACATATGAAATAGAGACCTTCAAAGAAAATTCTGGTATGACGTTAAGGTCTCTGCAGTCAGGTAAGAAACGTCCTTCTCACCACCAGTCTAAACTAAGAAGCTTCTGTGCTCTTGGAGCCACTGGCCTGGATCAGCTTTAGTCTGATGGCTCACATTTGCTGGTGATAATTAAAGATCTCAAGGCACATTTTGCAGGAGGGAGGACACTACTTCCAATTCCCTTGGCAGAGCAAAAAATATTTCTCTACTTTGGTTGGACAAATCTCCTAAAGAAACCTGCTAGCTGACACCAAGTTGCTCCCCAAAGCAGAAGCACTTTTGTGAGAAGTTTCCAAACAGCTATTTTTAATGCAATTTATAACCCTTTAGAATAAAAGATACATTTGAACAAAATCAACATAAAGGCTGCTAAATAAAACTTTTTTTCCCTCAGGACCCCTTTGTACTTCATCAGCAGAGAGTAAGAATCATAGACTTTATTTCAACTTCTCCTACTCTCTTCTAAAGTTTATCGTTCCTTGAGGTAAGTCCATTAAGAGACTATAGCGTCACTTGCAGTGACAGTACTTTTTTTTCTCTCTTAAGAGCAATGTGTCAATCCAATACAACAACTGTGCTACTTATACTTCTCAGGCATCACTACAAGTATATTTTCAATTTAAAAAAAATAAAATATTTTCTGTATTTTCTAAAAAGTGTTATTTCACCTAAACACACTCAGAGGCTCTGTTTCTTTCCATTTTTTTAAATCTCCTGATCTGAAGTTTTTCTGCCTTTACTGAGAGTCATTTCCACGTTTCCGTAAATAATTTCTCCAGATCACTCTATCTTTTTTATTAAAAAAAAAAAGTAACTGGTTTCATATTTAGACTACAACTGACCTTTAAGATTGGTCTCCTTAGTGTACATTTTAGTAGAGATAATTGTGTTGAAATATGAATTAATTTGGTAGTGGTCTCCCCTGCATACCCCAGATTATTTTAAGAAGATGAATGTAACCTTCAGCTGTGTTCTGTAGAGGTTTTATTCCAGAGCCTTTCACTGCGATTTGAGATTGAAAGCTTACCAATATTTGAAGAATGCCATTGAGCACTAGGCTGTATTTGTTTGTCTCCTGAACTCCTTCAATTAGGAAAATAATCCATTATGGAAAATCTTGATTAAAAGTTGGCTTATTCTCCCATTTGATTAAAATTCAGCGTTACACTGAATCAATTGTTCAGTACTTCCGTGAACTGCATCAACTGCAGGCAGAAGACTAATTGCTCTGTTGCTCTTGCATCTTACTCACCTTTTCTGTCCTTTGATTACAAAATCTACTGGAGAACAATAAACATGCTGTAATATTGTGGTTTCGCTTGGTCCTTCACCCTATTCCATGGCACACTGAGAGATACCACGACAGCCGAAGGAGGCCTGGCCGTGGAGAGCATTTTCTTGGCCAGAGGCTTTAGCTCCATAGCCCCTACCCTCGTCCCAGGATGGAGACTAGCGGCATCGCTTATTCCTGCCATAAACTTCACGGGTTTCTTAGCTTTCTGGGCCCTGAATAAAATCTTCAGAATTTGGTCCTTTGCATGTTTCCACAATGACGTCAACAAACAAGTCTAATCTTGCTTGCCAACAAAATGTTTTTTTAACTCCATACTAAATCCCTAATTAAAATCGCCACCTAGAATACTCTGCAACAAACAAAGCAGTTGAGGTTGGGTTGCAACCTGACAGTCACGTGACTGGAGAGAATGGGTCCTTTATCCCAAAACTTAACCTCAAAGTCATCTGTATCCTCCTTGTCTGTTTTTAGCTCTGGAAGAGCCAACTCTGTGCCCCCGTTCAGATCACTGAACAGTTTCAGCAGGTGAAGTCCTGGCCTTGGCCAAATCGGTGGCAAAACTCTCCTTGATTTCAATAAGGTCAGGCCATAGCTTCAAATGTGGCAATCAAAGAAATATCAAGCATAAATACTAGTAGGTTTGCTTTTCAGCATATTTTCATTCCCAGTTTATGTCTCCTTTGGCAAATGTGGTAGCTCGCAGCAATTAGCAACCTTGACTCAGGAAGATTCTCAGAAGTAAACAAGAACACTGCTGTAGTTCTCAATCAAAACCTCATGAAGAAGTTTTCCCAATTTTTTCTTACAGTATGTCTAATACTTTTCACCATTTCCATAAACAAAATTTCTACCAATTTTCCCTAGTTTACACACAGGGTGGCTTTTGCTAAACGTAGCTGAAATCTAGTATTGAACCAACTAAGTTCTATCACGGAAACTTTAGCACCAAGACTGATTTTTTCTTTTCTTTCTTTTTTTTTTTTTTTTTCAGTTCTCTTACGTCTCAATCGCTCTTTTGGCTTCTTTATGCATTTTTCCTGAGGTTGAAATGTCACATATCGAGAAGTTTGCCTAGCGGAACATCTTAAAAGTAAAATAAAAAGCTATGCTTTCAGTGNTTTTTTTTTTTTTTTTTTTTTTTTTTTTTTTTTTCAGTTCTCTTACGTCTCAATCGCTCTTTTGGCTTCTTTATGCATTTTTCCTGAGGTTGAAATGTCACATATCGAGAAGTTTGCCTAGCGGAACATCTTAAAAGTAAAATAAAAAGCTATGCTTTCAGTGTACTGCCAGCAAGCTATAATGTTGGCTATCAAAACATTCTTTTATCTTGTTACTTGACGAGGAGACAAGAGAGAAAAATTGACACAAACAATGAAAAAGATCTTGATCTGCTTCGAGGTTTTAACAGCTAGTGTCTTTGCTAGCATACACATATTTTAAAAATTCCTTCAGAAACAGTCTGATATAACGCAAGAAAAAGCAGGTTTAGGAAATAGTCATATATTGGGTATGGATTTATTGAGTTTAATGTTACTTCCACTTAGAATTATTAACTGAAATCAATATGTGCGAAATTTAGGGAAACCCTATTTTATTACCTCAGACTGAGAGGTGAGTGAAATTAATGTACATAAATAACGTGGGCAGGTGAAGCTGAGCACAGAGGAAATGGGAGAGTTACTAAAATAACTTTGAGGTCAGTATTTGTGATGAAAATAGATAAGATTTATGACAAAGTAATTCAATCAAATAATCTGAAGTGGGTCAGAAGTATTTCATTCTAATGTAGTGTTATAAAATCTATAGACGTGCAATTAAATGAAAAGCAAAAGCAAGCCATAGATTGTTGTAGAAGAGAAGAGAATAAAAGAAAAAGCAAAAGAAAATGTCAGCCGCAGAAGATCTCATTTTGGAAACCTACAATATGTTGATTGATAGGGCTAGCATTTTTCAAGCTCTGTCACAGCTGAAGTATAAAGCTGTCAGTGCACATGATAATGATGGATGCTTTAAAACATGCAAATCGCATGAAAAATCATTTCTCACATAATTTTGGAAGATGAGAGGAGTTGTGAACTGAGGGGAGAGGGGAGGTTAGGTCAAGCTTAACATTCAGCCAAGAGGAATAGGCGGCTGCCTTGCCGCTGTTTGAGTTGTTAATTACAATGCAAGTGAAACAATGAGTTATGCTGGCCTTCTGCAGATTTTCCCACAGAAATTTTGTTGTGACCGGTGGAGGAAGAGAGGCGGAACTGCAGCTTCGGAGCTGAACACAATGGTGTTCTCTCCCGGAACAAATCGGCGCAAAAGGGAATCTGCTCCAGGGGCTGCCAGCACTTTCAGGAATGTGTTGCTTTAAGAACGTGCTGTGTATTTCAGAGGTGACATTTACAGTATATCATCAATATTGGGGGTGTTTCAGTTAATTAGCCATTTTTATTAACACTGAAGTACAGTAAAACCCAATGTAAGTGTTAAGAATGTAAATTAGAGCTATCCCCAGGCTGATCTAGCTCAAAGCAGTGAACTGTCACACACTGCCCCCATATTTATGGTGCTTTTTATTTTCTAGACTGAGCAAAGGTTGCTCATACTATCAACTTCCAGATGATTTTCACCTCTTGTTGTGCATATGCATGTGTTTGCATGTGCCGAAGTTCACAAGAAGCAACAAAGCTGTGAGTGCGAGCTTTACGCTGCTGGATTTTATTTTCATTAATTGTGCAATTTGCAGGAAAATTATATTCGTAACTGACTCTGGTGAAAAAGAAATATATATTAATGCTGTATTGTTTGGGGGTTTTTCAACAGTTACAATGAAACACACTGTAGAATCTAAACCGAAGAAAACCAGCATCATATAAAATCAAGCATTATTTATATGAAAGGCCTTGTCTGGACTCTGTGGAGCGGTAAAAGCCACCCAGCTCACATCGCTTTCTATTCAAAGCTCCTTGTTCCTCAGTTCTTATTCCATATTAACTTTTGACTGCGCCTTAATTTCAAAACAGCCTCACTCAGCTTAATATGAGCCCACCTGTCTGTTTCCAAGCCTATCTGCACATTTGCTTTCGATTTCATACATGTTTTTTTTCAATCTCAGGTTCCTGATAGCAACTCCTAATCATTCTAGTCACTCCTAAACAGAGACCCTCCGATATTAGGTCTTGACGTGTTTCTGTATCCTTCCAGTAGTCATGCCCTTCCCAAATTTGACAATAAGGACATTAATAAAAATTTAAAATATACTATTCCAAATCTTTCACTAAATGTTTTACACTGAGTCTTATCTTTGTCTGTATGTTAGACCGCAAGCTCTTGGGGGCAAAGACTGCCTTTATTCCTGCTGTGCATACTGCTGAACACACTGTCACACACCACAAATTACAAATAATGAGCAATGACGATGGACCTTATTTTCTACCGCCTTCCATCTTATTGCTATTTACCTCCACACAAAACAAGTGTCAAAGAGGTGACATTAGTGAGCGTTGTGGTTCCCTAGCAGCTCAGCACGTTTTAAGTTTAACTCTCATTCATAGAAGAGGACAAAATTTTGAACACTTCAGAAATTTTTCTCCAAATATTTTACTAAGTTGTAAATTTAATTTCTGGTTGAGTTCTGAGCCAATCGATTTTATACTTCATTTTATTAGATATTGGTACCATTTCTCAATACTCAGGCTCTGGTCTTGCTGTTTCAAACGGCCTTGTAGAACGTAATTCGGGAAAGGGAGGTTTTAAATTAGTCCTGTTCCAGTTTCTTTTTTCCCTGTTGGATTTCATCTTTGAGCAATAGCTGATATCCATGTCCAGATATTAGTAATGCCTCACAGTTGTTATTCAGCAGGTTTATGCTCTTTTGGACTTGTTGAAGTTCACATTTAAGATGAATAGTAACTCACTGTTGCGTCTGGTGGGTTCACATCTCTCTTTACGTCGCCGTTTTACTCGTACTGTTAAGATTGAAAGGGCCCCAAGGTGGGTGGGGTGAAACAGAAGTTTAACAGAAGTTCTGCAGATCAATTTATATCTAAGTAAATTATGACCCAAAGGCGCTGTGCTGGATTCAGACCAGCTCAAATAATACCTTAATACGTAGGACATACTAGGAAGGCTTTTCCCCTTGCCACAATTAAAATGCACGTAACAGAAATGGCTAGGTATTCCCAAGAGCCTCAAGCAAGGAAACTCCCCAGAAAGTAGATGCAATGACTGCCTAGCATCTAAATTACCAGGCGGAGTTTACAGAGAAGAGATGAGAACCACGATGGCTGAGTAAAAAAATCTCACTTATCTAAAACATGGCCCACAGCCAACTTTCCCCAATAATGGTAGGTGACAGGCCAGAGCTGATCCAATGTGCATTTTAATTGGTGGCAAACTCAAGTAACAAGCCATTGCTGTTCATCTGTCAAAGAAGAAGAAGAAAAAAAGTAGCACTGTGTTTATTTTGTTATTAGAATATGTATTACATATATTTGTGTGTAAACTAGTTGAAGGTCTCTGGCATCTAACAGGAATAGAAAGTGGATTTTTCCCCACTGATTTTTCTAATACATACATCTCTAGAAGAGAAACTAAAGGGAAAAGATAACGTCTCTGTGGTCTGATGGAGTGAAGAAGACCCTGATTTGTACTTAAAGCAGCTTGATAAATTGACCAGTGGCAGCTCACATAGGTAAAAGTTCTCAGAGGAAAAATGGGAGCTATGTGTAATGATGCTTTTACTTCACTTAAATACTGTGAAAAAGTGAAATAGCCTAATGTGGGCCTTTCAGAGCAAAAGCATCCCACCGACTTGAGAAAGCTTCCTTCTCATTTTAAGCAGCTTCCCGAGACTTTCACTGCTTTCATACAGATTTTACTTTGAAACACGAAAGATGAGCACTAAAAGTCGTATCAGGCCCTGGGTTAGCAAACATCCTTCATTAGCATACACAGCGCCTTCTCCTTCTTTGGGTGGTTTTTTTTTTTTAACCTCTACATTAAGAAAACAAATCTGATCAGTCTGACGGGGCTGAAAGGAAGATTGCATTGTTTAAGGGCAGGCTTTTGAAACCAGAAGGACTCTAACCAATTTCTTATGACCGAGAGGTGGGTACAGTTTCATGTGTTGCAGAGTATTCATGCGCTGCTCAGGAGAGCACAGATTGCATTCCATCAAAGGCAATTTTTCAGAGGTTGTCCCTCCTTTTGCTTTCCATGAAAATGAATCCATACCATTTACATGGAGCGCTTAACCTTCAGACTGTCCTTACTACAGCAACACTACTCCTATTGCAGATACATGTTTACTTAGACAAATCTAATTTACCCTTTGTTAATGTGTGCTGTCTTTACTTGCTATATTACATTAAAGTAGAAATAGAGTTACAAAAAATTATCTTGCTTAAAATCATTCATAAGCTTTCATCAAGGGAATAAATTTACCAATTCCCCTCTTAGTTTATAACCATCCACTGTACTAACTTGACCTTTACCTAAACAGGGCTATAATTGCAGTTAAGATTATATAATTTACAATAACAACAAAAAATTACTTTTGAGGAACTGCTACTGGGCATGAATGTCTCACAGCCATTAAATGCATCATTCATCTTGAGAAGAAAATTATTCTTATCCACGTCGACATTTTTAACATAAACTGTAGTACTCTCTGTTGGCACTTTTTTACGTACCCATTAATCTCAATAGTAAAGCATAAGTCTCACCCACCTATTCTCTGAAGTTTGGATGTCACTACTGTGTACAATAAAAATTGTATATTCATGAACTCCATTTGTTTTATGTCCTTCTCTCTGTCAAAGTCTCCCAAGCAGCATATGCTTTGCTCTGTGGAGAATAAAATCAAATTTGTCTGTCTTGTCATATTGTCATCAAAGTGATACTATCACAATTAGATTAACATTTTGTGAAGGAGCTGAAGGGAGGGAAAGGAAATAGGAACACATTATAGAGAATCCCAGTTAACCCTTTCTCTAGCACAAACCCCCCTCTCAGTGGCATCCAGAGGTAAAGAAAGCAACCAGGATCCAAAATAAGCAACGCTGTCCAGCTATTACGGACCTCCTCGGAGTCAGTGGGGTCACTTACCAGCCCTGCAAGGTATGTTTTGATTCGGAGGGCTGTCATTACTAGTGAGAATAACAATTGTTGGGAGTGGAGCCCTTCCCAGAATTTTTTAACAAACTAGGGATGAGCAAGAGCGCAGCCACCCAGAGCAAGACCCAGTCTGGCCAGCTGCTCGGAGCACACCGGGGCGTTCACTCTGGCGTGGCACACCGAGCTATAACGGGATGCTGGGGGGCCAGAGGAGCACCATAGGTATGTCTGCCCACCAGAAAAAAAGTTTGTGAGCAGAGCAAAAAAAGCAAACGGTTCTTTTTTTTCCCAGGTTTTTCTTCAGTTCAACTTTCATATTTATTCATTTGTTAAAGGAAAAAAATACGAATTGGTGATTTGGTCAAATAAAGGGACAAAATCCAGTCTGTTGTACACAGGTGAAGAAAAAGTGTCCCTAAATTTACTCACACTGTGCAGAGTTTCATTTCCCCACCCCCTTCCAGTGCACAGACAATGGCCATGCAATAAATTATGCTTGTGCAGGACAAAGATATGTATCTGTACAACTTACCTTCTTGTAACAATTGCATCATCTGCCCATTGACCTCCTTCTCCAGGGATTAATCCTAACATGAGCAGACTCTGATACTTATTCTTCAAGTCTGGCCTGCCAAGGATGTATTTTCTCTTTGTCCTCCTGTATGTGAAGTTATCCACCAAACAGATAAATTTGACGGCCGGGCACACACGTCACAGCACACCTGCTCTATTTTAGAAATTCCGTGAAAGTTATCATCTGTTCAGATTGGGATTATTTCTTCAATACATTTTCTGTAAAGCCAGGTGGTATAGTTACCATAATTTGTATTGCACTATAGATAAAAAATGAAAAAATAATTAAATTATTTTTTGAAAAAGGACCAAAAGTAACTCTTATAACTCCATGCCAAACATTATGGCATTTCCCACTGACAGAAAACAGTGTCACTCACATCTCCAGGAAACAAAATCCATTCTGTCTAGTCAAACACATTCCTTTTCCTAGCCCTGTACTGTTCTCACATGCAAGGATTTAAGGACATCCTCTCTTTTATGTAAGAGAAAAATGGAAAATCACCTAGGACTGAATCTTACATGACACAAGGTTTGCACACATTGGCCAAATAATACGGGAGCAAACTGTACATGCAAAGAGTGAGAGAGCAAATATTTTTTGTCCTACATTTTTAAAACTGTTGATTGCTTGAAGAGGGGGTCATAGGATGGAGTGCTGTGGACAGAGTGTTGGGAAAAGGAGGGGGAATGCACACCAAAGGGATGATAAAATAATGAGTAGCAGTGCAAACAGAAGAGGCAGTGCGGAAGGCACGGGCAGAACAATCTACTGAGCAGAACAGTATTATATTCACAAAAAAAATGGTAAGGTCACAGAGGACAAGAAGAAACTTTGACTTTGAGATTTTGCCAAGAGGCAGTTTTTGGTAATCAAGGCAGTTCTAGCAGAGCATAGAAAAGAAAGACAACTGGAAGAGATTCAGAAGAGTTGGAATAACTTAAGGTGATGGTGACAGACTGCCTGTCCACTTAATTTGGAAGTAAAGGGAACGTGGGAAGGCAAGCAGGATGGGGGGGATGAGTTTGAGAGATGCCTCTTCCTTCCTATTGGCAAAGGAAGAAGCTAGTGAACAGTGACAGGTATGGGAAGAAAATAAAAGGAAGGCAATCGCTGGCAGAATAGTGGTGTCTGTCCTGTGGAGAAATCACCCCTTCTCTCAAGAGCTAGCCGTTGCAATGATGGAAAGGAAAACAAGACTTTAAAATCCCTTCTACGAGAACCTACTCTACTCTCTGGCTGTAGAGCATGGCTTACCCCTGCCGGAATGCAGAAAAAAGCTTTTGCTACCGTTTCAGACACAAGACCTATGGGCTGATCTCATGAGTGCCCTCAACTCTCACTGAAGTCAATAGGAGTTAAGGGTGTTCAGCACTTTCGAGGGTCAGGCCATGTATCACTTAAAAATAACTCACCAACATTAAACATCATTAAAGAAACTAATGCTCATTAACTAGCAATAGACCACTGGGAAAGGATCAATAGTTGTCTCCGAAATCATCTTACCTATTACAGTATATGCATACTCTACTTAATGACAGTGAAGGATAGTGACACTGAATGATAGGTCACTGATGACACTGATGGGAAAGACTGCTTCTTAATTAATCAGGACAGTATTAGCAAAGAATTCCACTTAACAGGGATACATTTGGGGGCCTAACCAGGTGATTAGGAGGAATGGTGTTGACCCTTGGTGAAACAAAGCGGCGGCTTAAGAAGAAATACAACAAAATCCCGTTTTATTCTTCTGTTTTTCTTCAGAAGAGGAGTGCTTTACTTGATCTCACATTTTTCATTGCATTGCTTTTCTTTAATTGTCTCTTAATAACTGGAGCAAATTCATAATCAGGCTGGATGATTCTGAGCCTGCCAATGGAAAGGATTCTGCAGTGTGGCACTAATACGCTGTTCTGCCTGAACTGAAAGGCTCTTGTTCTGCAGCCCTTGTTCAGGGAAAGATTTTACCGTATTTAACTAGAGTCGTGGTTTGCCCTGATCTGGCTTCGAGGCCATTGTTTTGCAGAGTGTGAACAGTCAAGGCTTGCATGCCTTGTGTGATGTATGTAAGTATTGCAGAACTGGGCTTAAATTATGAGTATAGTTTCCTTTTTCTGATCCGACTCTGGATTCCCTTTCTTACAGGATCTGCATATGTGAAATCGCAGAGAATTCCAAGTGCAGAACACTTTCTGCAGCCTTCAACAGAGTATCTCATGGCAATTTTAAGAAAAAAATAAAAGCAGTCCTATCTTATCTGCATTCCACCAGTACATAATGACACTCCCCATCTGACTCAATTTATTGTAATCCCTATAAACCTAAACCTCAAAGAATTCCAATGCCTTATGCATCTCTCTTGTTCTAATTTATGAGAAGTTGGTAATGTGCCATCTGGAGGTTTCGCTGCCATTGGGAAGCACGTTCAGCCCACAATGGAAGCAAGTCACGCCAAAAGGAGAAAGAAAAGAAAACGCAGGGGAAGGAGAAGATCTGGCTTCAAGGAACAAGTGTCATGAACTCACAAAGATAAAAACTACGTTTTGAAAAAATCAGTTTTAACTTGCATGATCGGCACATACACAGCTGATAACCCAAGGTCTCAACCTAAGGACATTAGCAGCATTACAGGGCGATCCTTAGACAAGGACAAAATGTTCTTGAGCAATTTCTGCAATATATTAGACACAAACAGGTTTTTCCTCAAAACTGAAGACATGTCAGGCTTCTTGCTTCACCTCTTTTAATTTTCCCTGAACAAACATATTTATTGTGGTGGTTTCAAGTAAATTTCCAGTTCACATACTTTTCCTCTGAGACAACAAAGGGCTTATTGGGGGTAGCTTTTAGGCTGATTGGCTGGTCTGCGCCCAGGTCATCAGAGGTCTAAGACCCATTTTACTTATTGAAAAAATATGCCTGGCTCTGATTTTACTCCTTTTATTAAGCTACTTCAACAAAAATAACATTGAAAAATATATGTCACCAAAGTCATAATTACTAACCTATGAAGAGAGCAACTCAGCTGTCAGGCTGGATCAAGTCAACAAGTTAGACACAGTACAGAGAGGCATATTAGATCACAAAATATGTTAAATCAACCTATTAATACTAAAATAATCAAACCTAACACAATCTTAAACAGATTCCCTGGTATATCCTAAAGAGGATATTAAGAAGGCAGCCATTTGTTCATTTCACGTACCAATTACAGAATATCTTAATACTGAAAAAAAATCATCGTCTAACACCTGATCCGTGTCCTTAGCACCACTTACAAATTTTTCTCTTCAAACACTTGCTCTTCCTCTTTATCGGTGAGCAAACCCTTGTATCCTAGGCTCTGTTTCCAACAGAGTTACTGAGATGATAGAGATGTTAATAGCACTGTCTAGTAGAAGAGTGTCCTGTTGACGAGAAGGTACAGAAGGAAGTTTCAGATCACTCATTGAAGGCAGGATCCCTTTTCCAAGACACCGTTTAATTTGACTGAGGAACTGTCTCACTAAAGTTTTCTTCGTGAATGCTTGACTGGTGCACGCATCCACCTGTACACAAACACCTGTAGTGCAAAAATTCACAGTTCGCAACAGACTTCTCTAGCAGGTTAGGAGAAGGTTATTTTGTGGCAGCAGCAGAATGAGTCTCCCAGGTGCTATCTTCTCCCTGGTGTCTTCCATCACTGAAACCGTGCAACTTCATAGCCCTGTTTATTACTGAGCAAGGTCAAAAGAATCAGTGCTTGCACAGCAGGATGGGCTGCCAGTCTCTGCCTCTCCTCAGTGCTGAGCACAAGACCAGTGTGGCACTGCTGGCCAGAGGAAGAATTTGGGACAGCAAGCACCTGATCTGCCTCCTTTCTTTCCCTGCTCCTCTTTCCTCTTCCCTTCTGGGGCAGCCAAAGCAGGAACAGCTTCTCCTGCACCCATGGGGAACTTGGGAGAGGTAGGGTGAGCAGGAGACTCCTGTGACTCCTTGCTGAGCTAAAGGAGACACTGAGAGGCTATGGAGGGAACCAACCTGGGGAGCTGCTCTGCCAGCACCAGGGAAGGTGAGCGCTTGCTGTAGGAGTTTTCAGTACTGCACTTTTCTTGTCTTGTCCCATCTGTCTGCAACCCTGAATAGCTGCCTTTGTGGTCTATGCCGAAAGCTGGATCTGTCTCAAAATAGGAAGTTCAAAGGGGCTAGGAGGTCTGCCTGTAAATGAAAGATAATTTTTTTTAAAATAAATCAATTATTACATCAAAATTTAATTGAAAGATGTATTCACAAACTTTGGAACTCTGCATCTTTTCTGGGCTCTAGTAAGTTAAGAGCCATCAGGTCCCATGTACTTTTCTTCTGGGTTCAGAAAGAGGCTGAAGGCTGAAGATCTGAACTCCCGTCACACATCCGTATTGGAGACGCTGGATCAACAGCCTTCCCTGAGATCCCTTCTGAACCAAGATGTTAACCTGCTTGTTCTTCTCACCTCTCCAAGAATTTCATCCAGATGAGACACAAAGTGCACTATGTCCAGTCAAGTTCAGAACAGAACATATTTGTCTTGGACCAATTTGTGAAAGCATCAATTTAATGAGTTATTTAAAAACAGTTGGTATTTTTAAGACTGTGGAGTCTGCAAGTCTGACCTTCCCACTGCCAAACACTAAAAAAAGAAAAATCTAATTACAAGATCATGGTGGGTCTTTTACTTAATTTAATGGATTTTGGGCAACGTTATGTCATCAATCCAAAAAGCATACACAAATAGAATTAAAATAGTATCTTCAACTCCCAGGCAAATTCCCTAAACACGAATCTGTTGGGGAACCTTCCCCAGTGAAGACACTGTACAGCAAAGACCACAAGATTCTCAAGGATGGAGAAAAAGCAGTAAAGGTGCAGCACTATGCAGTAGTCCATCAGCGATGTGCTCAGCTAAGGCAGTCCTGGTTTCCTGCCCTCACCATTGGATAGATCACAGAAGTAGTTGGAGCAGGACACCATCATTGCTAGTGGGAGTGAGTAGGATCCGTGGGACCTGTGCAGTGGGAGCTGGAAAATTAACTTTTTTAATGTCAGCTATGATCAGTGGTACTTTCCCCATTGCACAAATGAGCCAAAGAAACATGCCAAAACAAAACTAAGTACCTGCAAAAGAGGGAACATCACACTTTGAAAGTTCCAAGTTCCCACATCGACTTCTACCTGCCCAGGATCTGTTAACACTCATATGTCCTGTGGCTTAGTCATTGCAACTGCCCTGGTGACTCTAAATCACAGCATTCAGGAACAGTCTGCCATGCTCCATGCTCTGTCAAGGTTTAAAAACAATATATCACTTTCATTTATTTCTGTGGCCTCTTGATCTTGAAAAAAGCAGTTCAACACCTACAGAATACCTTCCCTGAGGAGATAACTGTACAAGCAAAGTTCAAGTATCCCATCATTGATTGCATGTGTTTCATACTAAGCTCCTTCTGCTATAATGCACTTTCTACAATAGCTGATAGATTTTTCCAGTCTTCCTCTGGGAGTCCTAAATGACTTTGCTAGAAAATTGCTAAAGAATTCTAAAACTCTTTTTCCTTCACTGACAAAACTCAATTCTTGAATGAATGTTTGAAAACCTTTAGAAATACTTTATAATTCATGTTGAGTCTCTTAAAAAGACGGAAATTGTGCTAACAATAGAACACAGGTGGAGGTATAAGAATATGCTTAATTGCTCTAGCAATTTGATTTTCTAACCTCATGATACCACAGATTGTGTAAACTCAAATCAAAATTCTCTGTGTACATTCTTATCAACCACTATGTTTATTCTGATGCAGAGGCCTTCATTCCAGCAAACATCTCTGTCCAGAGAAGTATTGACATTTGTGCTTAAATTTAAACCTAAGTCCCATTCAGTAGGATGTAAAGGGCATTTAAGCACCTGTATGCCTAAAAAGAGACTGACAGAGGGCATATCTGAGTCAGAATTTTATTAATGTTCCCTGAAGGTTATGTAAGATCAAATGGATAGATTGACTTGGCATTGTGTTGCAGTGACTTTGTACAATGTTTGGGAAAATGAAACCATTAATGAGATATCACCTGAATATTTTTTCGTTGACACTCTGGGTAATAAAATGTGAAATGCTTTATTTCCCCAAATGAGGTCAGCACACATGTGGGTAATTGCCTGAAATGGTATAATTTTTGTTTAACTTGTTTAATTGTCTAGGTAACTTGTTTGTTCAAAATCAATATGCAGTAAAAAAGAATTCCTGTGGTTTGACTAGTAAGAAGCCCTGGCTTTCATGATTAATACTGCAGTCCCTGCTGGCAATCCTCTGGTGATTGGACTTAACAAACACATAACAAAAAGCAGTTGTTCCCATACAGAGTTTTCAGTTTAAATAATCTGCAATTATGCAAGAGTCATCTTCTTTAACTACTTTCTCTCTGGGAATGCAGAACAGATTCATATTCATTCCTCACATTTGTATTTATTTGTGCATTCATCTTTTCTTGTGCCATCTGTCACGGAACCAGATGAAAAATTGAATGTTTGAACCCTGTTTTGATAACTGTTTAGCATTACTTATTTACGTGAAAAAACCCAAACGTAAGAATTGTATAGATAGAGCATAGAGGGCTAGAGAGATTCCTGAAAATATTGAGACAAACTTCTTTATGAGTGTGCCAATAAAACTGGCATCTAGCCACAGTTTGGAATTTTTTCCATCTTTCATACTAGAACCAAATTTCCAGATTTCTTCTGCTAAAAAGAGCACAGAGTTTGCATCTTAACGTTTTAGCATTTGATTGCCAAGCTCTTCACTTGGAACTCTCCACTTGAATTCTCAGCTGGAAGTGCGTGTAACATCTGTGTGCAGAGTTGGCAGGAGGAGCCCAACACGTTGGGCAGTACACGAGTCCTCTTCACCGTCTTGCAGAATCAAATCTGTATCCCAAGATTCGACACAACTCAGAACCTAAAGGTTGCCAGATCCAAATTTATGCTCAAGTAAGTGTCTGGATTTCCAGGGATTGCCAAGAAAAGATTACCGGCTTCTCTTTTTAGCCAACCCCCAAATTTATGTCAGTAGGAAAATCCATCAGCTTAAAGGGGTGTGATCCCTTGCTAGCATACATATGTTTGAAGAGTTTTACTGATGTTAGAGTAGCTTCACCAATTGCTCTAGCTGAGGCTCTGGCCCATAATGCTTTGGAGTGCTGAAGCGTTAAATTCATAGCTCTGTGTAACTTTAGCAGGGCTTTCACTCCCTCATTTTAGTGAAATAGGTGCCACTCAAAGGCTGGATCACATTCCAATTATTCTCACAATAGTGGACACGGTAAGGAAACAGTGCACACTCTGCCATGTGGAACAATTACATCATGTACAATCAAACAAGAAAGAAAAGGGAAAAGAAAGCAACTAAATCAACACACTGTGCATCCATTCATTTTACCATGTCATTTAGCATATGGTCACTCATGTGATCAAGACAGTAACTGGCATTTTTCCCAGTTAATTCACCTCTTTTCTTTTCTCTTTGTCCTCTGTTGTAGCACCAGTCTTTCAGCAGGATTTCAGGTTGCAATCTCCTTGGAGAATGAATGGTCCTTATTAAGTGTCTGGAAAAAACCAACAACTTATTAGTGCATTGAGACTCATTATGGTGCTATATTAATCAAATAAAGGATCACAATTTAAAAATAAACCCATGCTTGAAATTAACTTAAATATTTTTTCTTTCTCTCTCTCTCTTCCTATAAATTACCTTTGGAATGAATTCCTATAGCTGTAACAGCTGTCCTAATAAAGTAAGTAACTTCTCAAAAAGTCAGGGTTTTTTCCGGGGGTTTGGTGGTTACAGTGATATGAACTGACTAATACTTTAGAGAGCTTAGCCATGAATCATTCACTGCAAATAAAAGGCAAGGCATGAAAATGTTCCTATGCATGCTCTTCTCAATTATATTTCTGAAGACATCCACTCGATTTTGATATCTATTCAGCGTTACACATTTGAAGTCTAGACAAGTGAAGTCTAGACAGCCGTAGTGCCTTGTCATATTTTTTACACTATTTACAAATTTAGATGAACCTTTAAAACACAGAAGGCTATTATGCTCAGTAAAAGCTGGATTCTATGTTGATGAAAATGCATTTATCTTTAACTGATATCCATTGCACAAACAGAATTTTCTGAAGGCAGCTGTGCTGTATGGATGGCTATGATGAGAGATTCAAACTGCAGAGCAGGTAGGCAAACCCTGTTTCTGCAAAAAAGATCAAGAAAAATGAGTATTTCCCAATCTGCGTACACCCAGGTGGCTTAAGGTCTTCGAAGAATATGAAGAACAATGCTGTTGAAACATCTTTTTTTTTCGCCTCCTTTATGTTGTTTCATTACCTGGTAATAAATTAGTAAAGGTAGGAGACTTTGTTTACACACCTGAAGTCCAGGAGGATGGCAATTCCCAGAGCTACCTTCTACCTGAAATGTTCAAGGACATGCAGCTGACACAGTGGGCCTCTGACTGCAAGACAGACAGCTCCAGGCCACAAAGCTGCTGTATAAAACTGTCTACATCTACCTAAATTAGAACTGACAACCAGCCCTGGTTTTATAATGCTGAGTTCTCAACTTTTGGACACCAAAACCTACCCAGAAAAGGAAACAGAGTACATTAGATTTTTTTTTTTTTGCTTTTGGGCATTGTTTCTTCTTCTGTTTCTTCTCCTCTCTTTCTTTTTACCCTCATTTTAAAATGTAGCATTTGATACATCACATTTTTTTGCTTCACTTTTTTTGGTAGAAAAACCCTTTAAAGTTAAGCATCTAATTAAAAAAAAAAAGGCAACTGGAAATTTATGTCAATTGCACTTGAATATGATACGGTGTTTTCACTAAAAATAGAGCTTGTTAAGGAGAGGAATAAAGTTTAATAATAAACCACTGCATTAAATGAAACACAAATTTAATAATAAAACTCTGCATTAAATGGAACTAGAAGAGAGAATAGAGGACTTGAAGAAAGAATCCTGAAGCTGCTTTGCAGACTTTGCTGAATTATTGCTCCTAATGAGCCAATGAAGACGAATGTTTCAAAAATAGTCACTGATTTCAGGTGCCAAAATTCAGCCTTCTCCATAAAGTGAACAATTTTGAGGTTCTGACTAGTCGTAACTCCCCATAAATTGGGTGTCTAGGGCATCTGAAAATGGGGACTTAAAGCCAATGGATTTCATCTGTTTCACACTTATGCCGTAAGTGTTTTGACTTCTCAAAGTCTAACACTTATGTTTTAAGACAAAAATATTTCGTAATAATTCATTAAATATCTGTTTATTAAAAACTGCCATTAAATTTGATGGGATGAAGGCCATGGACCGAAGAGCCTGACTGTATATTTGTGAATACAGATTCCAATCCAAGAACTTCCAAAAATTAACACTGTGACTTTTCAACTTTTTCTCAATAACAGACAAATGATCTTACACATAATTTGGATAGGCATTTTTTTTTTGAGGGGACATATATTTCTGCTTATTCAAATGTGTTCTTAGTTTTGTTATAATAAACAGTAAAATAAAGAAAGCAACAAACACCGCTCATAGTTCCTTTCAGTTTTTGGTGGCAACAGCTCTGTCACAGCTGTTTGGTTTTCAGGTCTGCCTTATTACATCTTTGTTTTAAAAATGAGCAAAATATTCTGGGTGAAGTCTTGCATTACTCTTTGTTCTGCAACATATTTTGTTAGCAAGCCCACAGTAGTATCTAAAATAGTGTAAATCATCAGTTTTTAATCTGGCAGGAAGTAGATAGTGGCCCATTAAACTTCCGTAATTAAATTTCCCCTGCACTCCCCCATAGAACCATTATCTGAGTTTTCTAATTAACACAAGAGGAGGGAGTCAATTCAGAGTGATGGGATCTATAGCCATCCCCCTTCATTTTAATGACCTTTAATAAACTTTTATTACTATTGATATTGATAATTATAATACACCCTTTCCTCTGCAATGTGATTCTAAGGGCCTTGTCAAAAATTAAAAAATTCTTCCTCAAAGTTGGAGCATTGCAAGTGACTGTGTCCTCAAACACCCAGAATCTGGAGCCAACATCAGCGGGGCAAAAACCAAGGTGTAGGCAGGTATGGTGTGAATGTTCTCTCTCACACGGTCTCTGGTGGGTTATGCCTTGGTCCTGGTCCATCACAGCCCTCTGCTCTCACAGCAGAGCCTCCCCCAAACGGGCTGACACGAGTGATGAATCATGAGGTGGTTTCATGACAGATGAACACAAGGAATTATGCAGAGTTCATTTAACTTGTTTTACTTCCAGCCTTACAGAGGTCAGATACTAAACAGGAGTATTAACCGTTGTGACATCTAGTCCTTCCTTAGATTTTTCATCAATGGCTTTTATACGAACCAAACATTTTTATGTGGAGCTTTTATTGGTACGTCAACACTTCTAAACTCACCGCAGCCTCAGTACAGCATGTCTCATATCTTGACGATCCTCTTCCATGTAAGCAGTTATGTTCCCATTAGTGTTATAGCGGTACAGGTTTCATTGCTCTAATGAGATGTAAGCCTGAACAGAAGGATCTTCTGTCTGCTGGACATGTAAGGCAAAAGGCCCTCTGCCCTCCGAAACAGGAGGTACCTATACCAATGAACAAAGCCTGCGTCTGTTTACATCGTCCTTGGTGTAACCAGGTGAGGGTCTTCATGACATGAGGGCAGGTGTGGGCTCCTTCTTGCAGTTGCACTGAGAACATCACAAAGCAGTTCTAGCTAAGGGCTTTGGACAGAAGGGCTACCTTCTCATGCACGGAGCTGTTGGTGACAGAGCCCTGGCCCAGGCTGCCCAGAGAGGTTGTGGAGTCTCCTCTGGAGAGATTCAAACCCCATCTGGACGCGTTCCTGTGCAACCTGCTCTAGGTACACCTGCTTTAGCAGAGGAGTTGGACTAGATGATCTCCAGAGGTTCCTTCCAACCTCTATCATTCTGTGATGGTCTTTTCTTAAATCCACAGGCTGGCTTCGAGCCTAAAACTACATGTCTTGAAAGAATCCTTTAGGGGAACTTCATTTCTTACCCCACACTGCTCTCAAGCATGCACATAGCTTTAAACGAGTAGAGCAGCTCACACAACTACAACTGCTCATTCACTACAAACTATGTGAGTATCCCCTCACCCCTGCACTTCCTATGGGGATCTTGAGACACGTACAGGCACTTTGGTCTGTGGATGTTGGACAGTCCCAGCAATGGGTCTGACTCCCCTGCCCAGCCTTTCCTGCCGTCCCATGGGGCACACCAAGAAGCCTTTCCTTCTGACACAGCACAGATATCTGCGCTGGAGAAGTGTCTGTTACCCAATTACGTTGACATGCAACCAAACTACAGTTCTCCACAGCCTGATCTCTATCCACAAGTTGACAACATAGCTTCACTACCAGGTGTTCTGGATCTCAGAGCTGTACTTTATGACCCCTGAGAGCTAAATGTCTCCATGTTTTGGAGAAAGATTTTAAGTTGGATCCAGAAGTTTTAATTTGGGGCCATCTTCAGTTTTCAGAAATTCTTCCTTATTGCAGGTTATGAGTGCTAAGATGATTAATGTCAAACAAAACAAGTTGCTTGTACAACTACCGGCATCAAATGCAGAAAAAATGCAGAGAAAATGACTGAAAAAATATTTTAAATTAAAGATCCTAGAAAAATTGTATATATATTTTCAAACACAAAGGGTAAAATCTTGGGTTTGAAAGTCTGTGTTTCGAACAGGTAACATTACAGGTGAAACATATTGGTTTAAAAAAGGATCACTCTAAAAAGCAGAGTCATTGCATGTTTATTGCAAAAGACTTAGCAGTTAATATAATTACAAAACATGAAGAATACATTTGCTGTAAGAGTGTGAAAAAGAAATCTTCAATTAATAGCAACAATTAGTCATACCTGGTGAAATCCTAAATTTAGATTTGGTAAAAAGCAGCCATCAAAATCAATTAGAGAGCTTATTAAAGAGCTGATCTTTATTTCTGTTGTTTGAACTACTGATGATCTAATGATCAGCATTTAAACTCAAGTTCTCGAAATGCAATCAGGAATATGTCTCTATGCTTGCCTCTTTTCAGTAACTTCAAAACATTTACTTGGTTCTTGTGAATGAACTTTGCATGTTCCGCCTCCCACAACTAACCACGCTGGTTTCTGAAGTTCAGTGGTAGGCAGGTAGGTATGAGCTGGGTAAAAGAGGAGAGAAATTGCTTCATGAATAAGGTATGCAAGAAAATTTGGCATATGTTGTTGAAGTGATTATGAGGTTTGTGTGAAAGCAGTAGTAGGTAAATTTTGGCTGGCACAGCATATAGATACACAAGAGAAAAAACACAGCCAACAGTGTGATCACAGGACAGGAACCAGCTGCCTGGATTTTGCCTCCTGAAAAACTAACAAGGAAAAGCATGGTGAGAGCTCCTCTGTGACTTACAGTATTAGGGATATAACAAAGCACGGCTGAAAGGTCAGCAAACATGATTTGTACCTGTGAGCGAAAGTCCATATGAAACTCATCTAAACATGTACTGAGACGTCTTTACCACCACCCATTGCAATTATTTCTGCCCTTAGGGTGGTGTGGCCATGAGTGGGGGAACAGGTCTGCAGAGAAGATTTTCTGAGAGCACACCCAGGAGAAGAAAGACATGACAACCTGGGGAGTGTTTCGGTTTGGGAGGATGTTATGTTGGGTTCAGACAGGTTTTAAATGAGCAGTATCACATCTCCTTCAGTGTTTGTTTCTATATTGCCATTCAAAGAATTTTAAATAAAGTAGAGGTTTTGAACAAATATATACAGATTTCAAAACATTTCTATCGTAAAAGTTTACACACTGAAACACCATAATGACATACTCTTTCTTGAAAATATCTTCTAAGAATTGCCAGAAATGAATGTTTCAGAGGTCAAATACCTGCCAAATTGGCAGGTACTCACAAATGGACTTAGATTCGCTTTTCTGACCTTGTCTGCTAATCAGTCTACGTCTTAAATAGGAAGGTGCAAAGTTCTCATAAATTCTGTTCATATCAACTTCTAATTTTATCATTCTTCGAAACTCATTAAACTCATCCTTCAATATTAGTCAGCTGTTTTTTCCTATGTATCCTGCATCTTTGAGTTTCACAGATGAATTAGAAAAATGAGAGAAGGGTAACAAGGTTACAGAATTTCCTGAATATTATGAATATTAGCTATATTTTTCATCCAGTGTAGATGATGGATATGTCTTATGACCCACCAATGTATTAATTTGCACCCTTGTCTCCACTGTTCTGTTTCAGGTGGTGATGATTCTGCAAAATGCAAAATCCCACCTTGCAGCATGTTGTATTAGAAAAGAGTAATTAGAAAATTTTCACCTGTTCATTCATATATGATATGATGTAACATATCAGAAATTAATTTGGGGACATTTTATGATAGATATAATTGGTATATGCACACATGTATTTGTATATTCACCCACAACTCATGTGTTTTATATTTTTGTTTCATATAGATTCACAGATAATTTTGCATGAAGTATGTGTGTATGTGTGTATATACAAATATGCGTGTAAAAATTCAAAGAGCAAAATATCAAGATGAAACAAAGTAAGAAGTGAAAATAAGAGAAGAAAAAGAAGAGGAAGAGAAAAAAAATCTTTCTAGCATCCTAGGACATATGAATGATGAAAGGAGTATCTTTTGCAGTAAGGAGAGCACTGTGATATTCCTCTCTAGTATACAGATAACTATCCTTAAGCAGCATCAAGGACAATGTCTCCAGGTCTCCTGAAAGGACCTCTAATTTCTTTGCAGACTTTTCAAAACATTCCTGAAGTTCACCATGAATAGATGGACACTTTTCCTACCTCCAACAGATTACCTCTTTTCCCTGCTTCTCTGTCACTTCCCTGTTAGCTCTGTTGCCTGCACTGAAGTGAAGAAGTCCTGCATGACAAAATTGCAATAACAAATATCAAATTTGATTATATATTTCCCATTTTTTTAAGTTATATTTTTTCTGTAAGTTTTTTAAAAGATAGATGATAATCAGGTTCCCATTAATAGGCTGCTTGCCTTTAATCAGTATGTACAATAATTTGCTGATAAGAATTTAGGCCAAGCCAGGAATAACACTCCAAGCAAAGAAACATCTGTGATAAAAGCATCAAGCAGTCTTTCTAACCATGTACCAAGTTCAAGGTCTCTGATAAGCCACCTGGCTATACCTACACACTCCGATAACCCCAAGCTGGTATTACATTGTTTAGCCAGGGAAGGTCTTGTTGCTGGGCACCGAGCTGATAGGCTTATGGCTCTCTCTGCTATGAGACACAAGAATATTTGAATATCATGTAGGCAAGACATGCACAGAAAGCCATGAGGACGGGCATCTTGATAAGGAAGGTTGGTAGTAACCAATAACTTTGTAAGTCAGAACCTCTGTGGTTTTGCTTCTTTAGGGTTGTCCTTTACATCTGAGAAGCTTCTGTGGCAAAAAGTTTGTCAAAATGTATTCCTCAAAACTCCCACTTTCTGCCTTCAGTCAGTAAATACTGTCAGAACCCTGGATGTCGAGCCTGTATTATTCCTGTTTCCCTACTGGACTCCTGAACTCACTTGTCATCTATATAGTAGTGTTTTTCTTCACAACCAATTACTGTGTTCTAAGAATATACTCAGGATGGTATCTAGCTCCTGTTTCCATGAATGAACTAAGACTTCCAGTAACCTCCACAGATGAACCAGGTCCCTGCCTGGTTCCTGCCTGCCACGTGTCCCTTTGCTCCTCTGAGCTTGTGAAGGTGGGCCTTTGGTAGGCTGATGACTCTCCTGCGATGGGCCTGGGAGCAGCCTGGTAGGGGATGATTTGGGGTCCCCTTGCCATTCATTGTCTCTCTGTGCTCCTTCGTGGGTGTGCAGAGTCTTTATGACATAGCCTAACACATTGCTTCTCCAGCTTCTCATAAAACATACTTTTCTCTCAATGCTACGTAAGTTTTGGTGGTCTTCCTGCAATTAGTAGACTAGGATAAAAAGGCTCCCTCCTTAACACATCTGGATCCTGTCCTCCTGTTGCAGTAGAAATTTCCATAATGTAAATATTAACTGAGGAATATTCGTTTTTTTTGTCTTAACTGGTGTGTTGCATCCCTTGATTATGATCAGCTGTGAACTCACCAGCTTGCTTTCTTGGACAAATACGTCATGCTTTTGCTTAACCCCCCATGCTGCATTCTCATCCGTAGGTGTTGTGCTCAAAACGCACCTATTTCACATCAGGGCTCTGTATTCTTCCTTTGTCGCATACGTCTCTACTGTAGTTGCTCCCTGCTCCCCAGCTCTGCAATTCTTGCTTTGCCACCTAGGCTCATCTCAACCCTCCATCTCCCTTTCTCACAAACAGCATGGGACTCCTCTCATTCTGACTTCAGTCTGCCGGGAGCCACTTCATGTCACGGCAGACAGCATCTATAAGAATAATCTCTCATCTACCTTGGACATCAACATTGTATGATGTTATTTTAAAATACTGAACTGACTTTAGTAAAACATTGAGGAAGCAATAACCAGCTATTTATGTGAAAATGCATGCCCTGATATCATCGGGCGAACCTGTATTTCTTTCAGTTTTATTTTGATTGCAAGGCCAGAAATGTAATGTCCACTTACATTAATGACATTCAAATAAGCAAGAAGCATGATGTGCTATGATGTGACGGTAACACAAGCACAAAGTAAAGAACAGGTAGATATCAGGTCCGGCAAGTTGCTTCAGAATTTTACTCGTGACTATTGGGTTGTGCTACATTTTACTATATATATTTATTTTTGTATTTTAAATAAATTGTGTTCTCCTAACATCATGAATTACTAGAAATGAAAGAACTGAATGATAAATGTAGCATTCTCTTTCCACTCAGGTTATCCACCCCGACAGAGAACTTTGTGTACAGTCAGTTTTACTGTTTTCTCATGATCAGTCCATATCCCATGTGTGAGCTGTGGTTGAAATGGGAATTCAGAGGTACTGGTATAGAATTTTGAATACCACTATTGCATTGCAAATGGCCTTCATGGGAAATTCTGGTATATCTTCCTGAAGTGTTATTATGGCATACCAGCACATTTTGTTCACTCTGGACTATTTCTTTTCCCTAAATAGGAAAAAGGAATAGAAAAGCATTTTGTAAAACTGGAATACAACCCAGAAACATTAGTAGTTTATCCAGCAGCAGATATGGATTTGGATTTATTTTATGTAAGCAGAATACATTTCAAGTGGTGAAATTATTCTCGTATTTTCATTTTCTTATGTTCTAAAGATTTTGTTTCAATGTTGTTTCATTATTTTTCTTCAGTCTCACTGTTATGGAAACTTCAGAATTCATGTGTCTTGGGTGTTGAAGCCAGCCATGGTTAATACTTTTTCCAAAAACAACGTAACACTGAAGAGAAGCTATGATTTTCAAATGTCAGTTAATTTTCTCTAACGAATGAAGGACATTGTGGCACTACATGTTTCATGCAAGTTAAGATATTTTAGAAAAATTATTTGTTAAACCTGGATTTGACAGTGGTGAAGAGAATCAATGGAGAGGATATGTGTCTCAGAGCAAAAATGTTGCAAAGACCCTAACAAATTTAAGGCATTTTGGAAGGGGGGGGAGGGGGCGGCAAGGAAAAAAAAAGGATAACTGTTCAAAGTTACTAATACATATTGTCTTGATTTAGAAAAAAATCTAGGAAAAAAAGGAAAAGCAATCTCAATGACAGCTGATTCACCATATGCAGCTGACGGACCACTATATTCTTATGAATGCAATTAGTCCATTTGGAGTTAATTTGGGTCATGTAAGTACAATTCTTGATGTCGCTGATGGACAACATCTCTAGATTTTTCTTCTTTTAAAAAGCTGAGACTGTAGCTTGCTTTGGATGAGAAACAATTTCCAAACTGGATGCAGTTGCCTACGAAGCCTGGCGTGGAGCCACGTACCACCTTTGGAAAGGACATCTTTCACAGCCGTGCTTCTTCGTAACCTTATTGCCATTGAAAAGTAATGACAAGTGCTGTGAAATGGCCAGTATAAACAGCAACATTCCTCCTCAACCAGACCACGCCACAGAATATATTGCTCCTTTCAGTTTTCAGCAGAACTCCCCACTGACTTCAATGAGGATTTAGCTTAAAAAAATAAAAATGCTGGTATAATATGGCCACTTGCCAACAATGAGATTTATTTTTCTTTTTTTGTGAAGGTGTAATAAAAATAAACATAGAAATTAATTGTGAATGTTAATTCTAGGTTGCAGTTGTTCATTATTTGTAACAATTCTCTTCACTTCCCCCTGTTATTACATATTATTGCTCTCTCTTACTAAGGTTTCAAGCAAACAATTATACACATAGGATGAGATATCATGCAGACTGTATTATATTATGTAAGGCTTAAACTTCTAGTGAGCAGCAGATGTCAGTTGAATCTGAAAAATTCCTTGATTCATTTTCATACAAAATTTCCACAGAGAATAAATTTTATCTAAGATGTAGTTGGACTATTTTTAAAGAATTTCTGATTTGTGGGCTGCATGCTACTAAGGTTGCAATAGGGGGTTGGGATTGCAGTAATACTGTTTTGAGTATATGAAAACAAATTTCTAGGTTGACCTTGAGTGATGTTCTAGTGGATGGGTTAAAGGATTTCCCTATTTTTGTGCACTTAAAGGTGTATTGACATTTTTGGATCTGGATGGAAATAGATAGACGTCCATCTTACGAAAGTAGAGTAAGAAATAACTTCACAGTGGAGCAATTTATACACAACTATGATGAGAAAAACATATTTATTAATAAAAGTTCATTATCTCCTTCAGCTGCTAATTAGTAGCAAAGAAAAAATGCTAGTAACAATATGTGGGTAAACAAAATTTATTCTTTAAATCCTTTTGCAGAATTATTGACTATTTATTACTAGGCTCACTTTCAATCTTTAATATTTTTGTACCATAAGAACCACCCGTGACTATTAGGAAGCTACAACCAATGCAGCATTGAGGCCATAATTCATCCAGGTGTTAACTACATTAAATATCTTCAGTAGTTCTGGGACTTACTCTTTACTAACTAACAGAAAAATTAGATCTCCGCTCCCAGGATTACTTTCAGAAAAAAGAAATTAAACCTGTAGAAAAACTAAAAGAATGAACATTAGAAATGCACCAAAAAGAGAACCTTGGCTGACTGTGAAATTTTATGGTTTTTTCATTATGGGAAACTTCACTCATCCGTATTTGTCTTTTACAAAGGATTATGAATTGAGGACTACAACTCCATAAAATTTATATTTTGTCATCTGGTTTGATTGGTGGAATTGTGTTATTGAGAAGGATTCTGAGATCACATTAGCCAGGAAAGAGTAATGCACTACACCCACTGAAGAACAATACATGTTCTTATCTGCCCAGGCAGGCAATCAATTCTCTAGTGCATATATCAATACAGGCTAGAAGTCCACTATTGGCAGATCGTGTGGATGATGTCTTGATACTTTACCAGCAAAGACTACCACAGCTGAATTCACTGTAGGTTAAACAAATAAGCAAGAAAACAAACAAGAAAACAAACAAACATGGGAAAAAAACCCACAACTGATTAGTTCTCTATCACTGCGAATTTATTTCCATAATATGATAATATGAAATCTCTTCTCAAATGCACAAGTGCAGGCAGTGAATGATCTGCTTTTAAACTGTAAGCTAACTAAATATATTATTTTATTATTTTATAATAATAATTATAAATAAATAATTGAATAGTGTGAAATGTCTTTCGATGTTAGGGAAGTAAAGTCCAAAAAGAAATGTACCAATCCTCTTCAAGACCAAACTAACATAAACATTTAAGTAACATTCCCAAACTGCTTGTCACTTTCATCAACTTCAGGACCAAAGAAAACATCAGAAGCACTAATTCTGGTTCTGCTTGACCGGAAGCACTGAAGAATAATGGATACTTTAACGGGACATCCAGCTAAGAGCTAGCCTAGAAAACAGCTAGTATCTCATAATCGTTCTGCCAGCCTAGATTCAAAGACGTATCCATGTTTTCAATTATCTAAAATTATTACAGCATGACTGGCGATTTACCCAAGATTTTGGGTGGGGGTTAATAAGTAACATCCAAGATAAAGCCTAAATAGCATTCCATCCTTATGGGGAGCTAGGCTCAAAATTCTGATCTCCCTGCAATCTGTGATGTTTTCCACTGATTTCCCGGGGCCAAGATCTTATTCCATGATTTCTGTTGCCTTTTGTGTAGGGCTCTGTTCAAATGACCAGTATCTAGTGTCTTCAGAGTTTAGACATAACTCCATCAGGTCCTGTAGGAAGGCAAGCAGATGCCAGCTTCACGCATCTTAGCAGAGGATTGTAGCCCTTTAGCCTTGTAATACAGTGTTGCCATCGTTAGTACCAGCCCTGGGCTTTGTATTAATCCTGCAAGACCTCAGGACTGAGGCTTCTCAGACTTTGAATTTTTTTTGACCTGCCTGGGTCTGTCCATCTTCTTGATTTAGCTGTTAACAGTGAGTTTCCAATGACCAACCAACCATGGCTTATCTTTGGATAGTAAACCATAGTTTTTTAGTTAATACTGCAGGATGAGATCCTTAGGACTCTAGCACAATGAAGCAGAGTAGACAAACACAGGTCTGGTGCGCCAGGAGAGAGGCCTTGAGGAGTAGGGGACACAAGATGCTGTGAAGGCCACGAAGGCATGGGATGGTAAGAGATGGGGTGCAAGTTTGGCACTGGAGACCCCAGGGCTATGAACAACTATTCTGTCGCCAACTGTCAGTGACAGAAATATAGACCTAGACCTGTACTGAACATATTTCAGGGGTAATAAAGAGAAA
>VZSC01007053.1:33692-47227 GCA_013398225.1 Steatornis caripensis | reverse complement strand
ATAACGCGGCTCCGTCAGAGAGAATGCGGTTATGTGGATTTATGGTAAATCCTCTGAAAGGAGCATCAAAGAAATGAGGTGGCGGCAGGAGCACGCTTTGTAGAAATGGGGCTTATGACAGTGACGGGGCTTTCGTGAAAAATGCCTGTTAACCAAACAAATCTGCCCTCTGCAATTTCTGTAATGTTATCTACAACATAGGAGAAGGGTTTTTTAAAAAAAATCAATTATTTAACAAAGAAATACATGTGGGAGAATAATATTTGCTCAATGTATTACTTGCTTGAATGAAAATGCTTTATGTCAGGGCCAAAGCATTAAAACCACATTAGAATATTTCAATATAAACAGGGTGAATAGGTTTTAAAATTTTCCCAAATCGCAAATTCATAACTTCATTTGCATAGGAACTTCTTTTGAGTTCTTCGGTTAATATCATAATTAAATGTACATAAAAGGCACAAGAAGTGTGTAGAAAATACATGAATAAAGCAGAACTCTGGAAAGGAAAACTGTGAATTACGGGGAAGAGAAACTGCGGACAGTGCAGCAGTCTGTCACTCAGGGTGGGTTGCTCTTCGCAGCACATTTATAACTAGACCATCCTGATGTTTAATAAGCTTTTGAGCCTTCTTCGTCCTCCCAGGCTAGTCCCAGGTAAGCGGGTCTTGGAGAAACTTCCCCAGTAGCGTAGCTTTGGGTAAGATTGGTCCTACCCACAGCGCTATTTCCACTGCTTTTGGAAGTACAGATAAACGCNGGCCAAAGCATTAAAACCACATTAGAATATTTCAATATAAACAGGGTGAATAGGTTTTAAAATTTTCCCAAATCGCAAATTCATAACTTCATTTGCATAGGAACTTCTTTTGAGTTCTTCGGTTAATATCATAATTAAATGTACATAAAAGGCACAAGAAGTGTGTAGAAAATACATGAATAAAGCAGAACTCTGGAAAGGAAAACTGTGAATTACGGGGAAGAGAAACTGCGGACAGTGCAGCAGTCTGTCACTCAGGGTGGGTTGCTCTTCGCAGCACATTTATAACTAGACCATCCTGATGTTTAATAAGCTTTTGAGCCTTCTTCGTCCTCCCAGGCTAGTCCCAGGTAAGCGGGTCTTGGAGAAACTTCCCCAGTAGCGTAGCTTTGGGTAAGATTGGTCCTACCCACAGCGCTATTTCCACTGCTTTTGGAAGTACAGATAAACGCCACCGACGTAAATGCCGCACAACCTGGACCCAAAACATCTGATGTATGGAAACTTGAGTGATGACCTCGGCCGTCAGTGGAACAGAAAAATAAATTTTCCCATCGCTTGCCCGTGGCAAGACGAACCAGATCTGCTTTTTTGGATTGGCGTAGCTGTGTTACCTGATGGCTGCTGGGTGTGAAAAGGAGTAGTAGTGTTTTATTGGAGAGGGGAATGGGTCTGTGCACAGAGGTGTCATTTTTATGTGATTCCTTCAAAGGCAGAAGAGTTCCTTGGACACATCCTTCACCGGTGAAAATAGCTAAACCTCTGTTAAATGGCGTGTACTGGTGGGGAGTACAGGCTCTGAGCATCCCTGCCACTCCATCCCGCCTGCTGCGTCGTGTGAAAAATATAAAACACAACCAGAGTTCTTGAAATTGCAGCTGATTTACGTTCTACGTATGTATTTTAAAAATAGCCATATGGGAACAGTGTTCTGCTGAGAAAGAGCATGCCTCGGAGCCAGGATTGCAGGTGTATGAGAGAGGAGCTGTTGTANTTGGAGAGGGGAATGGGTCTGTGCACAGAGGTGTCATTTTTATGTGATTCCTTCAAAGGCAGAAGAGTTCCTTGGACACATCCTTCACCGGTGAAAATAGCTAAACCTCTGTTAAATGGCGTGTACTGGTGGGGAGTACAGGCTCTGAGCATCCCTGCCACTCCATCCCGCCTGCTGCGTCGTGTGAAAAATATAAAACACAACCAGAGTTCTTGAAATTGCAGCTGATTTACGTTCTACGTATGTATTTTAAAAATAGCCATATGGGAACAGTGTTCTGCTGAGAAAGAGCATGCCTCGGAGCCAGGATTGCAGGTGTATGAGAGAGGAGCTGTTGTAACAGAGCCAAACTTATTGCCTGCCCCGCGTTGCGGTTCCTGCGCAGAAACCGATGCGAGTACCCAGGGGCTGGTGAAGGCCTGAAGGCAGCACGAGCTCTTGCTGAGACCAGCCGTGACGTTGATCTCTTCCCCAGAGTGACAGGGCAGTCCTCAGGCGCTGATCTCCCCAGCGTAGCGCTACCCATTGCTCACCAAGCATCTTGTGTCATGGTAGCACCTTCCATGAGGGTAGCGTCTTGCGTGGTGGTGGCACCTTCCATCCTCATGGCACCTTTCCTCGTGGTAGCACCTTCCCTGACGGTAACGCCTTCCATCACGGTAGCACCTTGCGTGGTGGTAGCACAGCCTCACCAAGCAAAGGCAAGGCCATTAATCCAAACGCTTATCAGTGTAAAGCTAGGTATGGTTGGGAGGAAGACACTTTCAGATGAAAAAGTTGCTCTGAGTTTAGCTTCTCACACATGGGCTTTGCTTTTAAAAGAATTTATTCGACCTGAAAATTATTTCTCTGCTTATACTGCCCGTGAAGGCCTTGAGGGAGTATGACTAGGAGGTAAGGATAAGAGACAAAATAAAGTGCGCGTGTAAAAAAATACATAAAACAATGAATAACATCGAGGATGTCAACTTGATTTTCAGAGACTGCTGTAGTGTCTACGTCCCGAGACATTTGGGGAAGGGGAAGACAAAGCGAGAAACATGCTTTGGGGTATTTTTGCTGTCACCTTGTTAAAGGAATTGATTTATGATATGCATTTGAACTAGATGGGGCTAGTTCTATTTCACATGTTTGATGAAGCGTGGTATTTTAGATATCAGGAAGGGATAAAACAGCTAAGGAAAATCTCAGCTCTTTTTTCCTTTTTTTTCATGTGCTACAATGAGAGAGAATTCGGTGAACTGGGACACAAAGTAATTAAAATGGGCAGAAAAAGGAGTTTTCTTTCGAGTAAAATCTAGTAACCCGAGGACTAATACGCCATCTGATGATATGAAGACGGCACTCGAGAATAACTAGGGTATCATGCACATTGATAAGCAGCTGAAAATGGATAGCACGCTCCATGCTTCAGAATATATATACCTACATCCCTCTATATACATCTGTGTGCGTGTATCTATATTATCACTGGATGTCCAAGTATCTTCCACAAACGTGCTGTTGCTTTATTATCCATCCCGTGGGCTTAACGCGAGCTGCTAAAGCGCATGAGTGTAAGCTATAGGGAAGACCCGTACAGCTTACAACGCACGGCAAAGCGTTGAAAAGCACTTAGGTGATGGGCTGGCTCGTTGTCTGGGTATTATGAGAAAGACGCCGTTTAATGCACTGGAAATAACCACGTGAAATCGATCTAGCAGCGGGGATCGTGTGCCTACTTTAATTAATTCTCGCAAAAGAGGTGGGAGATCCCTGGCACCTCTGTTCGATCCCGCTGCGGGGCGTCCTGCCCGGGCGGCAGTGACTCGGGGTTGCAAGGCACCCACAGCTTGGAGGCCAGCTGGGCTCTCCCAGCCCTCCCAGTAAGGCCCGCGTCCCGCTGGAGGTGATGCACCCACAGATCAGACGCTCCAGTGGCGCTTTCTGGGTGAGCCTCGGTGGAATAGGCTCTGTATTACAGATTTCAATGATCTGATGCTGCAGCGCAGTGGATCACGCCGGGGCAGATAAAAGCAAGTGCCGTCTTTCCAACGCACCACGCTCAAGGGAAGGAGATACGTGTCTTCCACCGCTGAATTAAGCAGCACAACGAGGCACGCTTCAGAGGCCACGTGCTTTTTCCAGCAGGAGGCGGGAAACGTACAACATCCGTGACTGAAATTTATTTCACCTCTCTAGTCTCCTGTAGCGCTACGGGATTTTTTAATTTGTTATTTTTGCAGCTCTGAAGGGCAAACTTCGGTAATGCTTTCTGGCGCACGTGTCAGCGGTGTCACATCTGTTGCAACAGCCTCGGGAACCTGCAGCAACAAAGATCATGCTAACACGTTATTTGTGTTTTACCGCTTTTGAGCACTACAACAACTACAACTAGGAGGAAACAAGGCACAAACAATATGCGCCAAGTAAGTTAGAATTTTGTTTGCCTGTGCGGCCAGGGTCGTGTTTTGGGGTATATTAGGAAAACCCAAACACAGAAACCCTGCTCATCGTGTTCAGGTTCTTTCCCCAGGAGGACAGGAGCAGAAACGTCATTGTTTTCTGGCTGGCGGGACGCGCAGTCTCTTGGCTGGGAGGTGCACGGGGGCATGGTCAGAGCCTGCCCTACGGGCTGTCATCACGCCTTGACCACGCCAAACAACCTGCATCGGGGCAGGGCGAGGAAAACGCACGTCTGCCTGGGTTACTTCCAGCACCGTACAGGCAGTGGTGTGAAACGGTGATATAAATCCCAGGGATTTTGGAGGTTGTAGCGTGAAATTCTGGCATCAAACCGGAATGGGTCGGGAGTCAGTCCCGTGCACCGAATCTAAACTTGCACCACTGTAGCACGCAGCAGTTTTGTAAAAATAAATGCAGAGCGTGGCAAATGACAGAGTTCCCCGTGGGTTCACTGTTTTGGATGTGGGCAGCTCAGGCTTAATGCTGGAAAGGCTATAAATGTGGTTTTCTCTAACCTTTCCTACCCTGCAAGCCTGACGGGCAGTCAGTCCTTCCGCCAGCTCCTCTGGTTCTCGCTCGTGGCTCCAACTGAGCGTGAAATCCCCGCCGGAGCGAGGAGCACCCACCTCTGCCGACCCCTCGCTGTCCCACGAAGCCAGCATGAGGACGACAGCATCTCCTTTCAATATCCAGGTGGAAAAATAACGCCGGTGTCAGCGGGGGTTTGCTGACAGTCTGGGCAGTACGCAGTCACTCTCGACTGCATTTCGCTCCCGTCACGCTCAGCCAGGGTGTTGGACGGACACGGTCCTCAACTCGTTATCGCTAATAACCTCCTAGGCGACACCGCGTTCGAGAAATTCTGTATGTTTACTGAAAAAAATAATTGGTTGATGAGTAGAGTATAAAAGGAGGGCAGAAGGGTGACAGCATATTAATACTTTATAAGGTTAGAAAAAGCCATAATGATTGTCTAGTCTGGACTCCTGTGCGAAACATGCCTGGGGACTTTTCTGTTTGAATGAAAGCTTTAGGTTTAAGAAGAAAAAAATTCCTCTTTAAATCAAAAGGTTTCTCAACGGTTGTTTCCGTAGTTAATAACCTACACCGCTAAAAATGTGATTTTAATTCAAACCTGAGTTTGAATCTTGCAGGCATCGGATTGCGCATATTTTCATCTGCCTGAGCGGGGAGCCCTCTATTATGACATTTAAATTCCCGAAGTAATTTGAGATTGTGAGCGGAACCTCTCTTAACCTTCTTTCTGTTAAGGAAAACAAATGGAGTTCCCAGCGTCTTTCATTATTAGGCAAGCTCCTCCATCGTCGCCGTGGCTCTCGTCTGAAAGTACTCCGATTCAACAATCTCCACCGTGGCCGATGGACGTTGCCTTCCACCAGCTGTATCCGAGGGGCCCGGGGAACAGAAAAATCACTTCAGAGCAATTCCTGTTGAAAACGAAGTAGTAAAAGAAAGAAAGTTTCTCACTGCAAGATGTTTTTTGTGTCACCCTGGCAAATTTTGTTTTACGACTGGCTGGAAACAGTGGCCTCGGCAAACGCGTGGACTGCACACGTGCCTGTGAGCGTTCCGGTCAGAAACCCTTTGACCGCACAGCGAGAGACGCCCACCACGTGCAGGGGGGCTGCAGGCGAGCAGGGGCTCTCCGGGTTGAGCCCCCGAGCCGTGGCACGGGACTGATGCTGTTGCTTGGGCGCTGCCCTGCGGGAATAACCTGGAGCCATCCACAGAACGCCCGGAGAAATTTCCCATTTTATTGACTCTGAATCCTACGTTGTGGCAAAAAAACCACACAGGGAAATGTGAAAGAGAAAAGCTGAAAGTCAGCGCGACCTGTATGAACGAGGAATAAGCCGACGCGTAACTGCGTCGGGGCCGCAGCAGCCAGCACGGGAGGTCGCGGTGGGCGTACGTCAAGGAAACGTAGGACCACGTCGCAAAAGCGGTATGCATTAAATTGATGAGCGTAGCTTTGTGAAAAGGCCAGAAGGCTGCTGGTCTTGGCGCAGCGCTGGTCTGGTGTCCCTCGGCGTGGCGTCAGGGCTTCAAACCACCGCCTGGGCAGGCTGCCAGGGAACGGCAGGGTCCCAGGGGTGTTAGCGGGCTGGGGAACCGAGCCCAGGGAAGAAAGGCTTGGAGCTCTACTCAAGGCACTCAGTTCGGTTAAAAATAAAGGCGAGAAGAAAAAACACCCATCATCTGGGTAGGGCCGTCAGAGGGCTAGTTAGCCACCGCGGCATATGTCCAGCCAGAGGGCATTGCCAGCACACACCGGGGACAGCCGTGCCACCTCCGCTGGCCAAAACCACTGCCGTTACCCACGCGGCAGCGGCGTGCAGCCACGGAGCCAGCTCCTGCGTCGTGCACAGCCCTGCACAGCCGCCAGCCCTGCCATAGTTACGAGGGTGTTGTTACCAGGAGAAGATGAGGCTTTGCTTCGAGCCGCCCGCCGCGCTCGTGGAAGTCGCGCGTTCCAGGTCACGCACGTTTGCACCGGGGAGATCTTGATTTATGAAGTAGTTGAGGGGAAATATTCCCTCTCTGATGTGACATGCTGTGTCGTGCACGGAGGAAATACAACATCAGCCGGCCTCAGGCTTGTGCATCGTTGTCATAGAGACCCCGTACCGGCAGCTCTCTCGAGCAGCTGTAGGGATACAGGTATATGACGCACACGCGGATCGCAACGGCACGTCGAGTTACTTGGCTTCACGCAGGAGCAAAGCTGAAGGCAGGGAATTCGCTTGTCGTGTAAAGCGCAGATGGTGCTATTAAAACGAAAAGTGACTGAAAGTAAGGAAAGAGAGGCACTAAAATGAAAACGAAGTCTCTCAAATTTGCTTTGATTTGATGACAGAAGCTGCATTTTGATTGCGGTCGCCACCGACACGGAGAAACATTGGGGGTTTTGGAGCCTTTGGTACAGCTCTGTGACATGCCGGGACTACGCGGATTCAGGCCAAAAAGAGATTGGGCCTTTATGTTTATGCAGGAAAATAGCTTAGAGTGTTTCAGAGGGTAAGTTAGACGTCCTGCAGACCCGCTCGGGGAGGCCCCCACGTGGGCTTTCCCCCGGCGCTTGGGCTGCCACAGGGGTGCTTGGGCGGCCGCGGGAGGGATGCAGCCGCCCTCACTCCTTGTGCAGCAGCACAGCAGGCTTGAGACTGACGTACTCAGGTGTAGCCACCTTGGATTTTAAGTGCTGGGCATTAGGCACCCTGTTCTTCTACCCTGGTGCTGACCAGAATGGAAGTTTCTGGGACAGGCAGCTGCTAGCGCTAGATTTTGTAAGAAGAGCCTCTCCCTCAAATAAAGACATATCTTTTACAACATCTGCTGGCCAAGGGGAACAAAAGCAGAAAATAATGAAATAGGAGACAGTATATTTTCATCTGCCGTTGGCCCTAAAGCCTNGACTGGCTGGAAACAGTGGCCTCGGCAAACGCGTGGACTGCACACGTGCCTGTGAGCGTTCCGGTCAGAAACCCTTTGACCGCACAGCGAGAGACGCCCACCACGTGCAGGGGGGCTGCAGGCGAGCAGGGGCTCTCCGGGTTGAGCCCCCGAGCCGTGGCACGGGACTGATGCTGTTGCTTGGGCGCTGCCCTGCGGGAATAACCTGGAGCCATCCACAGAACGCCCGGAGAAATTTCCCATTTTATTGACTCTGAATCCTACGTTGTGGCAAAAAAACCACACAGGGAAATGTGAAAGAGAAAAGCTGAAAGTCAGCGCGACCTGTATGAACGAGGAATAAGCCGACGCGTAACTGCGTCGGGGCCGCAGCAGCCAGCACGGGAGGTCGCGGTGGGCGTACGTCAAGGAAACGTAGGACCACGTCGCAAAAGCGGTATGCATTAAATTGATGAGCGTAGCTTTGTGAAAAGGCCAGAAGGCTGCTGGTCTTGGCGCAGCGCTGGTCTGGTGTCCCTCGGCGTGGCGTCAGGGCTTCAAACCACCGCCTGGGCAGGCTGCCAGGGAACGGCAGGGTCCCAGGGGTGTTAGCGGGCTGGGGAACCGAGCCCAGGGAAGAAAGGCTTGGAGCTCTACTCAAGGCACTCAGTTCGGTTAAAAATAAAGGCGAGAAGAAAAAACACCCATCATCTGGGTAGGGCCGTCAGAGGGCTAGTTAGCCACCGCGGCATATGTCCAGCCAGAGGGCATTGCCAGCACACACCGGGGACAGCCGTGCCACCTCCGCTGGCCAAAACCACCGCCGTTACCCGCGCGGCAGCGGCGTGCAGCCACGGAGCCAGCTCCTGCGTCGTGCACAGCCCTGCGCAGCCGCCAGCCCTGCCATAGTTACGAGGGTATTGTTACCAGGAGAAGATGAGGCTTTGCTTCGAGCCGCCCGCCGCGCTCGTGGAAGTCGTGCGTTCCAGGTCACGCACGTTTGCACCGGGGAGATCTTGATTTATGAAGTAGTTGAGGGGAAATATTCCCTCTCTGATGTGACATGCTGTGTCGTGCACGGAGGAAATACAACATCAGCCGGCCTCAGGCTTGTGCATCGTTGTCATAGAGACCCCGTACCGGCAGCTCTCTCGAGCAGCTGTAGGGATACAGGTATATGACGCACACGCGGATCGCAACGGCACGTCGAGTTACTTGGCTTCACGCAGGAGCAAAGCTGAAGGCAGGGAATTCGCTTGTCGTGTAAAGCGCAGATGGTGCTATTAAAACGAAAAGTGACTGAAAGTAAGGAAAGAGAGGCACTAAAATGAAAACGAAGTCTCTCAAATTTGCTTTGATTTGATGACAGAAGCTGCATTTTGATTGCGGTCGCCACCGACACGGAGAAACATTGGGGGTTTTGGAGCCTTTGGTACAGCTCTGTGACATGCCGGGACTACGCGGATTCAGGCCAAAAAGAGATTGGGCCTTTATGTTTATGCAGGAAAATAACTTAGAGTGTTTCAGAGGGTAAGTTATACGTCCTGCAGACCCGCTCGGGGAGGCTCCCACGTGGGCTTTCCCCCGGCGCTTGGGCTGCCACAGGGGTGCTTGGGCGGCCGCAGGAGGGATGCAGCCGCCCTCACTCCTTGTGCAGCAGCACAGCAGGCTTGAGACTGACGTACTCAGGTGTAGCCACCTTGGATTTTAAGTGCTGGGCATTAGGCACCCTGTTCTTCTACCCTGGTGCTGACCAGAATGGAAGTTTCTGGGACAGGCAGCTGCTAGCGCTAGATTTTGTAAGAAGAGCCTCTCCCTCAAATAAAGACATATCTTTTACAACATCTGCTGGCCAAGGGGAACAAAAGCAGAAAATAATGAAATAGGAGACAGTATATTTTCATCTGCCGTTGGCCCTAAAGCCTCCATCCCAGGGAAAGGGCTTTAGAGAGCTAAGAAATGTGAAGTACCAGCTGGCACCCGCCGCTGCCGCCACCTCGGCCCTTGAGTGCTGAGCTGGAGACGGTGGCAGACCCCGCCGGGCGATCGCTGCGTGTTTCGTGGGCGTTTGCGATTATGATGTGGTTGTCCCAAGAACCCAGTAGAGAATGTTCCCTGGGGATTCAAAGACCTAAATGCCAAAAAACAAAAAAAAAAAGGGGAAGCCCGGAGCTAATTCACAGGGCGGCCTGGCTGGCGGAGACCCGGGCGCGCTGGGCATTGGGTGCGGGGGGAGAGGAGCCCGCAGACCGCGTGTCTTTCCATGGCAGCTCGGGTATTAATTTATCCTCCCGCTCTGGAGATTGTTCTGCTGCTCACAAGGAGACTCCCAGTTACTGCAGGCCTTTGGGGAGAACCGCAAAACCAGAGCCACAGGGAAGCCACCGCCGCTCGGCGAGGAGCAGCCACAAGGTCGCGTTAGGGCGGGCGGGAGGAAAGTCAGGCCTGTTGTGCTGGATCTGAAAACAGAGAGAGAAAAGAAAACGTAACAGACACCCAGAACTGCAAAGAAACGAGGAAGAGGAAATTTGGCACCGAAGAAGAGCAAGCAGAAAAAGCGTAAAGAAAAAGTTTTCGTATTTCCAGTAGTACAACAAATACATTTACCCACATTCCAGTGTGAAAGATACAGATATTTATCAAGCGACTTACTGAAAGCACCTGTCTGTCGCCAGATAAAGCACCTGCAGTATGGAGGTTTGATGGCTTGAGCCCGAAGTGAACGCGACGCTCCAAAACCTGTGATAGATCACATCTTAGCGAGCTGCTTAAAGGTCCTCGTAAACTGAAACGCGTCGACATTATTTATAGAGCGCGTATTGGTACAGCGTGTTATAGCAAAGTTTACGGTAATTTATTAGGGGAGAAAAAGGCCATCTCTATTAATAATTGATTCATTATAAATAGTGTATTAGGAAATACTCCTCGGATTTAAAGCCCGCGCTGTTGATGTACGCTAAATCCTGGTGTATTTGACGCCAGTAAATCCGGGGAAACCTTGCACATTTGCATCCCGTGCCTCACTTCTGCTCGCGAGCTTCGGCGGGCAGGTGGAAACCTCACTGAAAATTCCCTTTTTTATGGGCTTGCCGAGGGAAATGCGGGTTATGAAGTGGAAAGGTGTGGCGGCAATGAGACCTGCAAAAAAAAAAAGAGAAAACAACAGAGTTCCTGTTTTACGCCATTAAGAAAAGACGCATTTTGCAGCAGAAAACGTTCACTGGAATCGCTCCCTTACAAATTGTGCCGCTTGCGTGTTTACAGACATAGATTTTTCATCGCTGAAACTCAAGCGCCTCTTGCTTCTCCCTTTTCCTAGCATATATTTTCCACATTTGTATTATCGGGATAAGGCAGAAATGAATGAGAGAATGTGAGAAAGTGCCTTACGCTTTTCCAGACGCGTCCTGAAAGCAGCTTCCTCATAAAAACTGATACCTTAAACATTACAGATCTCTGGGTATGTCAGTAAATATTGACAGAAATTTGTCAGCAGAGATTATGAGTCAGCCCTGGCCTCGAATTTACAAAGCAATTTTTCATTCGTTTATTAAAAACCATAATCCCCGTTAGTCTATAAAGCACAGGCCCGGCGCAAGCTGCACGAGCAGATGGAGTCATTTAATGCCTTTAAAGCGTTGGACCGGTGACGGGTAGGACGCGGCGTCGGAGCAGAAACCTCCATCTGCTGCACGCATACCTTCGCAGCAAGGCGATGCCGAAGCAGAGGCGATAGCGCGGGCACGAAGCGAGGGACTGCACACCCCTTCCGGGGCCCGGTGTAATTAAAAGAGCAGAGGCGGCGGGTCGCGGTCTGCGGGAATCAAGAGGAAACTACGTCAAGAAGCAGGACTGGGCCACCGTTAATCATAAACGGGCTACTTCGTGGCGGAGCTCTCTCCTGTGTCCTGGTGCCACGGAATAAAATAAACCTGGGTGTTGAAAGGGAACAGAAGCGCCTCGTCTGGTTTTTCCTCATTTTGCCGAAAGACCGGTTGGGGTCGAATCTATCCGTGCTGCTGGCTGTAACNCGGAGCTCTCTCCTGTGTCCTGGTGCCACGGAATAAAATAAACCTGGGTGTTGAAAGGGAACAGAAACGCCTCGTCTGGTTTTTCCTCATTTTGCCGAAAGACCGGTTGGGATCGAATCTATCCGTGCTGCTGGCTGTGACGCATTAGCCTAAGAAACTGCGATGCTGAATTTTTATGAGACGTCGTATTTGCCCAGTGTTCGTAAGAGATTGTCAGAATGGCGTTTTTAAGCCATCTGACTGAACCCCCCTTCTTTCCCCAGTGTTCAGTCTCCTGTGATATTATAACACAACTTTTCTCCCCAGTCTCCCGGGGCTGACAAGGCTTTAATTTCTAATTTAAAAAGCCAGAGATAACAGTCGTTCTCATAAAATATGCTTGGCGCTAAGTCTGTAAGACTTCATACAAAATGGGAAAGGAAAAGGGGTAAAAGTGACGGTTTCCATTTCGAAGACATTTTCCGATAAAACCCAGGAACACTTCCTCCTGCGTCGGTTCAGCTGATGAGTTCGGCGTCTCCGCGCTCCCGTAGTTTGCGGCTGCTGGCTCGAACTGGAGGGTTACCAGTAAAACTCTCTCCAGGGCTGCAGCAAAGAGCCCCTGCGCTGCGCGTGCCACCCGTGCCGCCGTCCCTGCGATCTCGGCCGGCCTCTGCAGAGGGGGAGCACAGACGGGTGTTGCAGCAACACGTCTTTCCTCCCTGGGGCTGCTGAACCCCCAAATTCTCAGCCTGGTCCTCAGACGTGTGCTAACCCCATGCTGAAATCTCAGTGATTGCAAGAAAACACAGTTTAGGTGCTACTGGTAGGGGAATCCTTTGAAAATTTGTGATTGCATATACATACTCTGTGTGTGTATATATATATATATATATTCCTACTGATATTGTTTTCTTATCAGGAAGAAAAGTGTATATCAGGGATGATTATCATTTAACTTCCATCTCCTTTATTAATTTATAATGGGCATTTTGGGATGCACAAGCCCTTACTGCCAAAACCCAGAAACAGACGCTTCCCTTGTAGGGACTAAATCACTGCTCCTGGGATAATTAAGGTACTGGGAGCATTTATCAAGCTTTTACTAAATTTACGGCCTCTCCCTGAGGTCTCTCCTCCCGTCTAGGTTCGTGTCTCTGGCTAATGCAGAAATGCGGCCACGTGGTAGCGGTTTCCCCAGGGCAGAGCAGCGCTGCAGGGGTCGGGGGGCTCTGCTTCAGCCCCTCGTCGCGTCTTCGTTTAACCTCCTTCGAGCCTTCGTGCGATGCCCCGCGCCACCGAGCTCCGGGGATGGATGCTGCGGCCGAGGGAAGAGCGGGTGTGGGGGGACAGCCCTGTGCTGCGGGCAGGGGCCGGCATCCCAAACCAGGATCCAGGAGGAGTTTGGCATCTGTGAGGCGTGGGGAACAGGGCAGCGTGGCTATCAGACGGGCGGGGGGAGCACCAGCACCTCTTCCCGCTACGTGCCGACCTACGTTGGGTCGAAGTTACTGCATACACTAACTTTTTTGGACGCGATATTCAGTGCCGATACAACATTCTCCCTCGCCAATGTTTTCCCCAAAGAGAAACACGCTTTTATGCTCCAGCAGGATTTCTGCAGAAATTGCCTGCCCTCTCTCCGTCACAGACTCCGAGAAGGTTTCCTCTCTCACTCCTGTGCCCGGCGCTTGCCCTCAGCACGGGGAAGCCCCGACCGGACCCCGCAGCGCTCAACCATCCCTCCCCACCCCGAAATTTCGGAGCCAGCAGTTCCAAACCACAACCAGCTCCACTGGAGAGCTTCCCCGCGGATTAAAATAGCTCCAAGAAGCCAATAAGGGAAATCTGATCTTGAAGTCCAGGGCCTGACAGTGTAATTTCCATCGGAAATCAGCTCTTCGGGGGGGGG
>VZSC01007053.1:0-28814 GCA_013398225.1 Steatornis caripensis | reverse complement strand
ATCCCAGAACACCCGCCGTGCCGCAGACGGCACCGATGTCCCAGCCGCGACGTGCTGCCGGCATCTCCAATTTTAGCTCTCGTGCCAGACGCGATTTTCAGGCAGGAGTCTGCCTGACATGTCCCGAGGCCACGTCCGGTCTGACGGCGGCTGGAGGTTCTCACCGCTGTGCCACAGACCGGCCGGCGCGCAACGACGCCCCAGCGCATCGCCCAAGGACTTACCCAAGCCCCGCCGCTCTCCCGACGAGGGGAGCACAGGTTATGTTTGCCACACAGGAGCCAAAGCCCTTCCTTAGTGATGCACCGTATTTTGTATCCGAGGGCAGAATAGAGTGAAAAGGACGCTTTAATGCAGGAGAGGCTTTTTAATCACAGCAGCGCAAATACAGAAGCACGGTTAGCTGCCTTGGCGAAATGGGATGCACGAACGAGGGGGCTAGGAGGGGGGCGAAGCCCTACCTGTTAACTGGTTTTAGTCCTTCGAAAGCTATTTGGGGATTTCGGATGAAGCCGCAGCCAAAACCACACGGATTTTACACGGGGGCCTGGTACCCCTGGGCCCACAGCCGTTCCCGGCAGCCAGCAACAGCTCAGAAAGGCGAAGCGGCCACACGGGCTCAAAGGAGCATCTTCTGGCTCCTGCCAGCTGACGGTCCGGCCCGAGGATGCCGGTTTCCATGCTCTCCTGGTCCAGGCAGCGCCAGCAGCAGGCCGTGATCGATGGCGTGCCGGGGCGAGGAGCGGTGAGTACTGCAAACGAGTGCTTTATTATTCCAGGGCCTTAGGAGGTCAGCGCAGGGAAGAGGCTGGAGCCGCTTCCCTGGCAATCGCTCTTCTCCATCCCCTCGCTCATTAGATTTTCTCTGCGTGGATCGTTAAGCAGGACGGGAGAAAGGGCAAAACGGGGTCTCGGCTGGAGTCAGTGGTTACGCTGCCGGTGGCAGACGCGGCTTTGGCGTGTCCTGCTTTAACGTCACCCGTGCGACGCTGGCTCCTGCCCTTAAAACGCCACCCTAGGGTGGGTGCTCAGCACGCGGCAGGGTGCCGGCTCCCACGCATGCTGTACGCAGAAAACCAGAGATACCGGTAACACCAGTGCTATGGATGTGCGTCTTTGTGTTTTCTCACTTTAATTAGTAGAAATACAAAATAATCACTTGGAAGCGCTGCCCGTGGTTTAGTCTCCTGCAAATCACGCGAGCGTGCACCGCAGTGGGCTGCCGATAAATCAAATCCGGGCAGTTTTGGGGCCAGGCGAAATGAATCCCAAATCTTGACATTTGCTTTGACAGGTCGTCTGCTCGTGTGTCTGAGCGGCGCAGTCATGTCTTTCGCTCTTTACACGGCGCACCTGGCTCTGCATGGCTGAGATTGCTGCTGAGGTCATCACACAAATACGCGAACTGCCTGTTTTCAAATTAATAGCACATGGACTCAATCTCTAGGCTCTTGGGCATAAGTTCAAAAAAATAAAGATATAAAACTTGGGTGATTTACTGGACCTTTCCAAGACTGAAATGATTAATTGTCTGATTTACCGGTTCCATTTTTTTAATGCTGAGGCTGATATAAAAAATTTAAGGGGAGCGCAGAGAAAATGTTATCATCTCCAATGCCTTCATCCTATTGCTAAGTAGAAAAAAATGATATTGTGACGGATACATTTTAAATATTAACGTTCTGATTTCTGCGTGGCCGTGAACAGGAGTGTGAGCTGTGCCCGTGTGATGTGGACAAGCTCGGTGTTAAGTGTTCGAGGGATGCAATTCACCGACGCGAGCCAGTCAACTCGTGTTAAAATTCTCTCTCTAACCAGCCAGAAATGGTTTGAGGCCACGGTGAAAAATCAGCCCTAAACCCACAGTGGAGTGACAGCATCTGGCACCGCGTCGGTGACCGGTAAGTCAGGAGAGTCATCCCGGCCGTTTCGATGACGGACAAAAGACCGAGGACAAAGCAGGTGTCTTTGGGGTTTTTATTTGGGTGGTGAAACAGCGGCCGTGGCAGAAACGTGCCGGCATGTGGCCGTTGGGCCTTGCAACCAACCCGAGCTGAGGACTGCTTTGCTGCTGCTGCCCGGGCCTCTCGAGGTGCAAATTCAGGGCTGGCTGCGGGGCGGCATCTGCCCCGCGCTACCTGCCTGGCTCGTGTGACACCTACTGTCACACGAAGATAATTAAACCCAGAACCTCTCTGCGTCGCCAGCTTTTCAACCTGACGCTTCTTAAAGCGTTAGCAAACGTTTCTGTCCTTGCTCAGCACCTCAAGTCATTGCGATGAAATCTCGTGGTGTTTGTTTTACACCAAAAACCGCAGTGGGAGAGCAGCGAGGAACACCTCTCCTTGTGACGTTGCCTTCGTGGTAGCCCGTGATTTTCCTTGCCGTGTGCTACACACCATCCCACCGGGGTCGGCTGCCGTGGGACGTGGAGTGCGGCAGGGCACAAAGCATCGGAAGCAGCAGCCCGGGTCTGCCCTGTCCCAGCTCTGCCGGGAGCCCTGAGCCTCCTCAGGGCTTCGCTGAGCTGGTTTCGCCTTTAGAGCACAGTGGTTACCGTCACATGTGATATATGTATTGCAGTAGGCGGGATATTAAAAATAAATGCTTAAACAGCCAGGCCGGGTTGATATTCTACTTGATCCAACAGAAAACAAATATTGATTTCCAAGGCAAAAAGGGGAAAAGCCTAAGTTACTAAAAATGAGGCGAGTGAGGAGTTTCGTCCTTTGCCTGCCCCTGGAATTGGTCCCTGAAGCTTAGGATTGCATGAGTTTCGGGGACGCTGCGTAGCACCTCAGTCTTCAAGGGGAAACCACCGCCAAAGGGTCACTTGACGTATTTTAAAAGTAAATCGACTTCGCTGGCACTGGAGCATTAACGCTCTTGATTTCGTTTGTGCTACAGCTAATTATGAGCTTGGCTTTGACAGGTGGTACATCCCTACCCTAGAGCTAGGAAAATCCTCCCTTTACGCCCAGAACATGGGTACCTCCTTAATGATTTCAAAAAGTAATCATGAATACACCGTCTTTAAAGCTGTGCCACGTTTTCTCGCTCATTTCCTTGGGTGAATTTGGATTAGCCATAGGAGGTCTATGAAATGATGCCGAAGACCAGTAAGCTCGCTTACTGGAGCGGCTGGTTTTGCTGGGATGATGTCCCGGACAGGCGCTGCTGGCCGCTGTGCCCGTTTGAAGTTGCAGTTGGACGTAGGAGATGCACAGGACCCCGCAGTGGGAAGGAGCCTGGGGTCGCTTCATCCGTTTTGGTCTTGGTGCGGTCTTTTTTTCGCACTCTCAGTGGACTGATCCTGGGTCTGCAGCCAGGCAAGGATTGCTCCACTGGGAAAGCCAGGAAGGGTTAATTTTCTAAATTTGGAGCATTATCTGTCATGTGCTTCTGCTCTGTAATTAGGACTTTTTCTGCTTCTTAGAAAAAGGTTATTACAAGAGCCTTTTAATCTAAAAGGCCAATTATATTAAAACAGTGACTTCCATACTTAGATCCCTCTTCAGACGCACGCTATTGTGTTTGGTATAAATTTAGCAAATTATATGGAAGGTTTACTTAGTGGTATCTTAAAAATATGATTACTACTCGCGTCGATGTAAGCACAAACAGTGCCGAGAAACACATCTGTTATTTATTGCAGCCGGGAGCCCCAGTTCCTCTCAGTGTTTAAGGAAATAAACTGGGTGCAGGGGCTCAGCACCTCTCCTTTGCACCTCTGCACCATGGAGGGGCTACTGGCTCCGGGTTTGGAAGATGCTGGAGAGCAGCGAGACGTGGAGCGGCTGAATTTGCGGCTGCTGAGGTCAAGCCGGGTCTGCGAGCCGCAGGTAAAGCACCCGCCCAGGCTCGTCAGCGCCGTACCTTCTGCGGATCATTTCAATGAGGCACGAAACCCGAAGCAATCACAAACCTCGCGGTTGGTCTACGCCGAAATCTTGCTGAAAACGTACTGGTGTTTTAACCCACATTTATACTCGCTGCAAGGGGAAACACTTTCTTCCCAATAAAATAACGTTGTTTTCCCTACAAGGAGATCTACAATGAGAAATAATTGGCTTGGTGGACCTGTAGTGGAGAAAAGGGTAGAGTTTCAGAGGATCTCCTGCGTACACGGTGGTAATTGTTCCTAAGCACTGCGCTGGACGATGAGCTCGTTAGGGAGCGAACGGCGCAGACGCAAGTCCCTGGCTATCGGCTGCAGAGAGCAGAATGGTAGTTTTACAGGAAATTTAAGGAAACATAATCCCGTGGTCATATTAGCTCTATCAGCTTCTAATTACTCAATTTTTTAAACTGTAATGTCATTTTATCAACGCTGCTGAAACAATTCCTATCTTGTAAAAGGGACTGAAATAGGAGGAAATGAGAAAAGTGGAGTCCCTTTGCCCGGCACGCTGTCCCGAGCGTGCCGCGGGCTGGTTCACGGACGCAGGGCACGGGGACAGGGACGATGTCCGTGCTGGCAGCATCCAGATTGGGTTGGTTCGATGCCAGCCGGAGTTAAAACTCAGGGGTGAAGCCGGAAAAAAGCCACGTTGAGGCAGGTGAATTGTTGCTCCTGCCGCATCTTGGCGATGGCTTTATCAATCTCCTCCCTCACGTGGCTCACGCTCCTGGGATGCTGCCTGGCCAGATTCGTTTTCAGACTCTGGGCACTGCGCAACCTAAAAGTAATAAGAATGACGCTATAAATTCCTTGAGAGGACTCCAATAAAAAGCCAGAGCTGCCCGGGTTTGAGCATTGGCAAGCCCGGTATCACTGCCATGGCTTTGTGCTCAGCCAGGAGAGCCGCAAGAAACCCAAGGTCTCTTTGCAATCCCTGAGCTGCGTGAACCCCAAATGCCGACAGCAAATTCCCCCCGACCGAGGAGAAACGTCCAAGCCTGCACACGGGCTGGGCTGCGGAATGGTGCGAGGCAGAGCCGCCTGCTCCCCCGTGCCGCTGGAGTAATACACGGCAAATCGATTCTGCCAGGGTTAAGCACTAAATATAAAGATAGAAATGCCCCGTACAGCAAAGAGCACGTGTGCGTATCTATAATCCACCGCGGCCGCAGGTTGAGTTAGGAGCTTGAGGGCCGTTTGTTGCTTCCATGATTTATAACTGTCTGAAGTCACACAGCAACGTCAGGTGGGGCGATGCTGCGGCGGAGCTTTGCCCTGGCTAAAAAGCATGCAAGGTGCACTTCGTTGCCCACGGATGTCAGCGTTGCTGTGGGTATTTATATAGCACCCGCAATTAATGGCACCCTTCTGATGAGCGTGAATAAAGTACCACTGTAGCAATGACATCTGTGTATTGTTATTAAAAATAATGGTGGTTTTTGGGGGAGGCGGGATTGGTGTTCTTTGCAGCTGGTTTCCACCTTTATGTTTCAAACGGGTCGGCCGCGGTGCGTCACTCGCGCCGCCTCTCCCGCCGAGTCTTGGTCCCTCTCTGCTGGGTTCAGGCAGCACGGCGGGAGGGAGCTTTGACACCCTTTGCCGCAAGAGCCCAGAGCTTTCGGGGCCTTCTCCAGGTCAGCGATAACTTAGAGCAACCCAGAGGCTGCTCTAAGACGTGCCTTGTTTCCAGGGGCCCGGTGTAGGGTGCCCACTGCCCACGGGGACACGCCGTCCTGCTCCCCGCGGGAGTCGGCTGGAGCACGCGAAACGCTCTGGGGACGCTCGCAGTTGGGTTCGTTGGGAAGCTTAGGCGATGAGCTGGCAAAGCTTAGCCTACGTTATGAACATTACGCTCATTATTACGGTCAGAAAGGAAATCGCGACGCGTGAATTCAAAAGCTTCCAGTGAGCTGACAGACGATTTTAATTCCGAATCACTGCTTTAGGGTCTGGAGCCCTGATATTGCCTTCCTTCCTTCCCCTCTACCGAATCAGTGGTGCTCACTGCCTAGGTCTTTTGTTTGTGCATTTATTTGATGTCGCCCCACCAAGGTAGGCATTTTAAGATTAAAATATGCCTTATTCTCAGAAGTTACGGTAAATATTGATGCAGTGTTTCAAACAGTACGTGCACAGGCAGGTCCCCGTGAGGACTAGAAAACCACCAAGACTGACTTGCAAGGCTTCAATAAAAAGCAACGAGCACGCTACAAAGGGTGAAGACGAACGCTGACGCTAACGAGCTGGCCGGAGCTCTGAGAGCACAGGCTGGTGAGCATCCGGCGAGCATCCCCGGCGAGCATCCCCATCGAGCAGTGGGGAAGGGCTCCCTGCAAACTTCTGTTGGACTTTATACCATCCCCGTGAATTGGTTTTACAAGACCAAGTGGAAGAATTGAAGGGAAGATATCGTCATTTCAATAGCAAGTGGCTCAAGGCTTTTGTTTCCAATAAATGGACAAGCTCCTTTAAGCCTGCTAATGAATCTGATGGATCTTTTCAATTTTATCAGCCTCTTCTGTGACATTATTCTTTAATCTGCGCGGCTCCAGCTTTCATTAAAAACGAACGCGGTGACAACGAGGTAAAGCTGCTCAGAACGCTGCCGCTAATCTCTGCGGCTCGGGCGTTCCCCTGTAATTGCTTTTCCACGGTGTTTCTGTACGAGCTGTTTGGCGCAGCATCTCTGTTGGTGTCACAGCTCCTGTAGACCTTAATCAGGGGTCTTTACAACTTAATACAAATATTGTATCAGGAGAGAAGCTGTTGTTGATGGCCAGGATTTGTGAGAAGCATCTATCTCTCTTCCGGCTTTTCTTCTTCGATTAAATGACGGCCTCGAGGAGAGGGGTGCGACATGGTTTACTGCTTTCTAGAAGGCATATTCGGGTAGGATTTCTTTAATGCTTGGGCCTTTGTCTTCCCTGTCACAGGTTGTCACCTTGCTGGAGACGGCTGTCAGCTTGAGAAGGATCGTATCTCTTCCCAAAGGGACGGCCGGATCCAACGCACGCGGTGCTGGCCGGCTCTGCCCACGCAGACTTTGGATCACATTTAACCAGGGCCAGCAAAACAACGGCCCCAAACCCGAGCCGGACACGGGCGGCTCTCGCCCCGCGGCTGCTGCCAGCGACATGGAGCCCAACGCGTGTGCGTAAATGAGGCAAAAATTAATTTTNCTTCCCAAAGGGACAGCCGGATCCAACGCACGCGGTGCTGGCCGGCTCTGCCCACGCAGACTTTGGATCACATTTAACCAGGGCCAGCAAAACAACGGCCCCAAACCCGAGCCGGACACGGGCGGCTCTCGCCCCGCGGCTGCTGCCAGCGACATGGAGCCCAACGCGTGTGGGTAAATGAGGCAAAAATTAATTTTCGTGTATGACCTCGGCTGCATTGCTGGTAGATGTCTGAGATGAGCAAATCCTCCCAAACATAGAAGCCAGGTTTGTTCTAGGGCCCAAATTTATCTGAATCCCTGATGTGACATCTTCTGCTCACGGTTTGAAGGGACTTCGCTCCTGCTTTCCGAAACACCTGAAAACTGAGATCACCGCCGGGATCCTGGCGGTCCCAGCTCGTACGTTTTTTACTGCAACCGTTGCATCGGTGTGTGCAAGCGAGCATGAGTTAGAGAGAAGTGCTGGCATGGTCAGACACTGCTGTGCAGATCAGTACACATGCTGGAAGCACAGGAGCCGAGATTTAAGGCACTGTTGCACCAAACCGGCCGGGCTGGAGATGATATAACATGAGTTCGTAGGCAGCCGTGAAACCAGAAGAGGAAAGACTGCCATCCATGATTTGAAATTGCTTCTTCAGCAGGATATATCGGTATTTTTTTCTGAAGGAAGCTGTAAAGTTTTTAAAAAGCAGTGGTTAAGTTATTCATGCTGCTTGCTAGCAGCCTTGTTGCAAATGGGTTTTGTGGTTCTGCCTCTCCTCACCCAGGTCAAGCGGGGGCTGAAGGGACGCAAAGCCCTTCGCAGAAAACTTTCAAGCCTAGCAAGCACTTGGGGCTCAAATGCTTTCTGTCACGCTTTGCCCCCGTTTTGGGACGGGGGTGCGGTGCGACGGGGAGGAGTGGGGTGGTGGGGCTGGGAGCGGGGCGGCCGTCCCTGAGCACCCTGCCCATGGGCAGCTCACGGCTCGGTGCTGCCTTTCTCACGCACGCTGCTCGGGGCTCTCCCTGCAAGGTGCACGAGATGCTGATCGAAGCAAATGAAGCTCCCGAGCAAATTAAATTAAGGCCGCCTTAATTCTGAAAAAGGCTGTCTACACAGGGATTTAACGAGGTTTGACTAATCCACTTTAGAAATTAATTCAGATGAAGTTCTCCGAGCGTCCCCAGGTAGGCAAGCTCAAAGGAGGAAAGGAGACGGCGCCTCGGTGATGGGCTTGTTTGAGGTGAGAGGGGTCGGTGGGCAGTAAGATGCAAAGCAGGGGCTGCCCGCAGGCACGGGAACGCCCCAACAAGGCCAAAACCTGCCCGGAGCAGAACAGCAGGTTTTCCTGGGAAGATTTCTAACCGACCGACTGCATTCGTAGGAGAAAAACTGGAGAAATCTTTCAAGAAGTGAGTCCCCGGGTCACCCCTGGGACGTGATGCTCGCGCTGGGGACAGCTCTGCACTCCGAGGGCGAAGGCACCTTCTTGCTTTTTATTTCTTCTTTTTTTTTTTTTTGTTTTAATGCCTGACAGGAAATGTCTTGATGCAATATTTAACATGGAGGCCTGGGGGGACTTGGCGTGATTGAAGACAGGATCTTCAGTTTGACAGCTTAATGCATTTTACATTACAATGCCGCTGCATCCTTCTCTTTATGCAGAGCGATCCGGCGCTGCGTCTCCTTCTCTAAGTCCTTGCCTGACATATAAATACTGCCCCTTAGCCCTCCTGACCCAATCTCCTTTTTCTTTCTGAGATTTTGGCCATCTCAAATCTCTTTGGGTTTCGCTAAATGTGATCTGGTGGTGAAGAGGAGTAGAAACCAAGCGAAGCCAAATTTCACTGATAACTACTCCTTTGACATACGGTTACTGGATTACTGCGAAAAGCGCCTTTGGTTCAAGTGGATTATACCTAAGCCCGTGCCTTCGATACAAGCAGTGAGGCACTCACTGCCTGTACGGGTTTAGTATTCTGGCCAAATTATTTTGAGTAAATAATAGTAGTAAAATTTGGAAAGTTACGTTCCAAAAACAAATTTTGGGCTGTAATTTCCACAGTGGTTGCAAAGTATTGACTTGCCAATTGCAGAAGTAAAGAAAACAGATGACTTCCCAGGTCTATATCGAGAACTCACTGGATTTAGACTAATTGGACCCGTTATTAGGGTCTTCTGTGCTGGGCTGGCAGGCAGAGAGAGGGGACAGGGCCGCCGGGGCTATGGGAGAAGTGCCGGGGGTGCCTGCCCTGACCCATGGAGCTGCTGGTCTGCATATATATATATATATATATATATATATACGCACAATATATACCTACATAGTCATACCTATACGTGTGTGTCAGCCTTCGTGTGAGAGCTGTTCACCTCTGCGTGCGGACTCTTTGTGTGACCGAACAAGCGAGCCTGCGTTCAGGTTGTGAGCTCCAAACCGCCTGCGTTCAGGTTATAGGAAGCGTCCTGAAATTATGTTTTGAGCCACCTCTAGTCTAAATCATACTCAGAGCAATTTAAACCTGCGTTTTTGCCTACTGTAGAAATATTTTGGCGTAGCTCCTGAGCGGAAGGGGCCCCTGGAAGTGGTGCCCAGGGTGGGAAAGGCTCGGTGCTGCGTTCAGCTGAGTGTTTACTGCCAAGAACTGCTATTTTGCCATCTATTTTTTCAATATATTCAAAGACTATCTGCCTTGGGGATTTCGGAGCTACATAGCTGGAGGCAGAAAAGCCGCACACATCTGTATGCCTGTGATGTGCCTCCAATCGATACGGCTGTGAGCATGATCTGAACGCCTGAGCCCCCCTTTAGTACACAAACGCAGCGAGCGATAAGCAGCTGCCGGTGGGGAAGGACCCGGCGTGGAAAAAAATGTCACGGCGCAAAGAGATACGCAATCCTCAATGAATAAATCCGATACATGCTATATAAATCTCTTGTTATAACCTGTTTTATTGAACCAACCAGCATGTTTCTCCACTTGAGAGACTGTGGAGAGCCTTATTTATTAGCACTGCAACACGAGTGCTTCCCTGCACCTTTGTCTGCTTTATCTCGCCTGCCACCGTGCCGCTGCGCATGCGGCTCTGGGCCCTGTGCCTTTATTTTGGGAGGTTTATCGTTTAGGCGTCAACCCTTTGTTCCTAGCTGAAAACTAGAAGGCGTCAGTTGTGCGTTTTTGCCTGGGAGAGGAGGGTCGTTAGGGATCTGCTGTTGGTAGAAGAAGATTGCAGAATCACAGTGGTAGGGGGCGGAAGGGCCTTGTGGAGGTCCCCCAGTCCAACCCCTGCTAAGTAAGACAGGTGCCCCCAGAGCAGGGTGAACCGGATCAGGTTGCAAAAGGTTGCCAGTGATGCTGGCAGCAGAGATGTCCCCACGGGCCACCGTGGAACCGTGGTGTCACGCGTCAGGTGAAGGCATCTCTCCAGGCCCAGGCAAACCCACGTGAAGCTTCGGTCGGCGCGGAGAAGTGCTCTGGGAGGGACTGTATCCAGCACCGGTAGCGCTAGGACACAGGCATCACCTGCTGCCATGCACGTGGTGTTTACCACAAAATCACACATCTCAGGGGCAACTCGGGCGTACGAAGCAGGTCAGCCTACAGGGATGGAGCTCTTTTCTCTCTCTAGATGTTTAAAGTGAGTTTCTCCTGCGTGACCTTCAGAAGGAGGGCGATGTGTGACCTGGGAGTCAGCCAAGCGCACGGGAACACCTGGCTAGCAGAAATACTCTGCCTTATGGCAAGGTGAATCTTCTCAAGACGATTTAAGATACATACATTAACCAACAATATTCCCCCTAGCCATCAGACAGACCCAGATTTCCAGTGTGCAAAGGATTTTGTCCCTCCAGGGTCCACCTGCTGCCATCACCACCGGCATGCAGGAGGTGACCGTCCCCGGTTAAACAGACTGGAACTTCCAACCTCTGAATTGGGAAGGTATTCAAACCTTGGATTGCCAAGGGAAATGGGAGGGAGGGATGCCCCCAAAATTCAGGCTTCCCTGGCCAACTCTGTGGCCACGATGATCACTGATGACCCAAACCTTGCTTGAATTAAGCAAGAGTCAAACCAACACGAAAGCACCTTTGCACAGAGCGCTGGAGGTGACCGAGGCGCTGCAGACCTCAGCATTCCCATCACGCGGCGTTTTTTATCGTCTTCATCTGGTTGTCCTTCAGGAGGCGCAGCGAGGGGCGTCAAGGACTGAGAACAACCAAACAGCCTTTGGCCGTGCTGCTAAACATGACTAACACGGCGCAACCAGCGTCGACAGTTTAAGGCTTTACCCTGATGATGCAAATGTGCAGTCTCCTGGCTTAGCGACAGGCCCATAATAAGGCAAAAATGGATATTACAGCGTTCTGGCTGATGAGCGGTTTTCCCAGAGAAGTCATGTTGGATGTTGTTTCTGAGAGCACAGCCAGGGAATATGACTGGAGGTAGACACTTGGTTCAGATTTATATTAAGTTTCCAGCAAACTGGGGGAATATAAGCCCGTCTGACCTAATATTATGTTGATTCCAAAGTAATTACATTTGTTATTTGCAGGATCTGTAGTAAATCGAGTTGTGGCAGTTATGTGGATGCTTCACAGAAGCAATTTCAGAGATCATTAAATATATCTTACATTGGTTACACATTACATTAACCCCTCCAGCGTCTCAAGACATATGACATCTATTCACCGAATAGGCAATTTTATGGCACTAGACGCCAAAGGCAATCCAATAGAGATAAATTCCGGAAATGTATGCCATTACCGCCGAGAGAGATCTGTTGTTCACTATAAAGACACGAGGATTACAAAAGTTTTTGCAAGGTTCATACAAACTCCAGACCACCTACTCCACCAGCCTGTCCTCCGCCGCAGCCCGGGCTGCGTCCTGCCGAAGAAGGGCCAACTTCCACATGGCACACGCGCGTGCGCCGCTGTCCTCCTGGGGGAATTACCCCTTGTCCCCAGCCAGCCGCCACCTCCCCGAACGAGAACTGCATTTATCGAAACGCGACTGATCCGCATTTATCAGTATGTCCTTGGTGGTTAGAGGCATCGGTGAAAACCGCAGCGTTTTGAGGTCCCTCATCCACACGGAAAGGTTAAAATTTAAATCAAAATATCTGTAATATCTGTGATGTCTACGTGGGCTCAGCAAAACATGGCTGGAAGAGTTAGCTCATGTGGATTTCGAGATTCTGGGTTTTTTTGTTACAACCAAGGAGGGAGGAGAAGTGATGCCACAGAGATGCGTTTTTGGCAACAGCAAGACCGATTTCCCACTTGCCCACCAGCAGCAGCTCGGTTCTGCACGTGGTAAGGTGCAGTATTGTGGCACGCTCCGGGGGCAGGAGGAGAGGTCGGAGAAGGAGAGGGAGAGGGAAGGGCTGGTGGAGAGCAACAAGAGCACTGGGGGGATGAGCGGAGGGAAAAGAAATGCCTTTTACTCCCAGGGCAATGCCTGCTCCCAACACACCGAAGCTCCGTGTCACACGATGGATGCAGGGAGAACCACAGCCTGGCTGAAAGTCAGCTGCTGCAAAAGCATGAGCATTTGTCACTAGTACATTTATTTAATCTAAATGACAAATGGTGTGGACAAGTGGATGGTGCAGCAGACCCAGCCCCTGCTCATCAGCTCACCAAACGGCACACGATGTTTCTGGTTCAGTTTCCTGGATCAACCGCAAAGAGCTTTTGGGGGCGCAAAGGTCCTGTGCGCTCTTTGGAAGAGGCTCGATGGGTTATTTTTGCACTTCGAGAGCTGTGTTTTGGTAGTTTGTTCCGAACGCAATCCTGCATTTGTCCCATAGCAACGCCGACGTTTCCTTTTTTTGCGGGAAACAGAAGGCGGTGGTGGAAAGAAGCAGTGTTTGTGCAGCAGAGAAGGCTCCTGCAAACCAGCGCTGTGATGGTCAGCGAACTTCCCCATGTCGCAGGAAACACCAGTTTGTGTTCCCCCTCCTTCCTCTGAAGACATTCTTGGTATTTTTAATGTTTGCTAAAACATAGAGGAGGAGCGGAAATGTGCTAAATTAGGGAGGTGAGGCCCAGGAGAGGAGCTGACGGAGAATGGGGTGGGCAAGGGTTAGAGGCCATCACGGCCTTCTGTAATGTTATTTTTCAGATCTTCTCTGTTGCTTTTGGAGCATTGGTCGGCAAGGACATGAGCAAGAGGGATGGGACAGGAGGGGAAGGGCCACTGCGGGGTCCCCGTCCTCTTCCCCTACCGCAGGCTCCGTCCTGTGTGAGCCTCATCCCAGCAGTGCTAAGAAAATGGGATGAATCGGGCCTGGACAGATGGCAGTGATGGCAAAGACCCCAGGCACTGCACCAAATACAGACCCATGTGTGTCTTTGGAGAGACAAACCAGTGCAAATACGGCTTATTCCTGTAGTGCCTCCTCTTCTGTCCAAGCGCAACAGCAAACGGTTCAGCCCTTTTGCTCGTGATCGAGCCCGCGAGCCATTTTCAGCGTCTGTACTGCTGTGTGTAATTTCAGTGCCCATTGCCGGCAATTTTGCTAAGTGAGGGGGAGACAAAGTCATTAACGTTTGAGAGGGAGGATTTGAAGCTGTTAGCTGCAAGCACGCACGACGGCTGCTGTTGCAGGCGCGGCGATGATGCCCTCGTCACCGTCCCTACGCAATCCCTCCCGGGCTTCTGGAAAAGTTCACACCGAGCACTGAAGCAAAGGTGTGTGCAAGACTTCAGTCTCGGCATTAAGAATATGCTGGATTTTTTCATTGCTGCGGAATATCCTCGCAATGGATTTCAAATCCTACCTTCAAAGCCTACCTTCATGCATCAGTGTAAAGGGCCGGGGCCTGAAACACCATCAGGCAGGAAACAAGCTGTGCTGGAAGACCTGGAGGAGAAGCTCTTCTAAGATCCTTTTTGTTTAGTCTGATCTAATTCAGCTCTTGTCTAATGCAATGTTTAATGTTATAATGCGATTTTGGCTGATCCTCAAGACGTGCTCAGCCTTGCTAGACTCTGTTTGCCTCAGGAGTTGTTTTTATTGTTGGGTGACAGCTTTGCCCCCATTATCGTCAATCATTGCGGTGAACATAGGACAAGAAGGCTTTGTCTCAGGTCTAGTAAACACGCCTGGGACCACTCACCAGCTGCTTGCAGGCTCCTGACGGGGGCTGACCGATGCCTCCCGAACCTCCAGGGTGGAGAAGGCTCTGCACGTGGCCATGCCGAATTTATTGCAAGCCTTGCACCCCTGCACACGGAGTGACTAAACCAGACCAGCGGCGTTAAGGTAAAGTGAATCCTAGTTCTTGTAGCGCCAATGAACATCTCTCCAGTGGCTTTGGTCACCGCTTGGAACATCCCCTGAGCGAAGGCCGCTCGCTCCTTTGTTCATCGCTCCCACCGTCTCTTTTCTCTTCGCCCTTCACCTACCTGCTGCTTTCTCAGATTCAGTGCGTTGGGTTTCCCCGTGGTATGGGCAACTGGACCATCTTGGTTACACTGAGCACACCGGCTGCCGTACCAGCCGTGGCTGCTTGCTCTCTCGTAGCCCTACCGTTGATGGAATTCCCATCTAAACCCTCCCTGGTTATGATACTGTCAAGCACTCGTACAAATTGCCGCCAGATTTGGCTGAGATGTCGTGAGCCACGCGCTCATCCCGGCTTTTTTTTTTTATCCCTGCTGTTCACGTCTCAGTGTGTTTGCAAGGGGTTTCTTGGGGCAAAGCCAAAGTAACTTTCCGTGGTTTTGCAGCATTTCTTTTCCGCCGGACTTTACCTGGCCTGGCTCTCCATGATCCCAATTCAACACGGGGGTACGCTTACGCTCTCTTCACCTAACAACCTCATTGCGCCTTTATTTTGGGGAGAAAACCCCCGACCTCTGCACACCTTGTGTCAGGCGCATCAGACTTTTTACAGTTGGCAAAAGTGGCAGCAATGGGCTGGTGCTTACGAGCCCAGGTACGTGCTGGGTGCTCAGCCCTCGGAAACACCCTCGCTTAGGCATCTAGGTAAGCCTCAAAGAAAGATATCCATGACTGGTGTATAAACAGTACATGGCATTTGGCCTATAAGCAATCTATAGCATCTGGGAGCGTGTGCTTCAGGCCTGCACAGCTGCGCTATTCACGCCTGTGTGTGGGTGTAACAGAGCAGGGCATTAAAAAAAACGGATCCATGCGGTTGCTATTTGCCGTAAGCGCAGAGGGGAAGGGCACTGGTGCTGTAAAGCCATTCCCCCCCGACGGCCACGGCAAGCCGTGTTTTACAGCCCCAAAGCGAACGCAGCACATGTCTGCTGCTGGCCAGAAGGAAAACATTGTTAGCGTGATGGGGACATTCCTCCTTTCTGTGCTCAGAGATTTTCACGGCTTTAATGAGGCTTTTTTACGTCGTTTGTGAGCCGTGAGGCTGTGCCAGGGCTGTGTGTTGCAGCAGCCTTTTCCCCGTGCCAGGCTGGGAGAGGGAGGCCCAGCTCCCCGCACCACGTACCGGCAACTGCTGTCCGTCCTAGCAACGTGAACATACAGAAACTAGAAATGCCCAGAAATATCTTCCTTCCCCGGCGCAGAACCGCAGCGTGCACTGGGAAGGGGAACCCCCACCCCGGAGACCTTAAATACTGCGGAAAATGCAAAGAAAAAGAAATGGGGAATATGCAACGCGCTTTATACACCTCGTTTGGCAACACCTCGGGTATCTCACACCTCCAGCTGTGAGGTGTTTACTGGGCTTTGGGCTGTAAGGATGTTCCCCAAAGCCGCCAACTTTCGCCTGCCCACGGCTCTGGGTGGCCGGGTTGGGTGGCAGGGTGCGGCCGGGCGTAGAACGAGCAGAAAGCATCTCAAGGTTCCCCTTCACCCTCTTTCAACCACATCTGGTTTTTGTTTCCGCAGCCGACACATCCTCTGAGATACATCCCTCTCCGCTGGATTAGTCACATTGCCAGATTTAAAGGGGAAAAAACCTCACGCACGTAATTAGCCTGTGTCTGAAAACAGTAGGTTTGGAGCAGAAAGGAGCTGGACAGTTGGAGCGGAAGCCGGATTTTAGAGATGCTCTGCCTCATAAAGACCAGCTATTAAATGCTTGCTGGGAGATGAGGACCTAAAGGGAAATATTACGTTTGAGAGGAAGCAGGTACTTAGTAACGCTGTTAAATCCTTATTTCTGAGGCTCCTTTCTGAAGGAAGGGGAGCTGGAGGCTGCCGCGGCAGAGCTGCCGCCATGCCCACGCAGGACTGCGTTGCGTGGGACGAGGTCTGCATCTCTAGTAAGCGCCAGGAGTTAATTCAGAGGCGCTAAGCATCGGTGCTTTCCTCTTTCTTCTCCTCAAAACCGTGTCTCGAAGGCCCTCCCGCAAAGTGCTGAACCAGAAGGAAAATCGGTAGAACTGTAAGCGTAGGATTCGCCACTTATTTTGCAGCGAGCTGCCGACGCCGAAGTCGCGCGGCAGATGGGTGCGGCTGGGGCGGATTCCTTGGAGGATTGCAGGGCCGCGCACGTCCCCGAGCGCGCCTGAGGCCCACCCGCGGCATTACGATGTTCGAAGAGCTAACGGCTTCGGAGGCGTAAAGGAATTAAGAGGAATTTATTAAATTAGCTTTCACGAACGCTAAAGATGCCGGCAGCTTTCAAGCGAAGCTGGGGAGAGAAACGAGGAGAGAAGCTGTGCTGGCCGCCGGGGCAGCGGGGGATTTGGTGCCCGAGCTTGTGCACGTGGACCACCAGCCCGCGGCAAAGGGTCGGGGCGAGCCGAATCCAGCCCTACCTTCATCGCAGGGGCTTTGCCTGACTTGCTGCGGTGCTGAGGGTCTCCTACCACACGGCTCTCGGGCTCTTTCTTTGCTTTCCCCTTTTTTTTTTATTAACTTAACGCTATGAGGAATGTATTTCCAATAACGCCCTTGAAAGGAGCACCTGGTGATGGAGCGGTCTGGGTGTAATTCGCCTGCTGCTGAGCGTAGAGTTTCAATTCTATCTGAATTTGTGCCTATGATTTATGAGTTAATGTTTCTTATTGTAAATTATATTCAAAGAGAAAAATGAGGCCTGTATTTTTTATTTTTAGAAAACCTAATGTTCATGCTTTATGCGCCATCGCAAGACATAAAGCATTGCTGTGTTTTCAGACCATGTTTTCAGCAGGCAAAATGCAGTTATTCAGAGCGGAGAGTTTTATTTCATATATGAACAGAGTAAAATGAAAAGGTACTAAAAGCCAGATACAAAGTCTCTTTAAATCTTCAGGAGTCTTTTTTCCCTTGAGATTACAGCGCCAGCCCCCCGGCCGTGGAAAAGGGAATGGGATACACGCTGTTTCTATCTCAGCGTGGCGCTGCCGTGGCTCAGGCTTGAATTTCACCCTCTGAAAATGCAGATATTGGACTTCCCAGTGCTGTCACTCGGTGCACCCAATGTTTTCTCTGCTGTGCGTAGCAGTAACGGACCTGCAATGCACTTTTCCCATCACATTAATTCGTGTGGGAGCCGTTCTGACATTCTGCTGTGGCTTGTAGAAACGCAAGCGCCATCCCCGCCGCGTCCAACACCTTCCTGGGGTACGCGCCGGCGTCTCCTCTTCTGTCTCACCTGGCACGAACCTTGCCAGCCGAGCACGCGTTGCTACAGCCGTCGCTTCGGATCACGTCACCTGCTGAGGTGAACGCGATGCTTGTGAGAGTCACCAGGGAGGTTCGCTCTGCCAGGGAGAGCACAGTGTGTCCTGGGAGGACCCGGAACTCTTCCTCCCGGGACCAGACGGCTTCTCAGAGGGTCTGGGCTCCCAAGGTGCTTGAAGCACGTTGCAGCTGGTGACTCCTCTGGTCCAGCCACCGCTGACCACGAGAGGCTCCCTGGTCCATGAGACACCACGTTCTCCCATTTACCGCTTTCAAGCGCCTTCCCAAATATATCAGCACATGCCCTAAACTCCTCGTGCTTCATTCGCTTTCTCAAGGTGATGAATTATCATCCTCAAGGAGGGCAATTGCAACGTTCGGCAGCTTCTCCTCTTCATTCTCCACTGACCCACGGGTGCACCCGACTTTACGCAGCCCTTGGGTGTCTGGAGGGTCCCGCCTTGCCCTAGGTTGGCCGCAGTCCTGTCTTCCGCTGAACGCCACCGTGGGATCCTGAAATGAACTATCCTGCAGAAAGCAGATTTGTAACGGGGTGGTAAATTGGGAGCAGGGGACACAGACGTCTTAGTCGAGCAGCTCGCGCCGGAAAGCAGAGTCCCAGCACAGCGATGCCAGGGGGTGGCAGACCCACGGATTAACATCACTGCAAACAACTGAACTTCTCATATTCCGCAGCCCACATTTCGTATTTTGCGTTTCCGTGCTTCATAGTCGCTTGTTTGGGGCGGAACGAAAGAAAGCGGCGCAGCGTTTGGGAAACTATCAGAGGAGGAAAAAAAGAAAAGAAAAAACCGCATGTTGGTGTTCATCTGGAACGGTTCGTTTCAGCTAAGCGTGGTTTTCATCCTCTAAAACCTTTCCTGAATTTATGTTAAAAACCAAATGTAACTACAAAGCAAGCAACCTCCATCCTTTAAACCATCCTGGAATTAAATGCCTTTCCCTTTACACAGAAATTGTTTCCTTGTTGTAACGGTTCACTGAATCCGACAGGAATGGTTAATGGCCTCCACTCGGTTAAGGAGCTGGCATATTTTCAAGGGAATTCACTGTAAAGCCAGTTTGAAGATTTCCATTAAAATTGTGGATTTTTTCCCGTTTCATTTTGCCTTCGCCGTAGCTATTTGTTTCTGCAGGTTTTCTTCTTTTACAGACTCCAGGCTGGTTTTGTACCTTCTCCTAAATGACGTTTTCCTAGAGCTGCGGTAGCGAGTTTGCGCCAGGTACGGACTTCACGCGAAAGCGAGAAAAAAACGGTTTCTGCAAGTTTTCTTATCCCTAGCCAAGCTTCTTAAAGGAATATTTAGCAAGCAGATATAAACTCCAAGTGATCCTAGCTCTATGCTGAATAAAAGTGCTTGCAGAGCCTTAACTTTAAATATTTTCTATTTGTTTCTGTCACATCATTTTAAGATCGTTATAGCCTGGAGAAGCCCATGACCTCATTCAGTCAGCGCAGAGCGGAGCCGCACAGCAACCAGCCCCGCTGCGGTCTCAGCACAAAACCCCACAAGCACGAAAGCGGAGAGTTTGGGCAAAAATTCTCGTTTTAAGTAATATTTGTCATGAAGTTCTCGGCTAAGTTTGTACGGACAACACAACAGAGAGAAATGAGCAGGGGAAGTCCTGGGGCGAGGGGGTTGCTGCAGGGAGAGGGAGGCTTCGCTGCAGAAATCTCCATTACTAATCTCCATTATTGCTGCGTTACATTATTCTACAAATTCGTGAATAACCTGAATTTATAAGTGGCGAAAAGGAACATCTAACCTATGTATCCTCCAGCTTTCTCACGGAGCGCAGACAGCGCACCTTAACAAAAACACTGCCTCGTAGTCCGTCATTTACCCTTCCTCCACGATATCCATGTAAGTCACACCTTATGGGAAAGCTAAACCGAAAAACATCCCCAGGAATGGGACCAGAGGCAGCATCATTTGGCCGCCGTGCTCTCCCGCAGCACAGGTTAATGTTTGCGCGTTAAACCTTGCCTTTTACGCCTACCGGCGTAGTCTCTCTAGCACTTACGAGTCTATCACAGAGCTTTTCCAAAGCGCTGGGCTACGTTTGCAGGGCGCAAGGCCTCTTCCCCGTACCTGCGACACGTGCGTGGAGGGGCTCTGCGAGGAAGGGTTAAAAATCTGGCATTTATTTCTTTCGAGGTCTTGCTCTTTAGCTCTTTATCCGGCTAGACAAAGCTGCCTTCGCCGAGCACCCATCCATGCGGAAACCCATGCTAGCAGACGAGACACTTGCGCTAATTAATATTTTATGGGCTTATAGACTTTTCTTCCTCAGCAGCTGGTCTTAAATAAAGACCAATTTGCAAAAGCGTTAATTAACTCCAATTACAAAGCACATTGTAGCTTCTCTGAGGATTTCCGTCTGGAGAATGACACGTAACCGCTCAGCCCCTCGTCCCCATCACGCCGCAGCGATACTTCAAGGCAGCTTTTCCTAAGGACTCTGCGCACGTTTCCGAATCAAAGCTATCAAATTCCACGTTGGATAACAGGAGGCTGCCAATGGCCACGCTAGTAGTAGATGCCGGTTCCTTCATCCGTATGCATAAATCCTTAAAGCCGACGACTTTTCTTGTGCGTCCTGCTCCTCTGGGCCCCCGCAACCAACGTGCCCTCCGCTGTGACCTGGACCAAAAATTTCTCTTCTCCCTGGTGAGCTGTGGAGGCGTGATGCTGCTCCCCATCCAAGACGCTCCAGCAGCAAAAATGGGCACGTGGTCATAACTCCGTCGAGTGGCGTCTTACCCCCGAATATCATTGCGTAGAGCAGCATAAACTAAACCTACTGCAGCACCCAGAGCTGGAGCGCGACACGCTCGCGCGTGCTGAAATACAGCCCCGGAGCAACATCGCATCGTTAACGAGGAGGAAATCAATTAGGAGTTTTGACGCGTGGCGGTGTGCTCAGGCAATTAGCCCTGTCTCTAGCTATGAGGCTGCGGTTTTAACGCGACAGCGACGGCGGCTGTGTCGCTCACAGCCCTCCCCGTGGCTCGCAGCGCTGCCACTCTTGCCGGTGACAACTATGGCTTTCCTCCCGCTGGAAAGCAGGCATATGTGGGATCTCCTCCGCAGACGGCTGTAATCGGCAGCAATCGGGCCCGCGTACGCCGTCTTCGTGGCTGCGGGCGGGGGTTCCTTTTCACGTGGCATTGGCTTACCGCTTAAGGCTGCTGGTAGGGGTGGAAAAACGGACCGCGTCCTGTGGCCTCGCTGCCTCCGCTTGCAGAGCTGCAGGGCGGTGGTTTTTACACGACCCGGCGTGCCTAATCCGTGCGCAAACCGTGTCCCTCGAAGACCTACAAATCTGCGGTTTGTGTTATCAATCGTTTTGGAAACAACATCATTATTACTGTTATTGTTATCCCTGCGATCTGCAGCAGCTTCTATACGGAGGAGCTGGGAGAAAAGTCAAACCGCAGCTCTAACTCGAGGTAGCGTGTTCCCTGTAAATTTAAACGGTCAGACTTTGGACTGCTTCACCAGCCCGAGTTCTCCTCCCGGCTCCACAGAGCAGTGATGTTCTGGAAAGAATTAAAAGGATGCCAACATCCCCTTGGGAAGCACGATCCAGGCAAAGCTAAAGCCAGTTTTAAAGAGGACGGAGGAGAGGTTTTACTGTAGTGAAGTATGGTTTATCTCAAATTTATTTTCCAANTAAACGGTCAGACTTTGGACTGCTTCACCAGCCCGAGTTCTCCTCCCGGCTCCACAGAGCAGTGATGTTCTGGAAAGAATTAAAAGGATGCCAACATCCCCTTGGGAAGCACGATCCAGGCAAAGCTAAAGCCAGTTTTAAAGAGGACGGAGGAGAGGTTTTACTGTAGTGAAGTATGGTTTATCTCAAATTAATTTTCCGATAGATATATACACGCGATACCGTTCAACAGCCAGTGCGACGGCCTTCACAGAAACCCTCTGGAATTAAAAAAGAGGCCTTTTTCAGTGTTAACGTCTTCAAACAAAACATCAGCGCATTAATAAGCACCAATTGGGGAGGTTTCCTATTGAGCAGCATCCTGCAGTAGGGGCTGCATTATCCCAGCCGGAGCCGGCGTCGCCGCACCCCCAGATCCGGGCGCGCGGCCGTGCCGAGGCAGGTGGGGACNTTCAAACAAAACATCAGCGCATTAATAAGCACCAATTGGGGAGGTTTCCTATTGAGCAGCATCCTGCAGTAGGGGCTGCATTATCCCAGCCGGAGCCGGCGTCGCCTCACCCCCAGATCCGGGCGCGGGGCCGTGCCGAGGCAGGTGGGGACGGCTTCCATTCATGCGGTGGGTGGCACGGCTATTAATTAGATGATTTGCCAAAAGAAGCCTTCTTTTGTACGTATGCACACGCTGCTTTTCAACTTTCAAAGGGCGATTCATGAACCGGTAGAGGCCTGGCAAATTAATAATAATGAGCTAATTTCCATGCCATCTGCTAATCGCTCTCCTCTGCAGAATTTGGCTCCAGAAGCAGGAGGTTTTTCCCACTCTCCTTCTGTCTACCAACAGGAAATAATGACAGCCAACTAAACTCTTTTGGAAGCGATTCGCTTGGTATTTTTTACTGCTGTATCGGCACTGAGTCGTTGCACAACCTCCAGCTCTCGTTTCGGTTCCTCGAAGGGAAAAATCCCTCAAGGGAAAGGAAGGGTGGGTTTTACAGCGCCGGGCCGATCCCTGTTCTTTCCTCCCTCCCTAAGACCACGTTTTCTTTACTGGGGTTGATTTTTGTCCCCGTACGACTTGGGATCAGCAGGCTAGGGGCAGCGTGCTCTAAGGAGATCGGTGTGGGGGACAGCGGCCCGGACGAAAAGCGGAGCGCGGTATTTATGGGGTACACAGACCACAGCCGTAAATGCCAGCCACTGCTCGCGAAAGGAGCTGACTTTGCTTCCCAGCCCCTGGAAAGGTCAGGGCCGTCGGGGTGCAGCGTGCGGCTGTACGCTGCTGCGCAGGCCGTCTCGTCTCCGAAACCGCGGGGTGTGCGCAGCACGAGGGGTGCAGGTGTCCAGAGCATCAAGCACTGCCCCAGCCTTCCGCGGTGCCCTCTGCGCCTGCGGTACTGCTGCGATAGCAACCCCAGCCGGGGGGTGTTTCTGCCACAGAGGAGCTCCCCAACACCCCCTGAAGGATGCCCTTGGCACGGGGCTGTGCGCGGGGTGACATCCCACGCTGAAGCAACCCCGTCAAGAGCTTTTATTCGGTTTCCGAACCCCCGAAGTCATTGCCAGGCATTGCACGTGCAGACAAATAAGCTGTTTCAAACACGCATAACGCGATCTGGCTGCGTAGAAAGGGTTTGTCAGCCCCAGAGGGGTTTCTGCTCGGCTCTGTGCCGTGGGCTCACCCCAGGGCAGAGGTGGCCGCCACGAAGGCCTCTCTGCAGATGCCCGTGAGTGGGACCTGCACAGGCCAGCGCACCCCCAGGCCAACGATGCTTCATTTTCTTCTCCGTATGAGATATGCAAGAGCAGACAGATCTCAATGCCCTCGATTTTGAAAACATCGGAAACCGCATAAATACGGTATTGCGGGCCAAAAAAATCACTCTTGGGTCATGTCCTGAGCCAAAGAGGTCTCTGGGGGGAAGGAGCCCATTGCAGCTCTTGTTTCCGGCGTCACTGCTGTCACTGCTGGCCCAGGAGCCACAGCGATCGCCATCACTAGCCCTGCCTGGGCCCTTTGTGCCACTGGGCTGTGTACCACTATAGCTGTGTATATCTATATTAAATTATTTCTTCTTCTTCTATTATTATTATTGTTGTTATTATTATTATTATTATTATTATTATTATTATCAGCAGCAGCAGCAGCAGCAGCATTGCATATAGTATTACACATGCAATGAAATCATGCCCAGACCCCTCGATGCTCAAGAGCATCGTCACCACTTGCTGAGACTCTAAAAGCCTCTCCCTTTCCTGCACGGCGTAATCGCATCAGCTCTGAGTTCAAGCATCCCCCCCCCGGAGCTTGAAAGCCAGTTTTAGGGTTTGAGCATGGCTTTTCGTTGTCAGAGCCCACGAGTCAACGGGGAGAGACGTTGGCATTGATCTGAAGGTGTCGGTCCCGGCACGTACCCCTGGCTGGCCGGCCGGCCGGCATTGCTCTGAGCGTTAGGACAAACCGGGCGATACCTGTGTAATAGAGAGAAACGTGTAAATAGGTTTTAGTGCTTTCATGGAGTGCAGCTAAGTGAGACAACATTCAAAGATCTGTCTGTATTGTTCCCTGAATTACCAGGGTTTTTCTTTTTCTCATTACCTTCTCCTCACAGCTGCTGGCTAACGGAAAGCAGCGATACGGTTTTCCCTCCTCCCTGACTTATTGCGTGCGCGTGTTTGTAGGCTCAGGATATTACACCGGGGATCTACGGATTGGTTTATTCGCTTTATATGGAATTGGGGAGAGCAGGAAACACATTTAACTCTAATCATCTTGGGAATAGGTCACGTAACCCAGAGAGTCATGAACCTTTCACAACAAATATATACGGCCAGGTGTGAGAGAAAATGAAGTCCATATGCTTGCCATGAATTGGGCAAGTAGGAATTTCCTAGAAGCCGTAAATGGCATGTACTTTCCCCCGATCATGCGAAATTACGGGTAAGCCAAAACGGATTCTTTCCTACAAATTGCATCCATGATTTTATACGATGATTTTTGATTATCTTTTTCCAAATGACTCTGAGTCGCCCGGGCTTGTACGAAGGCAAACCTGTGGTTTAAATTACTCTCAGCAGGAGCTGCAGGGCCTTTTCTGAGAGCGGAGTTTGGGCCGCGGTCTTTATTATCTGATGACTGTCATCATGCAAACGGCTACAAGTAGAAATGAAGAAGTGCTNTGAGTCGCCCGGGCTTGTACGAAGGCAAACCTGTGGTTTAAATTACTCTCAGCAGGAGCTGCAGGGCCTTTTCTGAGAGCGGAGTTTGGGCCGCGGTCTTTATTATCTGATGACTGTCATCATGCAAACGGCTACAAGTAGAAATGAAAAAGCGCTTGAGGCTCTTTCAGGTTGTTTCAGCACGTAGGAAAATACCTGGCTGTGTGAGGGAGCCAAACGCAGAGCGGCGGGAAACGGCGTTCGCCGCATCGCAGCCACGCAGCCCCCATAGGGGCCGTAGCCATGAAAATGGAGCCATTTCGACGTTTGTGCTCCTAAGCCCAAGTCTTTCCACCAAATATCACCTGTGGCTCCAGACTGGGACGGGAGCGTGTCCTGCATCGCATGTGGGGCGAGCCCCTGCCCGGCAGTTTCGGTGCGTGGGCATGGACCGCGGTGGTGGGTAACGCCAAATCTCGTGGTCCAGCTCCGAGCAAAGCCCAGGCCCAAAACATATCCCCTGGACCGCGGGGTGCCCAGCACTCGGTCACAGCCAGGAAGAGGCCACTGAAGTCAAAAGCGCCGTTTAAAACCGGGCTGGGGCTCGCTGCGGGATGGTGATGGCTGATGGCCACGTGTGGGACACCGCGATGTCCCTGAGGGGGCTCGGCCAGGCACGCCGGCCTCTCCGTGAGACAAAGGGAAAACCAGTGGTTCTATCAGCTTTGAATACCCCAAAAATAAATCGTGGTGGGCCAACAGCACCTCCCGCTCAGCCGACGCTGCCAGGCTGGAGAGGTGAATGCCTGCATAGAGAAATGCCTGCTGTGAAAAGGTAACTGCGAGCAAACGACGGCTCTGCTGGATTTATTTAATCTCTTAACATATAAACATTAGGTTTTTACTGCAACAGAGCACCGGAAAGCTCTCAGATGAAGAAAACAGGTTTCTAAATAGCCATCGCCTAGGTGCACAGCAGCTCTGGACCACGCTATGGTGGGTGTCCAGCGAGGTGCTTGGGTTTGTTGGAGAAAAGAGGTGCGCCTAGCAACGTCTTTGCGTGCTTTTTTTCTGGGTTTGCTCCTGCAAGTGGCTATTCAGGGCTTTGACTCTGCCTCACGTGTCATTTCAGTGCAGATATAGATGTTTAATCGCGCAGATGTGGCGTCGCTCCTTTCATCCGCAGTTATTCAGGGCTGAGAGCCACGCCGCGCGATAGCGTCGGTCGTGCTGACCTCTTCCCATATGCACGAGCAATAGGGGCCAGGACACTTCCTTTGGGAAAGAAGGAACAATGCCAGAGGAAAGAAATAAATGTCAAGTATAAAGTGGTTTCAGGAAAAGATTATTAACTCGCAATTGCCCTGCAGGCACATGTCGGTGCGGAGGAAGTCTGCGCTCCCCGGGGGCTTCGCTGCACGGGCCGACCTGCAGCACCGCAGCCCCATGCTGGGGGCAATGGGGACCATGGCGGGGGGGGACCCCTTGCCCGGCCCCGCTCTCAGCATCTTCCGCGTGCACGCAGCAAGCCTCGCGCTGCTTTTTTTCTCATATCTCTCTGCCTCGGCTCAAGCAATCTNCGGGCCGACCTGCAGCACCGCAGCCCCATGCTGGGGGCAATGGGGACCATGGCGGGGGGGGACCCCTTGCCCGGCCCCGCTCTCAGCATCTTCCGCATGCACGCAGCAAGCCTCGCGCTACTTTTTTTCTCATCTCTCTCTGCCTCGGCTCGAGCAATCCGATTTCCTTCCCGGGAGCACCCGGGGACGAGGGGCAGTTTGAGCCCGCGGTGTCTGGGCACTTGCAAGCACAAAGCCTGCACCCGGCAGCACCCAGGGTGACGCTGCTGCCACCGAAACCAGTACAAAAACCTCTACTGGAGGGAACCGGCCGGGTGCCGGGGCTTTGCGTCAGGTTTAATCACCAGCGTGTTTCGTTTGGCGCGGTGGTTGTAATCTACCTCTTAGACTACATAACGCGCTTTTAAAAAATATTATGAGCATTAGTTATTGTAGATTTTTCCCTGTTCAGAGGACAAGTCACCCTTCCAACGGCGAAACCCAAGAGCTGGGCTGTGGAACGCTGGCGGTACGCAGCAATTCTAGCGAACGCTTCGTTTGGTCAGGGAGCTGCCCAGAGAAGGAATTTATCACACGTCGCCTCTGAAAACGCATTTTACGGTGCGACGTGGTGTAAAAATTGACACCTTTGGAAGATACCGTAAACCTGTCGGCCCCGGGGAGATAAACTGTGTTTGGGGATACATCCCCTTCCCCAGCTCTTACTCTGCAAATAATACAGAGAGGTGTAACTCACTATGGTATCGATGCATTAAAGCAGCCCCAGCCGCACTGTGGGGGCTGGATTACGCCCTGCTCGGCGCTACGTGAATGTACAGAAAAGGGCAGAAATAGCCTCGTGGTGTTCGTCTTCTCTAAGAAAGTAACAACGGGCACGGAGCCTGGACAAGTCGCGGGCAGGGTCTGGGGCGCTGAAGCCTTGCTTTTATTCCCCCCTCCTAAAATACACTATTTTGTACACACTAGAAGGGGAGAAGGCGGCTCTGCTTGTCGAAGCAACCCGTATGATACGAAAACATTCACAACGCTCCTGAAAAATGTGCTGTTTACATTGGGCTGCATCTGTAGCTCCGGTTTTGAAAGCGCCTTTGTCAGCCGGGGTTTGGTTTCGAGCTTTGCGAACCATTTGCCAAGTTTCAGTCTCCGAAGCCTGCAGAGGACGGACGTCTTGGATGATTTATTTTCACAGGCGGGATCGCCGAGCAGATAAGAAAATAACGTTGGGGGGAAAACGCAAGGAGCGAGCTCGGGGAAAGCCACGTTGCCGTCGGCCGGGCTCTTTTCCGGCGCCGTCGGGCTTTTTGCTGATGTCTCTGCTGCGAGTCATCCCAGCCGGTTGCAAAAGGGAAATAAACAGATGGAAGAGTTTTCCATAAAAATGCAAATAGGTTGTAAAAATGTCTGCAAAAATCTAAATACTTGGTGAGAATGTGCCAGTTTGGATGAATATTTTGACAAGGGGAAGCGAAAGAAAGAAGAAGAAGTTAAATGATGTCAGAAGGAATTGTTTGGGTTTCCCTGATCAAATGTTGCTGCAAGAGCTATAGTTTATTTAATCAAGGCATATGTGCTGTACTTAACATCGTAAGAGTCTACACAAAAGTAAATTCAGAAGTCAAGCTGAAATGGGCTTCAACGCTGCAAAAATAACGTATCTCACTGCCGTAAACTGATCTTTCCCTGAGGTTTTTTGGGAGAGGGGGGATGGATTTTCCCAGGAAAACCTGACCACGCAGCTCTGGATTGCGGTCCCCTGGAGGCGGGGGGACCCTGCGCCGCCCTGGCAGCAGCAACCCTCGGATATTCAGGAGCTGTCACGGCTCTGCCAGGGTGCGTGTGGTCGGAAACTCCTCCGAGGTTTTGTCTGAAGAGGAAAACCAAATCGTTTAACTTTCTGGCTTGCTTTTGCTACAACCGTTCCCAAGTAATTGTAAGTTTTCTGGGCTTTTTTCCCCTCCTGAGCCCAAAGCCATGCGTGTCGACGGTGGGAAGTGTGGGGGGGTTGGATGCGAGCTCCCGGCAAGAGATGTGCAGCACCCAGAAGGGATAAATGAGCCTCTTACAACGCCACCATTGCTCCGTTCTGCTGTTGAAAAGATGCTGCCTGTCCTCCGTGTGCTATTTTCTTGCTTTTATGACTGTTTCGTTGAGCATTCGTGAGCCTAACGCCAAGAAAAGCCCTCCGTAGAGGTGCCGGGGACATGAGGAAGGGAGTGCATCGTCCTTGCTGCCTCCGGAGCTGTGGGTCTCAAGCAAGCAAGCTGTGCTGGGGACATGAGACCTCTTCTTGTGGTGCTTCATATCTGTCGTTCGTCCCATAAACAGACGGCCTTTTGCTGGAGGTGCCGCTGTAAGCTCCCTCGGCATGTCGCGGGTGTCTCTCTGTACCCCAAGCCACACCGGCATCGTGAATTTGCCCCAACGTCTGCACTTGCCCACCCGGTTTCATGGAAAGTTGGGGTCAGACCAAGCTTCTGGAGCCCCTTGATGAGCCCAGGGCTCTGGACCCTCAGTAACGGCCCTTGGATGTCGTATTTAATTAGCTACTAATGCGCTCTTAATAGCCCATCATGCTAGAGACAGCAGAAAGCTCACGTCCTCTTCTCTGTGCCATGGGCAAAATTGTAAGTTAAAAAGAGTCTTGTGGAAAAATTCCCATTTTGTTTCAGTAGTGACTTCTCTGGCGGCATCTTAAAAAGCAGA